>JAWWEU010000040.1:60478156-60494491 GCA_035583155.1 Acropternis orthonyx | reverse complement strand
AAAGAGAGAGAGGTAATCTCTCTGAGGTGCAGGGTTGGTAGATGAAAGAAAAATTCCAAGATTTTAAATCCATAACAGTTTCTAAACATGGTTTTAAACATCATTTGGGAGACACAAAAGTGGATGCCTGAACATGACACAAAAATCTGGGGTCTGAACTAGCTTTGTGTTTCTCTAACCAACCGCATTCAAATATGAAGTATGGCTCATGTCACAGTCAAAGGAAGTAAAAGCTAAACTAAACTACAGATTTGACTAAAATTATTGAATTCATTTCTCAAATTTTATATCCTTGTGTCTTTTTCACAAAATGACTGTTGATCAACTGAGTTTTTGAAAAATACTTACATTATTATGCAACTCTCGAATATTACAGAATATTTGTGAACTGAAGAGTGGTAATGTTCACTAAATGCCATCACTATAAATGTTATTAATTTAAATTTATTCACTTAATACTATTCTAGACCCTTAAGGGACTGTCTGAAACAGCTTTATCCTCTTTTCCCTGCATTTCTTGGTATTTATTTTGCAGTGAAAGTGAAGTAATAATTCCTTTGAAATGCACGACCAAAGTTTTGGTTTATTTTCATCTCTTCAATTCCATTCCCTGTAATCTAAACCAGGTTACTCTCTAGCCCCTCACTTCAGCCTCTTGTCTTTACACGGTGGTGAGGAGACTTCTTTTATTCATCTTTTTTTCCTGTCTTGTCTATTTTAGTTGAAGCACAGAATTCCCTGTTTTTTTTATTTCCTGTAGATGGCTTAGCCAAAAGAAGTCTGATACCAGCTGGTGTCACAAAAAGGTCTTGCAACACAAATAGCTCACAATCTCACCACTTTTGCTAATAATTTGATATAATTTACAATGCACATTTTCTTGGATGATTTTTTTTCCCCTAATGGAACTCAGCTGTTCAATGTACAGAGAGTAATTTCTCTGGTGAAAGCTGTGGAAGGCTCTGCAGGAAAAGGCAGTGTTAATTTCTTTTTTGTTAGCTCGGTTTTCTGCATTTAGGACTCAGCATATGCAAAAGCACCTATTGAATCCTCTGTAGTGGGTATCTACTAATCAATACGCAATTGTGCTCTTGCTGAGTCCAAATGGAAAATGATGCAGCAGAAAACAAAATGTGCTAGGCTAAAACTTGAACTCCTTAGTTGTTCTCACATTTATTTAATCACATCGCCAAATAAGCCAGAGAAACTGCAGGATTTAGCTTCCTACATTTCTCTTATTGTTGAGTTTATCCAGGAGTTTATTTCACCCTCTTACCCAGCAAACAAGAGGACAATATCAAACTAACAGAACCCATCCTAAACAGCTGTTGTAAATTTTGAAAATGTTGACAACCACATTACCCTAGCAATGTGGATATTTGCCCTTTGGTAAGAGACTTCAACAGGCATTTAGAGAATAAAAAGCTTATCTTGGGTGCAGGTTAAATATGTCTGAAGCAGATAATTTTCATTAGATTACATAAAAAAAGTCAAAAAGAAGTGGCAGGGGGATGAGGCAGGTCAAAGTAGTTCTCCTGTGTTTAGCTGAGGATTTAGAAGCATTGCTGCCCATCTTTCCACCCTCTTCATAAAATCTCAGACTAAACTGTTGTTTCATGAGCTTCCTTTAGTTCCTCTGGGGCTTAGAAAGGCTTTTTCAAAAACAGAAAGATTTTGAAAACATTTCAGTTGAGGATTGAGTTGACAATATGAAATTTTCTTCATGTTCCTTGGCAAGAAAAAGCTCTATGAGGAAAACAATTCTTCAGAGCTTAGAAGTTCTAACAGGCTGTTTCTTCAAGAGTTTCAGAAAATTTCTGTTCTTATTCTTCAGGTAGGGCAGTCCTGATCTTCCTTCAAAGAGGAATTAAAATTATTTCAAATATTTCTTTTCTGTCCTACCAGCATCTGCCATGTAGTCCCTCCAAGTGCAGGACATACAGGATTACTGAAGCTTTATTGTAGTAGACACAATATGAGAGTCTAAGCAAGGTAAGGAAGCTCAAGTGAGACATGAAGATGATGAACTTTAGTTTCAGCAAAGACTGAGACACCTCTGACTCCAGTGCCATAGAATGACCTGAATGCTTCAAGGACATCAAAATGAGCAGGATAAAAGTACTATTTAAAGTGCCTTGACTCCCTACAGATGTGAACTGCTCCAGAATGAGTCCTGAGATCCATGTATCAGGCAGAGAACATGTGAGTTCTCTCCTTTCTGTTTGCCACTTATTAAACAGGAGCATTTTGAATAGAACAGGAGTGTGTACTTTGAGTTGGTCCATGCCAGTCCTGACGAGAATGCAAGAGCATCAGCTGTCCAGCAGATATGGATGCTCTTGAATATCTCCACTGAAACTTTACAGAGCAATATGTCTTTTGGGCATATTCTCAGACCCCCCTCCAGGTACCTGTTCCTGGTCCATTTCTAGAGTATGTGACATTATAAAAAGCCTACTTTTCAAATATGGGGACATAATTAAAACCTCTTAATTTTGAATTTGTACATTCAAATCTGGCACCAGAGGCAGCTGCACATGCAAATAAAAAGAACAGTTGTGCATTTTAGCACAGCACCTCTCTTTGGCAAAGGTATCTTTGCCATGCTAAGGAGAATTACTACAGATAAGCAGAGAGCATGTTTGCAATTTGGAACTTGTTTGTCTCTTTCCATCTGTCTCTAATGCAAACATAAATATCTCCACTGGAAATTCTGAGTGTGGTAGCTTGTTGACATTGTTTATTGGTTAAAAGTCATGTTGACCCTGGCAAATGCACCCAGAAATTCAACTCTTTGGGCTGAATTTAAGATGTTTTTCTCAGTTTTGGATTCATCAGTCTTAAAAGAAAGGTTATTAACATTAAAAAGCTCTATCTCATCAGCAGTTAACTTTCCCATGTGATGAATCATTACACTCCACATCGTCCAAAGTACCCCAGTGCAACCAGTTCTCCTGGGCAAGACAGAGGGAGCTTAAAAAATGTAAATGATTCCCCAACCTCGATTTGTTTGTCACTATCAAATGCAGTGATCAGTGGGGTGTTTAGAAGTGAAATTTCTCTTTCTCCTCGGACAGCCATTCCCTCTCAAGTTTTCCTCCATTCTAAGCTTGAGACATGTTTCCAGACGTAACATCAGATCAGGCTGTGGCACAAATTTGGTCATAGAGTCATGCTTGCGCCCAGTTACCCAAGCACTGACAGAGAGTGGAAGCTGGTTTTCTGCTCTTGTGTCAGCTGTGAGAAGAACGACTTAGTTGGGCATAAAACCTGTTCCTATAAGGTAGACCTGGCAACATCGTTTTCACCAGTTAGTAGTGTTTATGGGATATAAAAATTTATCCATGTTTGTTTTGTTTGTTGTTGTTGTTGTTGGGGTTTTTAGGGGTGTTATTTTACATAATAAATTATTCCATTATCTGGTTTTCTTATAAGGACAAAAACAAGGGTTGGTACAACTGGGACAGCTGGGACAGCCCAGAGCAGTCAGGGTGTAAACAAATGCATAGTAATTTATAACTCTGTGCCTACAATTTCCATGAAGATTGGTAAGTAACAGGCAGAAATCTGATATTGTTACACGTGACATTAGTAACTAAATTGTGTCGTAAATAATTGTCTCATTAACTTTCTTCAAGTTCATTGGGTAGACAGTGATATGACTATAACTGACAGAAAACATCTGGAAAGGTGAGGAAAAACAGGAAATAATTGCCAAGATTAGATTAAAAATCTTACAGCTGTTTTGACATGTCAAAAAAGGTGCGTATTAGAGGTAGAGTAGTTTTGTGAAGATCTGGCGGTTACTGATTTCATTATGCCTTAACTTAGGGCTGAAGTGGTCTGGTTTTATGAGTAGTGGGGAAAAAAAAAAGACCAAAAAACCACAAATAAGAAATGTGACAAAAGAAGAGATTTAGCTAAGAGTAAAGTAGTCATTAAACAGAATCCAAGTATTTTAAATCATCTATGCATCAGTAGGACACATTGTCTTTATATCAATTGCCATTTTTTCTCTTTTGCTCATTACTTTCTGTTCTTCCTCCCATGATGTGAATTCCCACATATCCCTGCAGTTCCCAGAGAAGGCAAAACCTGATGCCAGCTGCATACTGCCATCTCCAAAGGTCTTGAGCAAAAGATGCTGCTGGCAAGGTGATGTACTGGAGGTTTGTTGACCACTGTCCAGGTCTGTCTGAAATTCAATTATTCTATGAGCCATTAAGTAAATGCTGTTTCCCTGTTTCTCTGAAATATCAATACATTAGTGCAGCCTGCTTAGGATCCAAGCCATTAAAATAATAGACTTAGGAGTACCCACACACTCATCATTTTCAGGGAATTCAGACTCATGCCTTGCTCTTCTCATTAGAAAGAAGACAAATCATATTTTCCTCTTTTTTTTTCAATTTTTCTCTTCCCCCCCCTCTGTTTATATTGTCCCATCCTTCTTTCTGGAAACCTTCCCAGAGTAGCCTCCCTTCTCCTTACCTGCCTTACTCTGGGAAGCACCCTGCTGCCAGCCATCTTCCCAGGGGAGCTGAGGCAGACAGATTTATTGCAACAAGGTGACCTGAACCATTCCCTTGTCTGGTCTGTGAGCAAACAGGTACAGCAAATTCTTTTTCATCAGCTCTCTAAGTCACAAACACATTGGAGATGATCTGATCACCTAACATACCATTTAGCCACTGCAAGTATTTTGCTTGTCCAAAATCCTGAAAATTATAATTGGCTCTTAAGACATCAATTGATAGAGCATTGTCTGTGGTAGGTGCTTATGGTACTAAGTGGTTGTTATATGTCAGCAACCCACAGTCTTTCATTTACCTATCCTCAAACAATGTCTTAGAGTGCACTAAAAAGAGAGCCCAAAATTGGTTATCATTTATTTACTGTTAAATGATTATTTCTCTAATTTTTTGGTTATTGGAATGCAAAAGATGAATCTGTAAGGAAAATCTGTTAATTTTGATAATTTTACCAACTCGTCTTAATGGAATGTAAGTTTTGACCTTACTTTCTTCCCTCCTGTTGCATACTTCCTGTCTTTGCACTGCATTGCCTCTAGGGCGATGGGTAGATACTTTGCTTGTTCAAGCTTTGCCTACAGCTTGCCTTATGCTCAGGTATCAAATATCTTCTGCAGTTCTTACCCTGGATAGAAAAAGGTGAATCAACAGGCATGAATGTTTATCTGTGGGCTTGCAAATGCAGACTATCCAACTGAAAATGGCTTCTATTCACTTGTTAAGTCAAGTAAGACACGTGGCTTCTCTGTGTCTCATTTGTTCCTTCTATATGCATTCCTTGTCTGGAACAAACAAATTCCTTCTTTACCTAGTCTTGGATATTTTCCTGTTTTCCCGAATCTTTTTTTCCCCATGCTGTTTATAAAAACAAGCTTCTGTATTCTGTATTCTGTAATCATGCCCCAAACACCATTGAAAAACTACATTTCCAGTTGTTCTGAACCTGCAGTGAAGCTGCCTCTTGCTTCCAGTGATGAAAACCCTAAACTCAAACTTGTGCAAACTCTGTCATGATTCTTGCCAGCCCCTCCAGGCAAGTATTCCTTCATATTACTTGCAAAGTAATGTCTCTGGATGGGCTGTCCTAAACCTATTTCTTTCAAGTCTAGCTCAAGATTTCTCATCTTTTTTGGTCGTTACAGGCTTATTTTCTTTGGGGTGGTTTAGAGAGCAGCTGCACAGTGCTTAATTTCCACCTGGGCTTAAACCACAATTGTTTTTCTGATTCCTTGAGACAGCCACAATATTTCTTAGCCTTCTCTCAAGAACTGGATACTAGTTTATGAGCTGTCAGATGACTGCTCAAGCAGTAAAGCCACAGGTTTGGATTATGTATTTGTAGCAGGTAGGTGAAAAATAGCCTACCTGTAGCTATGCAAAAATTGAGAAGAATCAACGCTTTTAAAAGAAAAAGTTTTACTTTAAAAAAAAGTGCCTTATCAATAAGCAGGAACTCATCAGCCACAATGAAAAGAGACATGTTGTACAGTACCATTAACCTCCAGTCCTGCTTTCCTTCACCATTTCCCCCAGGGTACTTTCTCAATGAAGTTTGTTACTTGCTTCTATTCCAATGGTTGGCTTCCTCTCACTGAACATTTGAAATCAAGTCAGATACCTGAAACACTGGCTGTGGCAAACACAAACGTCTACAAAACCCAATATTTATTAGATCCTTGAAAATTACTTACTAAACAGGGCAGGGTTGCTGCTTGATCTTTGTTTTATTTTGAATATAGAGAACTAGAGTCTATGATGTTATCTTGAAGTGAGAGTGTCTGGGTGCATCAGAACTGAAGGCAGTGATGGCAGAACATACATGGTTGTCAGCACATTCGTGGTGAGGCTGTTCCTCACTTTTTCCATAGAACAGTAAGGTCTTCTCACTGGATCACTACAGCTGTATTATGTCTAGGGATGGTGGGATTGGGACTTCCCTTCAAAAATAGCCCAATTCAAATTCTGTGCTCATACCTGCATAACTAATATTCTTTGAAGGCAATGGAAATGCTTCACAATTAATGAAGAGTGAGCGGAAAAGGATTTGTTTCAAGCAGGGCCATTTGTAACTTACTTGGTTGTTGGTGAATTTGGTGCTAACCATTGCAACTCCTATTGAAGATTGGTTGTTTATTTCCGAATACATTTTGCTATAGGGTCCTCAGAAGTATCCACATGGATTTTTCCAGATGATGTTAATATAAAAAAAAATTCCCATTCCTGCTTCAGAACTTGTGACAAACATCAACTTCAAACTCTTGAAATTCTTTTTCTTTTAATTTGATTTCTGTAAATTCATACAACCCATTGTTACGTCTCATTAGAGCCTTTAAAACATGGCATAACCATTTTGAGCTTTTAGGTATTTTTTTACAGTTGAAATGTGAATTAGAACTTTAGTCTGCTCTTTAATTTTAATTTAGCTACCTTATAGTTACTTTAGTGTTATTTTCAGAATTATTTTGATTAGAAAAAAAAAGATTAAAGATTATTAGCTGAGTTTCCTTTTTAGAGTTGCTGACTTTTCTTTTGGAGAAGAGAATCTAAAGACAGTTTTATACTTGTTCACAAAAAACCTACTTTTGCTCTGTAAACTGACATTGTCACTGGTAGTAATGGTGGCTGATAACACTGAATAATAAATGTATTGATTATCTATAAAGTCCTATGAAACATTCTTGGCAGCCACACCATAAGCTTTTTGTCTATGTCTAATGTTACATTTATCCAGGTGGGAAGGACAGCCCAAATCTTCTCTAAAGATATTGTTTCCATTAATTATTTTACTAGAACTCACCTTCCACAGTTATTTCAGGTGTCTTTTTCATGCTGCCTGTCAGGCTGCTCAAGTGATTATCTCCCTGAAAAGCATGCATTGTTAGACTGTTGGGAGGCTCTGTCTAAGAATGGGCACAGTTAACCACACAGAAGACAAGAGAAAGCCCCCCTTGATTTCAGTGGGATTTGAGACAGATCAGGTTAAAGCAAGTAATACCTTTATGGCTTGAGGCAGGTTGATTTTGTTTATATTTGCCTTAATCTCCCTGTGACTAAAACTAACAAAAAGCCCCCTAAGGAATAAGGTGGTTTCTGTTGGCAGGTTATACTCGCACAAGCCAAACATGGTACAATGCCAAGGCATCATAGTGATGTTTTATTTGAAGTGGACACCTGCACTCAGGACCTGGCTTGCAACCAGTGATTCATTGCTCAGTTCAGTTCAATTAAAAAAGATTTAATTGGCATGATAGGCTATACAAATGTAGGCAAAATATTAAAGAGGAAGACCTTTCAGATACTCATCAGAGAATGGGTCTAATCTACCCATCTAGGAGTTCTATATTTGGAAGAGTTTGGTTTCTGACACACATTTAACTACCATCAGATTAGTCCATCCTTAATCTAGTATGAAGTTAATGTAAGTTTTTTCTCTACTGACTATGCAGATTTTTCCTTGGTTTGTGTATATACATATGTACAACTAGGAGGTCATGAGTGTGAACTTTGTTTACAACTACCTCAGTAGGAAAATTTCTTGCAGGCCGTTATGTTTCAGACATTACAATGGAACTCACATCTTTGTGTTCCCACTGTCACTTTGATTGCAAGGACAGTAATGGCTGGGTTCATCCTGTAGGCTTCTCTACTGTTTGAAGAAGTCATAGTCCAGTGAAATGCATGCATTCAAAAGAAAGTATTTGAAACAAGTGAATCTGTTTCCTATGATTTTTTCTTTTTTTTTTGAGACAGGTAGTTCTTTTCTAAAAGGTATGAATATCTAAAATCCCAAAAAACTGTTCACCAAAGACTTTAGCCTCTGAAATACATAACTAAAAATTTAATTTTTTTAAAAAGTATCTTCTCTGTAGTAAATCTCAATTGTGATAGTAGGCCAGAATGTTTTTTAGCATGATAAAAATTCTGAGGCAGTTTTGAAGTTCACAGTTCACATATGGCATAATACGTCAAACGTCACTTTATTTTTCTCCTGCTACCAACTGTAATCTTGGAAGACTGTCCAGTAAGCAAAACATTAGTGTACCGGGAAAGAGCATTTAAATCCATGTAAGCCTAATACTTTCCCTAGGTAACTTCTTTCCCATTTTCCAGCTTTATTGTGACTCCAGGGCCTTCAGTGAAACATCTTCAAACATACCAAGTACAGTAGCAGCTGTGAATAGAACAACTCTTATTGTTGAACTTCAACCTTTTCATAGTTTTTGAAGACATCATCTCGGAAAAGTTTGGCCCAGGTACCTTAACTGACTTGAGAGTGAACCTGAATAACATAAGAATCCCTTTGAAATAGGAAAAAGCCAAATGTGGAAAATGCACTGGAACAATGCTAGAAGTGTTGCTGTGCAATTGCCTACTTGACATTAGTACCAACCATGACGACCTCTAAGAGGTGCTCTCTTAGCAAGATTGTTGCTGAGAGCACCTAACATCTTTGTGCACCACTTACTGTGGCCTCCCCACATGAAGCAGTGGCTGAAGTCTCTCTGGGCTGTCAGCTTGCAAAACTCAGGCTTCAGCATGGGGAAGGAGGGTAAGGGAGATGATAGGAAGAGGAACCCTTGCTCTGTTCTCAGAAGGATAAGCTCTAAGTACACATTTCTTCACACTCCACTGAATATGTTCTGAAGCTTTACTTTGTGGAATTTTAAAGGGAGGGTTTTAGTTTCTAAATCTTGTAAGGAAGACTACTGAAAGGTCCTTATTTTCATACTTGCATTTATATAATAGCTACAAGAAGATAGTTTCTCTTTGGCTGAAACATTTAAACATTTTTTGTGTCTGTTGTGGTAGTGCTTGTAGGCTTCGGTCATGAATTACAGTTCCACTCTACTACACTCTGTGTACATGAATAAAGGAAAAGGGAAATCCTACCCCTACAGACTTAAACTTTATGTGCTTGCGGCCCTTGAAACAGCTTCTGCTTTATAAACAGGGATGATAAACTGAAGGAGAAGGAAACTGCCCTTCAATTTGAGATCATCTGAGGGATCACTGATACCATTCAGAACTGAGTAGGAAATCATTTTTCACCACTGAATATTTTAAAGTTCCTCTTTCACAGGAAAAAAACCTAAAACTGTGAAGGTTACTTGGGTCCTTGGTTTTGCTTTTTTTTTTTTCCTTAGGAGGGAAAGAAAACAAACAACTAAACAGACTGAAAGACACCCCACAGAACCCTATTTCACAGCAGAAAGAGGACTGGAAATCACATCTCTGCAACTTTTTGGTGAGCACAGTGAACATCCTCCCCTCCAGGACCATTGCTCTCAGGGTCTCTTCCACAGTGCAATACTCTTTTGCGAGAACCCTTTTCTCTGCACCCCAACAGCCAAAGCATACTCCTGAGATAAGGAAAACTGGGAAATGCTGTGCTCCACAGCTTGCTGAACCAGCACTTGGACCTGAACATGGACTGAGCTGCAATATGGCCTATACCTGGAAAATATTTATGAGGAAAGTTCTACCAGAACAAGTAATTCCTTCCCCAAGAAAATGTTCTGCTTCAATACACAAAGGGTTTTTTTTCTGGTGAGAAAAAGAAAGATTCATTAAAAATACTGAATTAATCTTACCCATGATTTTTGTTGTAGAACTAGCATTACTTCATGTGTTTCTTGGGTTTTCCATAAAGCATCTTACCTAAGAAGTCAAATCTCTCCATCTTCTAAGCAAGAGACAATCGACTTAACCAAACTGAAAGAATAGAAGGCTAAGTAGTGTTAGACAGAGAACAAGTGGTTAAAATAAATGCAAGTATATAAATGCCACATCAAACAAAGCAAAATGCACAAGTAGAGTAGAGTACAATGATGTTAATTTGGAAACATCGAGACTTGAGAGAAACATCGAGACTTGAGAGAAACATCATAGGCTGAAAAGTTACCTTTCAGTCTGCTGGATGCAGAAGCTCTCTTCTCTATTAACATTCTAGCAACTGCTGCATCTGCCTTGGTAAATACTGCAGAGAGAGGGCAGGTGCAAGATCTTATTATATGCTACTAAAGTGAATGCTAATTAGGCACCTGAAACAGCCTTTCTAGTTCCAGATGGGCATATTAAAAAAAAAGTTGGAAACCTGTCTGGTAAATAAGAAAAAAGGGAAAAAAAAAAAAAAAAGAATAGAGGGGGGAAAAAGAGAGAGAGAAAGAAAAAAAAGAACAATCAAACACAGGACTAACTGAACAACTGGTTCTATTGGAAGAATCAACCTATGTCAATGGAAGAAAACGAACAAGATAGTTATCATTAGCTTGATAACCAATTTTGAAAATTTCCTTCTTGCAGCAAGATGTATTTAACTTTATTCAGAAACAAGCTAAAATTTAGATGCCACAGAGCCTTGCTTAGAGCCTCATGTGCTAATGTCATGTTATTACTCCATAGACACAGGTATAATTTCTAACTCCTTCTTTGAAAAAGCTCTACCCGCTCCACCCCACCTTCTGTATACATTACAGAAACATCTGTCTACCTGCAGAGATAACTAAAAAATAGTTTCAAGGGGAGTTTCTTGATCCTGTCACCTCAAAGACTGTTCAGCCCTGATGCTCTTCCTCACCTCTCACCACCAGCAGAGAGCTTAATGTGGGGCAGGACTCAGGAAGGACAACCAGCTCCTCAGTCTTAACTTCTGGAATTTTCTTTCCTGCCAGTTTACTTCCCTGAGAAGAAAAAGGATAGAAAGGTCTCCAACTATCACTCATGCAATCATAGAACCATTTAGGTTAGAAAAGTCCTTTAAGCTCATCAAGTCCAAACATTAACCCAGCACTATCAAGTCTGCTACTAAACTATGTCCCCAAGTACCACATCTACCTTTATGTTAAGTATCTCCAGGGATGCTGACTTTATCGCTTCCATGGGCAGTCTGTTTCAATGCTCAACAACCCTTTCAGTGAAGAAATTTTCCTAATATCCAATCTCAACCTCCCCTGGCACAACCTGAGTCTGTTTCTTCTTGTTCTATCATTTGTAACCTGGGAGAAGAGGCCAATCCCCTCCTTGACAAGGGTGGTTGTAGAGAGTAACAGAAGGCCTCCCCTTAGTCATCTTTTCTCCAGGTTAAACAAATCCAGCTCTCTCTGCCACTCTTTATAATATTTGCAAACCAGTCTTTTCACAAACTCCATTGCCCTTCTCTTCACACTCTTCAGCACCCCAATGTCTTTCCTGTAGTTAAGGGCCCAAAACTGAATACAGGATTCGAGGTGTGGTGTAGCACAGGGGTGCAATCACTCCCCTAGTCCTGCTGGCCACACTGTTTCTGTTACAGGTCAGGATGTCATTGGCTTTCTTGGCCATCTGGGCACTGCTGGCTCATGTTCAGCTGCTGTTTACCAGCATTCCCAGGTCCTTTTTCACCAGGCAGCTTTCCAGCCACTCTCCCCCCAGCCTGTAGCTCTGCATGGGGTTCTTATGACCCAAGTGCAGGATCCAGCACTTCGTCTTGAACTGTGTACAATTGTCCTTGGCCCATCGATCCAGCCTGTCCAGAATCTTCTACAGAGCCTTTCTATCCACCAGCGGATCAGCACTCCTGCCCAACTTGGTGTCACCTGCAAACTGGCTGAGGGAGCACTCCACCCTCTCCTCCAGGTCATTCATAAAGATATTAAAACAGAACTGGCCCAAACACTGAGCCCTGGGGAACCCTGCTAGTGACCAGCTGCCATCTGGATATAACTCCATTCTCCATTACTCTCTGAGCCCAGCCATCAGCCAGTTTTTTACCCAGCAAAGACTGTACCTGACCAAGCCACGAGCAGCCTGTAGAATGCTGTGGGAAAGGAGGTCAACGCCTTTACTGCAGTCCAGAGATACAATATCCACAGCCTTTGGCTCATTCACTGAGCAGGTCATCCTGTCATAGAAGGAGATACGTTTAGTCAAGCAGGACCTGCCTTTCATAAGCCTGTGTTGCCTGGGCCTCATTCCCTGGTTGTCCTGCACATGCCATGTGATGGCAGTCATGAAGATCTGCTCCATGACTTTTCTTGGCACGGAAGTCTGCCTCACAGGCCTGTAGTTCCCTGGATCCTCCTTCTGGCCCTTCTTGTAGATGGGCATCACACTAACTATCTTAATGGGGAGTGCTAAGAAAAAATAAATGCATAAAGATCAGAAAGACACTTAGTGGAAATATGAACACAAAGTCCATGACTGGCATGGGTACTGAAGTGGTTAAACCCCAAAAGCATCTTCATTCTTATTCTAACAGGTACATTTCCACTCTCACTTTTAGCTTTGTAGCTGGGAATCATTAAAAATGCCATCATTTAAATGTTTTAGTCATCTCCATTGATTTCACTTGTAGTATCCTCAGAAGCCTGTGGGTCAATGTGTCTCTTGCTCTGACTCAAAACCCCAGTTGAAAAATTGAAGTAATTTTCCAATTTTTGTCTGTTACAGACACATCTGTTACAGACATTGCCAGACCTGTGCTGGTAGAAGGCCCTGTTTAATAATAGGCAGCATTTTTTCACCTACTCTTAAAAACAACCTTTTAACTAGATGATTCTTGTCCTTTGATGGTATGTTAGATATCTGGCATTCCTACACTGGAAAGCCCAGATCACATTCTCCTTCATCAATATTAGTGTAATTCCATTAGCCTGATGTTTTGCACCACTGCAGCTGAGGGAGAATAAAATTTCCAGAGATATGTATATAATCCTTATTTATCTATAAATCACTCTGAATTGGTAGATCTATCACTATAGATTTCCAATGGCTCAAACATTTTTTTTCACAGAGGCAATCTTTGCATCTGTAGTGCTTTAGTAATACCTCAAGAATCCTGCTTGACTTCCTAGGAAATGTTGCAGTTTAAAGGTGTAATATGTCATCCAGAAAGACAGAAATACATGAGGACTGAGAGTTCAGAGATCAAGAACATCAAAGTGAATTTTTGAGAATATCAGGATGTAAGAACGCATCCTGACAGCCCCCTTTAAGTCATTCTGGGAAATGAAAGGATTTGGAAGTGGGAAGAGAGATGGTTTTGAAAATCTTCCAGCATCTCTGAATCTACAGTGGGCTGTAACTTTTTGGAGGATTTCCAGGACATACATGACTCTAATGAATGGATATTGTGCCACCAGAAACAGGCTGATAACTTCTTGATGATGTCCTGCAGCATACTCCGCATGCTGATTGTCCAGAAGACAACGTCTTCAACTGCATTCCTCTTCCTAGAGCATTGTGAGGACATTTGGATCATGCATTACCTGCCAAAGATATGTTAGGTGGACGAAAGGGTAAATCTTAATCATTGTCTCAGTACTCACATAACTCAGGTCATCTCAGAAGTGTCATGAAATCCACCTAGTCTGATCACTCAAACACCTTTGACAAAGTCCTCAGTGTATTATGAATACAGTCACAATGAAACATCATGGGCAGAAATGTAGTGGTATCTGCCCTATGCAGGACCAGCTACATTACCTTCACACTCAATACAGGAAAGTTTTGGATGGAGAGCATTGTCCCAGGTGGTCAGTGCATACCCCACAAGGCCATGAAGCACAGCCCACACCACAGTACTCTCTTGTCGTATATCAGCTTTTCTGCAACTTCCTGTATAAAGTCCTGGCTATAGATCCCTCAACATGCATAGGATGTGAATTTTGTTCATTTATATTATCATGAAACTTAAACATTCTCCAGCATGTGGTCACATTGTGAGCACTGAATCTATGAAAAGAACCAATCAAATCTTTACAAAAGAATGAGCAAGCTGTTTCCCAGCTGTCTCCATATAAACACTAGTGCAAAATAGCAGCAAACAAAACTGACAGGCAGCCTAAATGACCACTCCCATTTTGGAGGCAGGAAGCCGTTGCTGACCAGGATATGGGGCACTTAAGGAGATCATCAAGAAGACTGCTTGTGCAGCAATAGGATCTTCATCAGAGGCAGAAGATTGCCTTTGCAGAGGAGCAAAGTGAGACATCTCCCACACCTGTATGAATGTTGACCTCTTCTGATCACGGGCACAGCAATAGTTAGTTACACTATCAGCAGAGCTGAGATCAGCCTATAGCTCCACCCGACCTTTAGTACAAGTCTTCAGAGCTGACTTTCCCCTAATAAGTCCTCTTTCTCCCGCTCCTCTGACCAGCTGATGATCAGGAAGGAAAACAAATACGTCACCTTCAATGATTTCCCAATTTCACCTCAAACTCGGAAGCTCACACAGATGGTTGCAAGGATTATAGTCTTCAGATAAGACAATAATGATTGATTTTTTTTACTATGGACATCCAAACTACCCTTAGGATACACTCTCCCAAAACTATCCCTGTTGGATCCTAATATGGTCAGGTTCCACTCACTTCCAACACAGCAGAACAGCACTATCTTATTATAAGACACCACAGTTTTAGGACTAAATAGCCTTCTGAGAATACAGCTGCTGAACAAGGACTGCAGATGTCAAAGGATAGGAAAATAAGAGCCTGCAGGTGCATTCATCATCCTGTTTTGCCCTCTCAAGATCTGTTTCTGAACACATGTGTTCATGCACTCAGGCAGACTAATTTTGCATTGGTCATAGACCCAGCGTTTTAATAAAAGATTATATTTTTTATGTGAGTGTTATTAACTTAGAGGATGCTTCATTTTATGCCTGCCTTCAAAACTACTGGCAATCAGCCTATCTCAAGTGGCTCTGTGCCAGGCCCAGCAGGTTGTTGGATTTATTGCCCACAACCACCACTTTTGTGCAGATTTATCACACCTCACTGTGACCATTAGCACCCTTGATTACCTTTTCATTTTCACTGGTTTGAATCATGACTTTGATGTATAACATCTCCTCAAGCAAGGGCATTTCCCCTCTAACAGCAATTCTGAATGGTACACAAACAAATGGAAATATCCCATCAGCTTTTTCATATGCACAGAGTTTGTGACAAGGCTTTAATTTTAAGAATAGCAGGGAGTTTTTTTCTGATGACTATTCCATTCTATCTAGTAGTCATCATGGTATGCCCGTGTTGTGCTCTTAATTTAGGCTTTGCCTCAACAAAAAGAGTTAGTGAAATCTAGATTACAAAATGAGAAGGAAAAAAGAAAATAGTTTTAAGTAGGTTTGTGGATCAGAATAATATAAATTCAGGACAACAATCTTGAGTGAACACTAAAGGGAGCAGAAACTCCCCTAGAAACCACAGGAACTCTTTATTGATTCTTCAGACAAAAATCTCCTCCCTTATGATCATCTGTACTGAAATGGAGTTACCAGAAACATCTTCAAAGATCCCCTTCAATTGTCCATTATCTTTCAAGTGAGCAATAGGAAAAAACAGATTGGTACATTGAAGCTACTGTTTTTCCCATTAACACAAGGCTGTTTCAATTTTTCCTTGTATTTCCTTGCCTTCCAGAATTCACCTTTTGTCTCCTGCTGCAGGCTGCAAAACTGGTTGGAGCAAAGATCATATGCTTTTGCCCTGTATTTAGACAACATCCAGTGAAAATTCAAGCTGGACCATAGCTATGTATCTAATGATAGCAGTAACAATGAAATTTTCTCTAAGTTGTACCTCAGGAAAAAAAAAAATATTTCTTTTACTTAGCTTCTTTTCTCCCCCAGTGAAGTATATTCTTGTTACAGTAGGCAGCTAATCTCATGCGAAAGACTGAGGGACTGAATGCTTCTGCTTCTCTGGCTGGGATTGATGACAAGTAAGCTGTTTCATAAGACTTCTTGTGCTGGTTTAAGGTAAACCGGCAGGAGAAAAGAACCCAACTCACAAAAAGACTGCAAGTCAGAACTACAATT
>JAWWEU010000040.1:60458269-60478056 GCA_035583155.1 Acropternis orthonyx | reverse complement strand
AGAGGGTGTAGAATACACAGTCTTAGCCACACCCACACAGTGACAAACTGGTCCTGGTCACTATAACCAGGACACTTCTACAGGATTTGTGTTTGAATATTTCAGTTCTTGAGAGATGTGGCTCAGTGCAATGTTGTCCATGAAAGAACAGGTGGAGAATTATGAATGCTCTTGTGTCTTGGGCCTGGAAGTACAGGGGCAGCAGATCAGCTCAGTTACATTGCCTCATACAGCTTGCCCTTCTCACTGGCACACCAAAAGAAAACCCAGCTGAACTAGCTGTGAGCACAGCCACATGCAGGCACAGTGCTCACAGAAGTCTCTGGAGATATCACATTTCCCACCACTTTGCATGAAATTGTACCCCCCACAGGAAGAAGTGCTAATGCAGCAGATACCAGCAGTATAAATTCACCTCTGGTGAGAATCAAAACTGTAGAAAACATCACAGCATGACATATAAAGAACTTTGTTTCCTTCACTCTGCTAGCTTTAGCTGCCTACTCTTCTTTTCAAGATGTAGAATTCCCTGGCTCTCTCCTGCATCAGTGAAGCACATAAGTTAAAAAATCTTGTTTCAGAGCAGTATTTCAACCAAACCTGATGGAGGAAAAGAAGAAATAAAGTCATCTTATTAGGATACTGTATTTTAGAAAGGGTACCCCAATAAATAGAAATATGGCAGAATAGGTTCCACCCTCCCTGGGCACCAGAAAATACAACTACAAAATACGATGCAATAGAAATTCAGTTTTAATGACCCTTGGAGTGCTTGTTTCACCATCTTCTTACGGGAAAATCTTTATAAACCTTTCCACACTCTACCTCCAGCATCACAAATCATTTTATTGTCATTTTAAACACATCTTCTGCTGTTGTTTCGTTCCTTCTTCCCTAGTCTGGCAAATTCTTAAGTATGTGCTTTCTCCATAACTATAAACAGTCACACAGTGGAAGTCTGTAATGGCAATTACCCTGTCAGATGGAATAAAGGTTACAACTGATGGATAAGGAAGAGGTTCAAACAACAAAATTGTAGTAATTAGTCCACTCAGTAGCCTGTCTTTGTTTGCCTGCTGCTTGGATCTCAGCAGCCACCAGACTGTGGTAATCGATACACCATTTAAAGTATGGAAAGATTCTTGTCATAAATGGAATATTGATGCTAATGCAGAGAATGAAACTTTTACTGTGATATGAATATTTGTTACAGGTGGATTTTGTATTGTCACCTCGCTTGTACCTTCCCTTTCCCCAAACCCCTGTTGTAAAACCCTTTTTCCCATTGGCCCCTGTTAAACCTTACCCCATTGGTCCTAACCTGGGTTCCCTTTCATAGTGAAATGACCCCTTTCCCTTGAAAAGCCCGGTAGCACCAGAAATAAATCTCTTTGCCTCATACCTCTCCGTGAGTCCTGTGCTGCGGTTCCCGGTCCCCTGGGAACCACATGGAGGGGAGGAAGGGCAGAGAGCATGCCCCCTGGTAAGGAACACAGCGCCAGTGCCAGGGGGAAACCCATCACCTGCTATACCAGACCACCTGTTTCTGTCACCGTAGCTCAGCCGTTGTTCACAAATTTCAGATGTTTGTGCCAGTAATTAAATTGTGCCAGCAAAGCACTATTAAATTTAGTTATTGCAGAAAGGAGCTAAAATAATTTATCAGATCTGAGTGGAACATCAATGTGTTTTTGAATATAATGAAAATGAGAATTGGGTCAGCAGGAGGAAGAGGAGACATCAATTAAAAAATATATCTATACTGGAGTCTCAAAAGCCATTAACATTGATTTCAATCCATGGCATAGGGTCTGGCTGGCATAAAGCATTGAAGAATAATTAAAGAGGGTTTGTTTTTTGTTGTTTTTTTTTTTCCTGTGGCAGAATACAATAACAGAGCTTCAAGAAATAGAAGTAAATAGGATGTAATCACTCCAGAGAGCTATAAAGGGTTATGGGAAGCTGTTGATGCTACTGCTTTTGGTTAGTCTCCTTTCATATTTTTATTTGTCTTTTTAAAGTTGAATATTTACTTTTAACGGACATGAATGTAGGATTGGATCTGGAATTCACTCTGCCCCTTCAGGCTGTTTTTTTCACAGGCTTATCGCTGACTAAAGCATCATGAGAGCTTCTGTTGCTGAAGATGATACAGTCAGACAGGTTCCGCACAGCTGAATCCTGTTCAGGTAGGGGTGGTAACACAGGCTGGCTTGGATTAACTGTTCTTTGACGTTTGGAATACCCCCACCATATATAATGTAGCTATTCTATTCTTGAGTCAAAAATGTGTTATTTCTGAGTCAGTTCTGTCCTGTGGAAACTATAGATGACATAGATGAACTTCTTTCATCTTCCTGCAAGTAAGCCTTACTTACTGCTCTTTATTTTCTGATCTATATGATCTGCTTGGAATGATGAAGACAGGATCAACTTTTCATTAAAAACTTAGTCACAGAACTGATATACAGTCATATGAACCTTGCTACAGACTGGATCCAAGAAGACTTTTGGGTCTGCTAGCAGCAATTCTTCTGTTTCTGTTTTCGAAGAATTTTCAAACTTGCAGCTATACGACTAGCAAGTATTTTTTCTCAGTGTGGTGTGTGAATAAGAGAAGTTACATGATAAAGAACTGAACTAAAATTCACCCTCCATAGAAATGGAAACCAACTATTTCTTCCTCCCATACTCTTGAACACATGGTTATAGCTTTGCTGTTGCATATTTGGTAGACCTTTTCTGATCTAATTCAACCCACTAATCCTGGAGAAAATTCTCCAGGCTTAAGTGTTTCTCTTCTTTGTTAGTTTGCAAAGGTTTTTTCTTCAGCTGAGTTGATCACTCACAGAGCAGTGCAACAAGTGCCAAGCTTCCACAAAGTGAGAAATGGGGGAGAGAAGTAATACAATCCAGGGGCTGGAGTAGAACTTCTTTTTAGCAGCAGCATACAGTTACTTTTTCACAGAGACATTGAGCAACATCTCTATGAGCATTTGTGACAATATAATTTCTGACAGTCTTCTTTGAAATAAACCAATTCCTTGAATAGATATGCTTACTGAAAAATGTAGACATAACTGTCAAGAAACTTATGTTTTTATATTCAAAGTTTGCAACTTTTCCCCCAAATGTATCTTTCTCTCTTTGTGATAATTGAGATTTTGGACAGTGTTTTTCAAGGAGCTGTAGACATCAGGGCAGTTTCATTATCCCTATGGGATATGGACATTCAGTGGAAATACTGAGAGCAATATTGTGATTTTCTCAACATTCTTTATGTTCTCCAAATCCTTTTCAGTGTAACCAAAACTGTGTATTCTACACCCTCTGTGTCATTTCTCATGAACTATTAATAATGGATCATTTGCAGCAGCTGCCCAGGGCACACCTGACCCCTCAGGCTACAAATTGAGTGTCTAAGAACCCTGTGAGATAGGGAAGTTTTCCTGTCTTCACACCAATGACTCAGCCGAGATAACTCCCCTCCGGGGAGCCATCAGCACCTTCACACCCAGCCTCAGGGGTCATGTCTGCTAACGGGCCGTCAGGGATTCCAAAAACATCCCCTGCCTCACAGAGTTAAATCACCCATTGTGAAATTCCCCTCCCTGGGGGAGGTACTGGGTATTCCCACCCGGACCTGAGCATATATAATCTTAAGGGTTTGGGATTTTTGGTACCACTTGCCAGACCCAGAGGAGGACCAGAACCTCAACAGAACTGTGACTGCCTCTCTCGGCCAGACTGTGACCATCATCCTCACCAACAGGTTTCCTTTCCTTTTACTTTACATTCAGGGGGACCACATGGCACTCAATACAGGGGCTAATGAACACCATTTTGTTTGTTCCCCAGGGTGCTGGGTTATTCATCTGTTCTTTTGTGCATTAGAACTAATTTTTCTTTGTATCGTATTTATCGTTATCTTTTTATTAAAGTGTAACTCTGACTTGTAATCTCGTTTGAGTTGGGTTAATTTCTCCTGCTGATTTACCTTTAAACCAGCACATTTGTTCTGCTTAGAGGCACTTTAATCTATTTTCACCAGTGTCATGTGCTGTGTCTCCTTTTTCTGGGAGTAGTTCTGAGAAGGCTGAACTCAGAATGTTTAATCCATACTTCTAGAAATTTAGTAATCTGTAAGAAATAGCATATATACCACTTCAGTCTTGTTTGTACTCTGCTTTAAGAGTCTAAGTGAACTGTAAGCCATTAATTAATATTTTCTGGACTGTCCTTCACATGGAAGAAAGGTTCATATTCTTCACAAACTTATTGTGATCAGGCTGGAAAAATTAGAAAAAAGCAATTCTGTATGTCCACTGAGTATAGACTTGGTTGGCATATTATTAGCCCTAATTCCACCAATTAGTGGAAACCAGATGTTCAAAGGGTCAGAGTATTCTCTTCTCTACACGAGACAATACTTGAAAATATTTTAGTGCTATATCAGGCACACAGGTTAGGTAGTTTATGTTGTCCAAATCAAGTTACCCACCAGAACCATAATAACTTTCTTTTCTGAAAATGGTGATATACTTCACACAGAGAGTGAATTCAGAACTTCATTTTAAGACATTGCTACCACTTATGCGGGATGTAGTTATCAGAAGACTGACACATCTTGATCAGATATATTGTTTGTCTAAGACTTCAGAGCTGGTGGCTAAACATCTGGGAATCACTTTATTTTCTTCCATTTATTTTTCCCATTGGCTGTGAGATGCAAAGCCAAACAGTATTTAAGGAACATTGCAAAACTCATAGGTCTTGCCAGATTGTTTTCTGCAGGTATGAAAAATTGTTCTAATTGTTATTTATATGTCTAGTTATTTCATATGAGCAGTGTAGTTAAAAAATATGTATATTCTGAGATGCACATTCAGGTCATCTGAAAAAAAAAAGCAATTGAAATTCAGTTGTAATTTTGCAATGCAAACATTCCCTGACATCTGCCTGGTAGATACATTTGCACCTGTATATTACCTAAAACATTTCCCTGTACTTGCAGGAATCCTGCATCAGATACCCACTCTATCAAGTTGGCTTAAAAAAATATTTAAAAAAATTGTCTAAAATAGTATACTGATATTCTTTCTTCTCTTTCTTCATAAAAATTGACTGTGATATCATTACTGTCTTCATTACATTGCAAGTCACTCAGTACGACATTGCATGCAACTGTTAGATATTGTTGGGAAACAAAATTAATTGTTCATAAAATGGACAAGTGCAGCATGAACAGAAGAAGGCGGAAAATAGGCAGACAGATCTTGAAGAAAATACTACACTTTGACTGTTACTTTGAAAATTAATTTTACTGGGGTATGACTACAATTTTTAGCAACATTGCTTGACAACTAGATGGCCCTGCGCAATTGCTGTTTTACCATTTTAACTGAAGTCTCATTAAAATTAAGTTCCCTGACAAGGCATAGAAGCATTTTAGTGCGGACTATGTCTACCTAATACCACGCAGGGGTTCTGCAGATCAATTGGAATTCAGCTCCTTTTATTCACTTGCATCTGCTTGAAGCATATTTTGGCATGATTGCTTAATTTAATTTTACATTGGACTGAGAAGAAGAACAGAGTGATCTCTGAAACCTCTGGAGGAAAACAAGTATGTTGATTAGTTAGTCTTGTTTTGTTTTGCTGTCTGAAATTTTGGGAAGATCAAGATGGTATTTTATGAATAATTTCTTAAGTCTTAGTAAAATTTTTCTGTTTTGACCAAAAGCAACTGGCTTAATTTAAAGCTAGTTGGCTTCATAGTTATTATTTTTATAGCTTTTGTGAGCACCAAAATGGCCCACAAACTAGCCCTTGTAGAAGTCATTATGTTTCTGTAAATATTTGACAAATTAGATAACTAAATTCACTTTTAAACTCTGCTCAAGTTGTTCTTTTGCACAGAAATGACCTCGTGGAATTTGGGAGTAAGTCTGAAATGGAGAAAATGACATAGGAATGTTTTCCCTTCCCTGCTTCTGGAAAAATAAAATCTCATAAAACTTCAGGCTTAAAAGTACACTGTATAATAAGCCTTCAATCACAAGACTAAAATATTCTTCAGTGTTCAGATATAACCCCACCAGGACAGAACCAAGGTCAAATCAAATGTGCAACAGTCAGTGGTAGAAGACAAAAAGTACTTTTAGGGATCATGAGTAGCCAGGGTTGGAAAATGAACGTGCACAACTTGTAACTCCGTGATTCTACACAGGCAGAAACAAGCATTGAACAAATCAGCTTGAGGATATCAGTCACATTTGCGAGCACAAGTCTCATGTGCACAGCTACATTTGTACATTCAACATGTGTTGCCCTTAAAAGTGCAGATGTTAAAAGGGAGACATTTCTAAATCACAGAATGTCTTGAATATCATTTTACTGGCTGCTAGAATGGATGCTATCATAGGGAAACCATTAGGATTAGGTCAGAGGCACAGCAGGCATAGCAAAGGAAGTGGAAGAGCCATACTAGATGGCTGGACTTAAAGATCTGAGGGGAATTTATTATCACTTGAACCTATCCCTATGCAAACTTCACCTGGATTTAGTATATAATTTATATCTGAAGATAGACCATTGCTTTCCCCACCCCCACGCTGTAAAATTCCACATTTCTTTGACTTAATGATACAGCCTCCCCTGGGCTTTTCTGCATCTTGGCAGCAAGGAAAATGCTGTCCACTATCTTGTACTTGTCATACCAGTTCATAACCCCTCTGTTTCCAGAGAAATCCCTGAGAATCCCATTCATCTCAGGCAATGGCTGCAAAATGCCTGCCTTGTTAGTGCACTTCCAGACCCTACATTTGTCTACCCCACCTCCTTTCTCCACTTGTATAACATCAGCTTCCTCTGTCCCTCAGGATAATCTCTGGCCATCTGCAACAGCTTTCCAGTGTCTCTCTCTGCCTCATTGACTCTCTATCCCTTTTCAGATCTCATCTGCAAACCTCTCTTCATTCCCCTGCCTGCACATCTTAATTTCTTCCACTCTCTTCTCTCTTACTGGCCTTTATATCTCTTTAATAAGTTCTGCAGGCAGCATCTTTCTGCCACTGTTGGTCTGTAACTTATACAACATAATATCTATGGTCTTGTATTATTTAAACTTGTAAAGCATTTTAGGATCACAGTTCATATGAAAAGAGCTATGAAAAATAAACTTTCATTGAATTATTGATAGAGTGTTAAGCTGAGCTTGTTCTATAACCATCTTTTTCCTTTCCTTTCCTTTCCCTTTCCCTTTCTCTTTCTCTTTCCCTTTCTCTCTCTGAGAAATCACTTTTTATAATACAGGCAAACATACATACACCCACACACTCATAGATTTTCTGATTCCTATCAATTATAAAGAATACAAATTTCAATGACTATTTCTAGGAAACAGGCACAGGTATCCTGGTAAGACTATACCCTGCCTATTTGGGTAGGGCTGGGATCAGGAAGGCAAAGGCACAGTTGAAGCTGAATTTGGCAAGGGATGTAAAGAATAATAAGAAGGTCTTCTATAAATATATCAGAAAAAAAAAAAAAAAGGAAGATATAGAAGTGTCGACCCGCTTGATGAACACGACTGGCAAACTGGTTAACAATGGATGTGGGTCAAGCTGAGGTGCTTCACAACTTGTTTGCCTCAGTCTTCACTGTCAGCCACTGTTCCCTCACCTCTCAAGTTGACTGACTACAAGACAGGAACTAGGGGAGCAAAGTTCCTCTCACTGTAAGAGAACAAGAAAAGATTGGATTTGTGACCACCTGAGGAATCTGAATGTAAGTCTATGGAACCTGATGAGATGCATCCCAGAGTCCTGAGGGAACTGATTGATATAGTAGCCAAGCCACTCTCCATGATATTCAAAAAGTCATGGCAGTCATATGAAGTCCCAGTAGACTGGAAAAAAGAGAAAAACATTGCATCCATATTTAAGAAGGATAGAAAGCAGGACTTTGGGAATTACCAACCTGTTAGCCTCACTTTGGTGTCTGGGAAGATCATAGAACGGAACATCCTAGAAGCTATGCTAAAGCACATGGAGGACAGGGAGGTGATTTGAGACAACCACCATGACTTCACCAAGGGCAAGTCCTTCCTGATCAATCTAGCAGTCTATGATGGAGTAACTATATCAGTGGTCAAGGGAAGGACTACAGCTGTGATCTATCTTGACCTCTGTAAAGCCTTGGATGTGATCCCCCACAAGATCCTTCTTTCCAAATTGGAGAGAGATAGATTTGACAAGTGAACTGTTAAGTGGATGAGGAATTGTTTGGATTGTTGCATCCAGAAGGTAGTGACCAACAGCTCAATATCCAGACAGAGATCAATGATAAGTGGTGTCCCTCAGGAGTCTGTACTGGGATCAGTGCTGTGGAATGTCTTCACCAGTGACATGGAGAGTGGGATTGAGGGCACTCTCAGCAAATTTCAGGATTACACCAAGAGGAGTGGTGTGGCTGACATGCCTGAAGGACAGGGTGCCATTCAAAGGGACCTGGATAAGCTGGAGAAGTGGGTCCATGTGAAGCTCATGAGGGTCAGCAAGGCCAGGTGCAATGTCCAGTACCTGGGTCAAGGAAACCCCTGGTATCAATACAGCCTGGGGGATGAAGAGATTGAGAGCAGCCCTGCCAAGAAAAACTTGAGGGTACTGGTGGATAAAAACTGTGCATGACCTGTCCATGTCTTCACTTGCAGCTCAGAAAGCCAGCTGTATTTTCAGCTGCATCAAAAGAAGCATGGCCAGGTCAACGGAAGAAATTCTTCCCCTCTACTCCACTCTTGTGAGACCACATCTGGAGTACTGTGTCCAGCTCTGGGGTCCTCAGCACAGGAAATACATGGACTTGTTGAATCAGGTGCAGAGATGGGCCACAAAAATGATCAAAGGGCCGCAATACCACTCCTACGAAAAGAGGCTGAGAGAGATGGGATTATTCAGCCTTGAGAAGAGAAGATTCTAAGGAGACTTTATTGTCTTTAAATACTTGAAGGGGTCTTATAAGAAACATGGGAACTAGACTAACTAAGGGTAGATTTATTTTGGACATATGGAAGAATATTTTTTACTGTGAGGGTGTTAAAACACTGGAACAGGTTGCCCAGAGGTGGCAGAGGCCTTCTCCCTGGAAATCTTCAAATGAGTGTTCAGGGGGTCTGAGCAACATTATCTAGCTGAATTCCCTGCTTATTGCAGAGGGATTGGGCTGGATGATCTTTCAGAGTCCCTTCCCTGAAAGGGAAACCCAGGCCATGCTATGATTCTATGGTTCTAGTCAAGAAAACTACATTCATTCTTACTCCCCTATTGCTCTTCTACTCTTTGGACTGCTAGAGCCCAGCACATGCCCCTGAAATTTTATCTGAACTTGGAGTATGCACCTCCTGTTATCTGAACAGTGATATCTTCACAGAGTTAAATATGTGTGGTTGGAAGGGTCTGAATGAGATGCTGCCCAGGCCACCTCAAAGAAAGAATGAAACTTTGAAACAGAGATCACTAAAATATAATTGGAAAAAAAATCATTGAATGTAATTCTCAGGGGCTTATGGCCTTGGAGAATAAAAGTGCATAGTCATACTACTGGGCACAGAGAAAGAAGAAAGGCTCTGACAGTAAGATCTGTTGGCTTGCAGATATATCAGCATTACAGACCTAATAAACACTAAGAAAATATGAAGAGTACAGAACTCTTCCTCCTTCCTAAAGGTCGTGTTTGAAGAGCATGGTGAAGGTGGCAGTGTCTCTGTAGTACAATAGTAACCTGGCAGATTTCATGGTCAGAGTATTAGCTAAAAATTTTGGAGTCACTCTATTGCCCACAGCAGTGTCAGGCCTTTAATAAGTTGGCAAAGGGTCTTCGCAGAAAGGAAGGAAGTGCCAAGTGGGAATGAAACTTGTGAATGAATCTTGTCATTCTGGTCAACTCAACAACCCAGCTGCATAATTACGAAGCAACAGCAAAGGCAGTCAGGCAGAATAATTTTAAAATATATCTTAAATTTATTCTTTTAATTTCCCTTCCAATTCTTTCTTCATGAATTGCATAGATATGAATATAAGTTATCAATTAAAGTAGATCTTCAAAGCCTTTCATCACATTCTCATTTTAAGTCTCCATTTTCATTTTGCCTTTATGTTTCTCTCTCATGTGCTTGATTTTTTTTTTTTTCATTTTACTTGCAATTACCTGCATGAAACTTATTTATATGTTTAATTTACTTTATGATTACAGGTACATTCTCATACTCTCTGGTAATTATCGCTGGAGTAGGATGTGATTGGCATAGGTAATGATGGCTAGCCTCAAAAGAAGAGTCTGCAGTTCTCCCTCTTCCCTGAGAAATAACAAACAGTTTTCCTCAAAGCTTCACAATAAAAGGCAGCAAGGTCATCTTAGTCTAAAGGCCAGTCATTATTGTAGGTTGTAGGTCAGGCCCTCAACTGAGGCAAGTCATTGCAATTTCTGGTCACTGAAAGTGTATTACAATGCCTAAGGCTCTGTTCCCTTATTCTTATGTACAGCCTTTCCTGCACTGTTAATATCACAGAATATTTTATGGCCACTTTTATGTTCTGCAGGTAAATGAGAAGATCTGAGATGCTCAGAGAAAAAAAAAGAATCTCTTATCAAGGTAATATTTCTAGAAAGGAGAATATAGGAGTAAAGTGTGCCAGTGAGAACATGTGAGCAAAACATGCTCTGATATTTAGTGTCTTAATGTAGAGAAGGTTAAGTTATCCCACAATGAAATTTGTGTCTGCAGCCAACGGGTGGAGATAACAGCATCACTAGCTGTACCTGGTGACTGCTAGAGAGCAGCACAAAAGGAGAGAAACACAAGGCAAAAGAAGACTGGTATTAAGTAATTTAGGACTTGTAGGTCAAATTCAAACTCTGCCAAAGTGAGTGAGAGACGTGTTAGTGTCTTGGCCAGTCCTGGAATCTGATCTGGCTGAGCAGTGCCATTTGCTGTAGGTGACGGGTCTCCTCACTCTACTCAGTGCTGGACTGCTGCTGAGAAGGGGCTATGCTGAATTACAGTTTAGGAGAACTGCCTTCAGTAAAATCAGGTGGGTTTTCTTTCCCTGTTGGCTAATACATTTAACGAATGAAAGAGCAGTGAGGGCAATGATCTGGTATTTGCATTCAGTGTTGTGTGGAATAAATTAAGAAATTCCTTGTTTATATCTTCAGACAAAGCACAGCCTAATCAGCACTACATCTTCTGAATTTGCATTTAAGGACAAAGATGAAGGATTTTTCTAACAGTCAGGTAGCAGAACTTGTGATGCAACTGATTAGAAATTGGGCTTCACAATGACTTTTTTTACGGATGAACTGCTGCGAGGACAAATTATTAGATGACATTTAACCTATGCTGGCATTTTTGTTTGCCCTTAGAACATCATCTAATTAAATGTGGATTTATTCTGCCAAGCCAGATGGTTCTGTGGTTACTGCAAGGAGTCATGACATACCAGATCTGTTCCTGCCTCTGCCAGTTATCTGTCCTACAACCTTTGCAAATCATTTAACCTCTTCACACTTCCAAATTCCATTTATGATACTAGAAGAATAATGTGGGTTTCAAATTGTGCAAAGGCTTTGCCCAGTTCAGTGCAATAAGATCACTAGCTGTTTCACTGTTAATGAGAGGACAACAGAGCTAAGTTTGTGGAACTACATGATCAGCTGGATTAACTGGTCCACCTCTCTTGACTAAGATGGACTCTGACTAATTCATGCTCTCTGAGGATTTGCCTGATTTAATATGTAATTGGAATATTTTCCTCACTGTATTTTACCTTAAAGGTCCCATTCTCTTATGGTGTTGTTAATAAGCTATTAGAAAAAAATGTAAAGGGTAGTAAATCGTTATGAAGTCATACAAGTCAATGACTTGCTTGCTATTGTTGCTACTGGATACCTCACATTTCAGCCATGTGTGCTTCCACGGTGTTTTATTAAAAATAGTTATCGCTATGTCAGTCTTTCTCAGTAGCCTTTAAAACGTTTTAGGAAGCAAGATATATGTTTCTGTACAACTATCAGGGCCTGAAGATTAAAAAGATCAGATCAGATTAAGAAGAGAATATTTGAGACTTAACTCGTTCTACTTAATACTTTGGACTAAATTTCAGATTAAGTGCATTGGTACATACAGCAAAGAAAGTTTTGGGGTTGACCACAGAGAAAACATGTCCCATCTTTAAAAATAGATGTGATACGTCTAGATGAATATTTTATTTCAAATTGTTCTGTGTCCCAACCTTGAAAAAAACACTGGTAATCTGGAAACAAGAAAGAGCTATATAAAAAGTGTTAACTCCAGCAAGGTACATTTTTAGCAATGTTTTTCACCTAAGTGCTTTTTTAAAAACAGCAGTTAATTTTAAATTTTGAAATTAGAAGTGATTTCATTCAGTTATTTATGAGATACTTCAATGCCTTTGAAACTTATGGTTATTTTATCCCTTCCAAATTGGGACATTTATAAGAACTAAGAAAGCATCAAAGCCTATCCTTACACAGTTCTTAACATGTTTTCCAAGAAATACCAAACTTATTCAGAAAATGTGACTGGGTCTTAAGGAAGGAAATCTGGACAAAAAGGTGTAGTTGTTACATGATGCAAGTAGAGCATTTGATTGAAAATTCTCTCTGTTCCTTTAAACTTTGCTTTCCCTAAAATCTTGGGCTCAGGGATACTCTTTAGACATATATAAATATATTCTCAATCAGATTAAATATGCAAACAAGTCAGAAAGAACTGATAGACTTGTGTTCTTCCCCACTCCTCTCATCTTCACCTCCTACATTTCTACAATTTTTACATACTTTAACATTTCAATGTGCATTCACAGATGATTCCATTAATCTACAAACTTCATCAAATAACCCACCATCATTCCAGCAATAAATAGGTCCTTCAAAATATTTCACGTTAATTTCTCTACAGCCCTTCCAGTAAAGATCCATAGACTGCAAAGCAGAGGCAACCACTGTTTTTCCTATGTTTTGCTGATGTTGAAACTTTGATTTTTCAATTTTAAAAGCAATAATTTGCATGTTTAATTATTTGCTTCTATAAATTCAATTTTAAATGTCATTGTGCCTACATTTGGAACCTGAGGTCTCTGAGGCATGTGACTAATTGCTAACACTTTTGTCTTATACACTTTTTCTGTTGACTTATGTAGTTGCGTGAAGACGAAGGGGATATGGATGTGTCTTTTGCATCCCAAAAAGCAATCGAAAAGTTGACTCTCTTTCTGCAAATGCTTCCAGCCTTCCTGATGCCGTGGATACTTGCTTCAACCTCTTTAATAAGAGAGGCAGTTTTTAAATAAAGGTAAAGTGTGCGCAAAATGTGTTACAGCACCACTGATGTGTATGAGATACCCACAAGAACATGGCTCATTTTATGACATATTGGATAGTAATTGGCTACTGGAACTTCAACTAGATAGAAATTGGATCAGTACCAGATTAGATATTTCTATCAGAAGTCTCAGTGATTCATCAAGTAGACAGATGGCTACATTTCTTCAGGGGCCCAAGATGTATAATGGAGTTTTAATAATATCCCCAGGAATACAGTTTTAACAGCTTGATTTAAAGCTCTTGGTGGGGAGTCATTCCATTGGCATTACTGGGTTTTCAATCAATATGCTCATACCTCTAGAAAGCCTTCATTTACCCTGGACATGCTACTAATGAGTCACCACTAGATCACTGGCACTGAGCCCAGGCAGCAACATTTGGCTCTAGAACCAAATTTACCTCAGGCTGACGGATGTGTAGATCTGGGGTTTTGACTTGGACTCCTACTTGAAATATTCCTTCTTATCTCTCAACTGAGATTTCAAATTATTCAAAGATAGAAACCCCGTGGTGTCAGTGCCCATCCTTAGTTATGCAGTAACACACAATTCTAGCAACATTAAGACACTCCTTCTTGCATGTGACTTCTCCAACCTGACACCCACAAGGACTCTCCCATCAGTTCAGCAGTATAGGCATTATTCAACCTTATGCTTTTCCACAGCACTCTCTAGGCCTCTCAAAAACCTTTCTCAAAGGCTTGCCTTCTACACTTTACTTCATTAAAATGTCCATGTGTTTCTGTTCCCCAACAACAGAAACAACCCCACTTTCCCATGGAAAGCTCTGACACTTGCGGAAAAGATGTGCTTTAGTGACCCCAGCTGTGTTTCGGCAGCTGCAAGAAGGGAGGGTCTTTATAGTGCTCTTAACTCTCTTTTGTTAGTCCACACAACTTTGTATTGGAACTGATTGCAGGCTGTATAAACAGCATTCAAATTATTCTATCTGTTTATTAGAGGCTTCTCAGTTCAGTCATGCTTGTCTTGTCTTTCATGCTTTTCACATGGATGCTTGAGGCCTAGCTGTGCATCACTTAAATACCTATCCGAACAGGAAAGCTAGGATCTTTCTTTGCAAGCAAAAGTGTTCACTCTCGTTTCCGATTTATTGCACATTGACAATTATAAAATATTAACTAATTCAACTGGGGAGCAGAAACCTTGTCATGTGACTTAACTATTCACCTCCCATGAGCAACAAACAATATGTAAATAAAGGCAACTATGTGTGGAGCTGCAATATGCTGAAATTTACTGCTTGAAACACCTTGATGAGAGCTATGACTAGCAGACCCTTGCTGTTTGCTTCCTGGGTAGATTCAGGGGTGACATCTATACAATGGACATTTGTGACCAGATTTTCTCACACTATGCGTGAGCATACAATATTATCTTCAAAGGAAAGTTTCTTCAGAAATCTCAAGTATGACTTAAAGTAAAAAAAAAAAAAAAAAAATCCTAAAAGTTTGACATGATGCTATCTTTCTTTTTTTTCCTAGAAGAATATATTTAACTAGTTTTCTGGAAGGGTTTATCACTGAAAATATGAATCAAATTCTATTCAAAAGTTTGCAATGTTATTTTGAACAAAGAAGACAAAACATGGTGAAACTTACTGAAAAGGTTGCATAAATTCTAAGTCCACCTGGTATGAGCAACATTCTGTGGGATTATAAATAAAAAGATTGGGTTTATAATGTTCCAAAATATATCTATACAAAACATAGGAGTAAAAATGGAAGCGAACTCATCATGGTTTGCAAAACAATAACTATTTTTTTCCTGTGTTTAGAAACGAAACTGAAAGTAATCTTTTTCTACAAAACTTAAAAAAAAAAATCAAGTGTCTTTTCCACGAGTGTTGTTAAGAACATGACCCAATATAAATCAAGTGTGCTTTTGTAATTCACATTGGCAAAGCCAGGACTTGACCCTCTGACCACAAAGTCATGAAATGTTGTTACAAGTTTGTCTTCTTATTGCTGTATGTAAATTTACTGTTTACCTGCAAAACACACACCAAAAAAAGCTCGGGGGTGGGAAGGGGGGGGCAGGAAAGAAAAGAAAATATTTTATTTTTAATTATTTCTTAGCAAAACAAGTCTTTTTTCTCTCTTTGAATAATATACATCCTTTCTTCAGATTAATTTTTTTGAAGTGGGCAAGAATCAACTGTCTTGCAAAAGCCTTTCTGCACTATGGACCACGTTCTCCTCTCCATATAGAAAATATTGATGTGGTAACAAGTACAAGGAGTTTGTCTTCTGTTCCCTGGCACCAACACACAGAGCTATCCCTACTTGATAACATTTGAAGATGTTATCAGAATGTGCTAATCTTTAAGCAGTATATAAATTTTCATTTCTTATTAAATCCTTGAACACTTGTTCTTTACTTTTGGGGTTTAATTACTTCAAATACATAATAATGCTTGTCCTGCATACTTGAAGGAGTTGAAATTTTATGAAACTGCAAGGTAAAAGAATTTTCAGAAGATAACTAAAAAGGCTCAGCCAGCCTGCTTGTTAGTTATTATTTCCATGAATCTTTATAAAGATGTTTGGGTTTGGCAAAAACCTTCTTGCAAATTGAAGTAACAGGGATATAGTCATGATGAATTTAAAATTGAATTAAATGTATCTTATGAATTTGTTTGAACCTACACAAAATACTGCCTATGGCAAGTATCCAACACTTATTACAATCTTCTCAGACCAAAGGTCATGGTTCTCTCTTCACTTACATCAGCATTCACTGAGAATAATTACCTTAAAATACATGCAGATGCCCTAGTGTAAAACCAGTGTAATTGGCAGAGAAATCAAGCATCACAAATTTATGTTCATTCCTTGATAATAAAATTGTCTGATCTTATTTTAATGCTGATTCTGTTTTCAAAGCTAGAAGAAAATGACCCAACATGTTTCCTCAAACACACAGCTACGAGCTTCTTACTCATCTCTGCTTTGGCACAAGCTTCAGAAGCTTCACATTCATTCAGCAGAGAATTCTCAATGTGGCCCTGGGAACATTCAGTATCTGCCTCAAACAAATGAATCCCTTGGGAGATAAGTATTTGGAAGGAATGAAACTCTTTTTTAAGTGAATGGTTTTATTGTGTATTACAGTCCTCGTGTAAGTTTATTCAACAGGGAGATACCAAGAAGCCACTGAGACTTTGCATTTTCTGCAGGTGCTTATGTATTTTCTGGAATTCACAGGAAACCGCTGTGAATTTAGAGAACAGTTTGTTCTGGTGCATCCTAGTCATAGCTGTGTGTGTTTGTGTCATGAGTAATTAGGCAGGCACAAGAGGTGTGTATAAAATCTTTACTCATTTTAACAAACTGCCTCTTTTCAAATTCCCTCCCGTCGTTTCCTCAAGAGGTGGCATGGAATTTTCTGCTAGCACATCTAATTAAGTAAAGCAGAGATTAGTTAAGAGCCCTCTAGCTCCACGAAATTAAAGTGCATTCCTCCTAGGGAGGAGACCACATAAGTTTTTCTAGACCTGGTCATGACTGCAATTTCTGAGTTCTAGAAACCTCCTGAAAGCCTCTGGTCTGTGTGCGCAAAAGCAAATATTACTGGACTGGTGTGAGATGTACAGTGAGGGTCAATCACTCAAATGATGGCTGCTGATACAATTTTCTCAAGTACTGCCAAAGCAGGGCTTTTCAGCACGTCTCAAGTGTATCCTAACTGGAGCCATCCATTTCTAAACTGAGTCTATTGTACCTGCTCCATTACCTAGAGCTGCCCAGGGGGTTTGGGCAGTAGCATACCTCCCTTGGTGGATTTCTATCCATTCAACCCTGCCAGTAGTATTTCATCCACCCAGGATATGCTGCTGGGAGCTGCACTCCTCCAGCAGAACTTGTAGCTGATTAAAGGATTGTCTTATATATTGTCTCTGGACTTTGTAAATGACTGTTTATAATTCAGCATTTTTAAAACACCTGCTACCACAGGGAGAAGGCAGTAGATTGAGCAGCTCTGTTTAATGGTATACTTTCAGCTTTACCATGGGGAGTGAAATGAAAGCAAAGATGATACTTCACATGTGGAAATCACTTTAATCTTCAATAACACAATGCTCAGACTTTTGGCTCACCATGGAAGACCTATGTTTTTTTAAGTCCAAAGCAAGAAAAAGGACAGTGTTTATTAGATAAAATTAAGCACTCTTTTAGTCTGGACACTCTAGAACAAGTATTCTACAGACCATGAATTTTTCTACCTTTTTTTTTTTTTTTCTCTTCCGTGTGGTCAATGAGAGATAAGCAACAGGTAATATAAAGCAATCCAAATCCGTAGATATTCATGGGTGAGGTCATTCTACCAGATAAGGCTAGACTTCTGTAGGGTTTTCTGAGGTGCTAATAACATCAGTAGGGAGAGATGAAGCAGGAGCAGACGAAGAATCATTGTTGTTAAGAATAGATTTTATTCTCTCACTCACCCAAGCTGTTACAGTATCTGAAGTGTAAAGCAGTAGATTTTTAGCAGAATTGAACATAGCACAAAGAAAATAAATCTGGAAAGATCTAGCCCACCTATTGACATTTACAGACAGGGAGAGCAACTGGCTTATGAGTCAGAGTGAGTGTCCCACTACAGCTGCAACAACAGTCCCATCATTCCATCTTCACTGCTTCTCTATTTTCCCCTTGAAGAGAATGCATATTCTGTCTGCACTGTTTTCCCGTGCGTATATTTTTATTCTTTATGAAATTAACAAGGGAACTTCAGACAAGGTCCAACCTAAAAAATGTCTACTGGAAAGTCAGAAGCAATTCAGAACTAGGAAAACTATACAAAACCTTAGACCATAAAATATATTTACTATTAGAAGTAAAAAGAAGTTATCCTTCCTCATACAGACAACTGAAGTTATACATGTATGTTTGTAAAGAGCGGGAGACCCCACAATGATTTTATCCAAGGATCCCTTAATGCATACCTCTGCCTCTCTGAAGCTATTATTAAAAAACCTGAAGTCATTTATCTGACTTTGATTACAAATATAAAGAAAACTTGAGTCTATCTGAAAATCTAGTCTTTAATTTCTACTGAGTTGTAGGCATATTAAATCTTAAAGGGTGAACTCTTTCTGAAATACAAGTGCAAGAGATGTTTTTTATATTCAGGCATATGCTGAAATGGGAAAACTAACACTGTCTTTTTCATAAATCTATTTCACCATGGCAAAGAGCCAGTTTCTAAGGGTGGCGTAATCACTGAATTATTTCTCAGCTGCTACTGTCACTGATATTCTATTGAGAAATGTAAATATGAACTAATTAAATGAAAATAATTTTTATATGCTACATTGATCAATAAATGCTGATCTTAAAATGAGCTAGAACACCATACACATCTATGCACAACTTCCACTGCATTCTTTTGAATTAGTAGTCATGAAAAAGAGTATACTTTTACTTAAAGAGCTGAGTCCCAAAATGTACCCTGTGCTCTTCCAATAAAGAAGAATTCTGTATATTATGTTATTGTATATTTTCTACCATGAAAAATTGAGATCTGCTCCTGCCAGATTAAAAAAGACCTGTTAAAATCCTCAGTCTAAAAATACTGTTTCTTTCTCTTTTTGTTGCATGTCAGACTGCATCAACTCTCTTCCACAAGATATGTCTTGCTACCACATCCCTACCTACATCCTGCAGAGGATCTTTCTCAAACCTCCAAACTCTTCTGCTCAGATAAAACCTGAAATTTTGCTTGACTCTAACCTCAAGGCACAGGAAACTCATCTTTTATGTCCCTGTTTTCCAGTTGTTTGTCTACAACCCCCTGGAGATAGTTTGGCTGTTTCTAGGGAAGGCAGGAAATATAGCTAACAAAAATAAATCTGTACTCACTGGACATATATTTGCAGCTCCATTAGGATTTTTTTTGGATATATAAAACACAAAAGTTTAAAAGCTTTTGCTCTAGCATCTTACAGTCTAGACATTAGAAACCTGGCAGTATATGGAAGAAAGACAGCGAACAAGAAAAAGGATGCAACTGGAAGGAGTAAGATCCAGTAATTTCCCACATTAGAAACAAACACCTCCGTGATCCTGTCAAAGTGGATACATTTTATCCCATGAATATATATATATATAGATATATTTATATATATATTATTCTGTGTCCTTTTTAAAAATAGTTTATTTATAATAAGGTTAGAATGAGCTGTGGTGAAGTAGACTGTTGATTTTAGGTGGGGTTTCATTCTTTTTTAAAAACAACTGTGTGTTCGAATCAAAACTATTTTCCCACTGAATCAGTAGTTTTGTCTACCCCCTCAAATACATGAATGAGCACATAAATTCCTAGAAGCTTTGGCGGGGGGGGGGTGGTGTTTGGTTTACTCTT
>JAWWEU010000040.1:60349532-60458169 GCA_035583155.1 Acropternis orthonyx | reverse complement strand
TTTTTCTCATCTATAATATTGAGTTTTTATTGAAATTGCAGATGTTGTCATGGGTAGAATCATTATTATTATTATTATTATTATTATTATTATTATTATTATTATTATTATTATTATTATTTCTGTTGTTGTTATTAATAACCTAAAAAGCAAACCATAACACTTAAGCAGAAAAATATCAATGGAGGGAAAATGCTCCATATGTCAGTGTATAATGAGATCTGGCAGAGAACACAACAATAGCTCTGCTTCTGCTCTCTCAGAGCTTGGCTTGAGTAGGCTTGACTGTTTCTTGCTGCTTTCACTGTAGATGAGAGGCACACATTGTAAAGTTATTGTCTGTTAAAGACAATGTAACTCGGTGAGGTAAACTATAATCATACAACAGGAATAACAGACTGGTAGGTTTGAACATGTTCACAAATAGGTTGTCTCTGTTGGAAAGCAGGGGTGAGTTCTGCCTCTGTCCCCCAAATACTTTTATGAAAGCACGGAATCCTTTATAACCGTGAGGGCTTGTTGCCCTGTACTATGAAGTAATCCTAGAATTACCACCTTCTGTGGTTAATGTCTATAGGAATCATGTCACAGAACCATAGAATCACAGAAAGGTTTGGGTTGGAAGAGACCAGGAAGATCATCTATATCCATTTCCCCTGTCATGGGCAGGGACGCCTTCTACTACATCAGGTTGCTCAAAACCCCATCCAACCTGTCCTTGAATGCTTGCAGAGATGGAGCATCTGCAACTTCTCTGGGCAACCTGTGCCAGCATCTCACCACCCTCACAGTGAAGAATTTCTAATATCTAATCTAAACCTACCCTCTTTCAGTTTGAAACCATCATTCCCTGTACTATCAGTACATACCCTTGTGAAAAGTTTCTCTCCAGCTTTCCTGTAGGGCCCCTTAGGTACTGGAATGTTCTTTAAGGTAGCCTTCTCTTCTTCAGGCTGAACAATCCCAACTCTCAGTCTGCCTTCACAAGAGAGGTGCTCTAGCCCTCTGGACACCTTTGTGACCCTCATCTGTACTTGTTCCAAGAGGTCAGTGTGCTTGTTATGTTGGGCTCATCCCACACCCATATTCATCACACGTATATATAAGAGGAACTGAACCTGCTCTGTGACCTCAGAACCAAAGCAGCTCAAAAGATGACAGTTAGCTGATCACTGTAAAAAGAGAGGGCAACCCTACTTCACATTTTATTGGAGTAATAGGTGTTTTCTGTCTCATGGAAACAAATTATATCATCATAGAAACTATTTCTTATCTTTTTGCTTCATTTTTCCCTTTTTGTGTGTATGTGTGTGTTTGGGTCATTAATTAACTATCCTAGGAGTCAGGAACAAATATATTTATTTTCATTTTGTGGTAATGACTGATTACACTATGCAAGGGACTATGCAGTGGGTAGTATTTGTATGGTTTAGTGAAGAAAAATATTTGTCTTCCATAGGGGTGTTGTGGCTAAGCAGATCATATGTTCATTACAAAAGTCACATCTGGGATCTCTTTCTTGATTTATCATCTGTTACAGAATTAGAGTGCCAGCTCTGAGATATACTTTATTACCTGTCAAAGTCTGAAGTACTAACACATCTAATATGTCTGTCTGAGGATAGATAATTATAAGAATTACTATATCTCTTCACTTCTTCAACCAATATTTTTAGTCTCTTTACTTTTAATTGCCAGAGTCTACCATTTAGATCTAACAGAAATATTGAATGAAGAATATATTTTTTTCCATTTCATTGAAGCACATATTTATTTGTGTGTGTTTTCAAGGCATATTGTTTTGTCAAGACAAATGTTTGTAGACACTTTTCTTGACTGGGGAGAAAGAACCTTCCCCTGCCCTCCTCCTGAAATGCACACTTTGTAGGATCATAGGCTGATCTTTTGACAGAGTTCTCTCAGAATAAAAACTAGTTTCAGTGTTCTTGTTTTTGCAGTGAAGAACAGCAATGAATTGTGAAACATGGATGGGTATCACCAAATGAGATTGGTGTTCTCCAGACAGCTATAATTTCGGCAATAAGCTTACACACAACTTCCTTAATCCTGTGTGAATTCCTCTATCTGAGACTCCCTGTGTAGTCATTATTCCATGAGCTGCCACACACTGTTAGTGTATCCTCAAGTGGCTTCAGTTTACCTTAAAAAAATTTCTGCAAGGGAAAACATAACCTGTAGTGCACATTATTTTTCCAATCAGAAATCCTGGACAAGCATCATGTCTAGTAACAACCTTAGTTTTGGCAGATTTTTAAATATTAGCAAGGAGCCTCTACCAAAAAAAAAAAAAAAAAAAAAAAAAAAAAAAAAAAAAAAAAAAAAAAACAGGCAGGAATTTGTGAATGCAGCCACTTTCCTGCTCATTGTCATTTCTACTGAAAAATAAATCAGATTTCCTACCCAAAGTCTGGACAACCTGAGCCCAGTGGTCTAAAGGACATCAGCAGACATCAAGAGCTCTGAAGTTCTGCATCACAATGTGAAAACTATGGCTGGCCAGTGTCAAGGTTTAATCCCAGCAAGTATTTAGGCACCACACAGCCACTAAGCTCACTTCTCCCACCAGAGGGATGGGAGAGAGACTCAGAGGACAAAAGTGAGAAAACTTGTGGGTTGAGATACAGACAGATTAATAAGCACAAAAGAAAAAAAAAAAACACCTAACCCAATCCAACAACCAAAAACAACAACAACAACCAACAAAACAAAAAACCAAAGCCTAACAATAAAAGCAAGTGATGTAAAAATTTCAATTGCTCACCACCTGCCAACTGATGTCCAGTCTGCCCCCAAGCAGTGGCAACCCCGGCAGGTTTTCCCTGCCCTTGTATTTATTACTGAGCACAAGAGCATATGTTATGGAATATCCCTTTGATCAGTCCAGGCTGTTCCTGTCCCAACTTCTTGCCCACCCCCAGCTCACTCACTGGTGGGGCAGAGTGAAAAGTAGAAAAGGATCTGATGCTGTGTCAGCACTGCTCAGCAATAGCTAAAACATGCCTGTGTTATCAATACTGTTGCCATCACAAAAGCTAAATATAACACTTTACAAGCTACTGTTGAGATAATTAACTCTATCACAGCCAAATACACTGGTTACCGATAATGTGGGCCGAAACCGATAGCCAGAAATACTGAGCACAAAGGGTCATTCTTTGTCTAGACTCTTACTAGTTGATTGCTGCAGTTTCCTGCTGACTGAACTACGTATGAATCTTAAGCCTTAAAGCTCTACAGGAAGACTCAAGGATGTGGCTCCAGCCTCTGGAGTCTGCAAGACAATGTGGTAAAGACTAATTCATTTTGCAGGACTAGATATAGCTGCTTATCCTTCAGACACCCAGAGAATGGCTTAGGATGATGAAAGAGTGTTTTTGTTCTGTGTCTGTTTCCCTGTATATTATTATTGCCTAGAAGTGAAAAGATTTTGGTCTTTGTCTCCAGCATGCTTTGTTTAGGCTCAGTTAGGGTAACAACCTGTACCAAAAAAAAATCTGGTATTGATATAATGAATGCTGTTCTAGGTACTGTCATTTTCTTTTATAAAATCATGCTCAATGTAGATCAGGAGTGGAAATCTCTGTCAGAAACAACCATTAGATAACAACATGAATTCTGTAAAATGTGTTGAAGTAAATAAATAAACAAAACCCTGACAGATTAAAAAATATTTATATTTTCTGATGCATTTTTCTTTGCTTTTAAAGAACAATATAAAACACAACACATTATCTATTTTTGCTTACTGGTACAGTGGATGGTCTCTAAGTCAATGAAACACCAGCAGAGAGGTGCAATATTAATCATATGTGTGAATCTAACAGTATTTCACGAGTATTTAGGCACATAAATTTTAAATGTGTTGAATCAGAGATGCAAGTAGGAGGAAAAAGTAACCCACCCATTAAAAGAAATAGATATGTGCCTCTCTGTTGCTCTCTTAATTTCTGCTATAGCATCTTTGCCACATGTGACATGAATGACTTCAGTTAGTAATGTCTCACAACACTCCTTTGAGGGAGATAATCACTGTAGTGAATTCACAGATTAGAAAAGGAAACCAAGTTTGTAGTTTATACTTTTGCTAAGTTCTTCAGGTTTTAAACAACTAACTTGACATAGGAAAGCCCTGATTCTCAGAGGTAGCTTCTCTGCTCAGCAGCCACACATGACATGTTCTGTCAGAACAGCCTTGTGTTTCGAGAACAAGTCCTGTATACCTGTACTTGAAGGAACTGGTTTAAAAACTGCCACTTAAGTGATTCTTAAAGTAATAATCTTGACTTCTGCATTTATTCTGTATTCCCTGAGGTTCAGATGAGAACATAACATCCGTATTCAGGAAAGACACCAAAGATCTGTTATCCTTTAAACCAATACTTTTGTGCTGAGCACCAAACACTCAGGCATTTTCATGACCTATTTTCATGAACAATCACAAAAATAACTCTTATTACCTCACTTTACAAAAGTTAACAATAAACACAGACTCTAGGTTTGTTTTCCATATGGAATTAGGAATCAAAAAGCTCTGGTTTACAGGAGTAGCCTTTTGACTTGGGCCAGCTTTTGTGCATAAATTCAGCTTTAATGTTAGCTATAATCTTTCCATATATACTACACCAGGCTTGGCAGTTTATGTAGTCAAGCATGGTTGTTCCCTGAAGAGACAAATCAAGTACAGAATACTAACAGTCTCAGTAGTTTATTAAGTTTGGACCAGGGAGTGACTTCTACAGGTTCTACAAAACTTTGACATGTCAATATTCCAAGTATCTCATAATTAAATGCAACTAGAGTTACCCACCATGTTTGTCACTAATACTAAAAGGGGTCTATCTGTCTACTCTGAAGGAAAACAGAGAGTTTCTTCTTCCTAGAAAGCATATACAAAGTTCCACTAAATCATCTGTAGTCTCTACAAGTGATGCAACAAGGAACTTGTCTTAATAGAGGCTATTCAGTTGTTGAAAAGTGTGGTAGATTTAGGAAGAATACAAATTATAATAATTTGGTATTCACAGTAAGAAAGATGGTTTGATGAACAGACAACATTTCACCCAGCAGAAGTCCACACCGATAATTTGGAATGTGAAAAAACATAGGGAAGCCAGTGGATTTTAGCTATTTCTCATTCTAATGGTTCACACGGGAGTCAGACACCAAAGTATGTAAATCTCTGTTTCCATGTAAGACTTCCATATGCTGTGATCTATAGTCGTGCTGGATCACCAAACAGTATGAAAAGTGCGCCTGCAAGACACATTCTTGAAGTGCTCCAAAGCTCATTTGGTTTGTTGACTGAGCTTGACCACATGTGATTCATTGCTCTCAATAATCACTGCAGGAAAGTGGAACTTCATCTGAGAGCTTTCTCTTTCTAATTTAAAAGTTTATTAGAAAGGCTGCTTACACTTGATTTAATACCAGCCTGAGCTACAAAAACTATTGTCATGTCTCCTCAAGAGAGTCTGTTCCTTTCAACATAAAGCAATTCAACTAATAAACTAATGCATAGCAATGCAAAACCAGGTAATTTTAAGATGTACAATATGGAAATACTGCCAGAGGATCCATACATTTTATGTTTGTTGAGTCAAACAGAATCATAAAATTTTGTCACTGTTTTTATTAATAATATCATTTTAAATATTATCATTATTAAATATACCCTATTGACAAGAAATAACTTAAAATCATAGAAAGAAGCAAATAATGGCTTCTTACTGTCATGTTTCATATGCATGTTTCACTGTTTTGAGGTGGGAATAGTGCACAGTTTTCAGCAAAGTACACGAGTACATTTTCCAGGGTGCTTAGAAACAGAGTTAAGTTCTTTCTGTGTTCATAATGAAGATGAAGAAGGAAAAAAACATGGCAGGATTTTTAGCTTTCACAGAAAGACACTGAGTACAGTTCAAAGCTGCACAGGGAAACAAAAACAAACATATATTTAGGGGTAAAAAATGAGTTATGGAATATGTGACAGTGTTGGAGAACATGACAGTAGCTTACTAATCTGAATTTGCAGACTGAAGGTTGAGAAGCTGTAGATAGGCAGCTGACATAAGTCAGTACAAATTCATTAAAACTGCTAGAAATAAAGAGGGGAATTCTAAGCAACTCTGTTTGGTGGAGTTTTATTTTCTTTCAAAGAGTAAGCAGATAAGGTAGGAATTATATAATAAAGAAAGTAAGAGTGGGAATTTAGCACTCAACCGTTAGTAATAAACAGGTTTGCAAATAAGTTCTGGAAAAGGTACTCCAGTAGCAGTTAAGAACAGTGCAGTGAATTGAGAATGGGTTTTGTGCTGGACTAGAAACAATAGAAAAAGTGGAGAAAGTTGAATGCACTTAACAAATTTGGTGGCTGAACAACAACACAGTGAATGAAGTTCGGTGTCTAAAAAGGCAAAGCAGTAGATGCTGAAGAAGAAAAAATTATATGCTGTTGTATTTAAGTTTTCCAGTTAAACATACCAGAGACAGAAGTATAAATCAAAACAGATTAGCAAAGATGTGTTCAGAGTTCATCTAAGTAAATAAGGCAAAAGGGTGTTAAGCAACAAGGGTGTTAAGCCACAAGGTTTATGGTGATTTATGAAATATTAGTAGGCAATCATATTAGAACATTATAAAGACCACCCATCTAAATGGTCTCGTTTCATCCAGAATAGTGCCTGTTATAAAATGAACTTTTCTCAAAAATAGATGTTGTAGAAGGGGACCAGAAAAAGAAAAAAATATTGCCACAGAGAAAGAGAAAACAGACACTTGTCTGAACCAAGGGTGAAGGGAGAAAAAATGGAATCCCTACCCTTAGAGAACAGGGACATAGAAAAGAAAATGGAAAAAATAAAGATATGATGAATAATTTCAATATGGGAAGTTACTGTTCCAAGATGGTAAATCACTGCCTTTGCCACTTCAGACAAAACCCAAAACATGCCAGTGGACACCAATTGCAGTAATAAGTATCAACTTCAAAATTCATAAAAGAAAATAATTTTCTCACAAACTTTGAAGTGTAGAAGGTGTGTTTACACTGTAGTTCTCAAAGCCAAGGATGACCTTGAGCCTGAAAAAACTTCACAAGGTTCAAAGAACAGGGTGTTTCTAGACATAGCAGCAATATCCTGTTGTAGTATTTAGCGCTAAGACAAACAGGAAAAGAGACAACAAAAGACATGCAGAAGAATGTGTGCACCTGTAATTCTCTGTGATTAGGAGGAACCTTCTAGGAGGAGGCAGATTATCTCATGTCTAGGAGACATGTCTCTGCTTTGCCCTTTCTACAGAAATACCTGATTCTGGCCATTGTTGGAAAAAGGTTGCTAAATCTGCCAGTCTATGGATTGAGAATTCTTTCCTTTCCTCAGGCTGTGAGCCCAAGACAAAGAAAGAAACTTCTAGAGAAATTTAAGATGTGAAGTAGAGGAAGTGAAAAATGTAGCAAAAAAAATTAACATGAAATTCAGGTTAAAGAGTAGGGTAAAGAAATAAAAGATATGTTTCTAAGGCAATTTCTGCAGAGTAGACTGGATTGTAATGCAGAAACTACCAAGCTGGCCATTAGAGACCTGGCACATCATGCAGTACTCTACAATGCCTTGGGAGATACCAGTTCAAGTACTGCAAACAGAGCAGACACAACAACATGGAGCTTCATCTGAGTCCGTAAGCCCTGATTCATAGAAGACATAATTAGAAAATACTGTGCCTAATTGCAGGAACACCTCTGACTGACAGCTCAGGATGGCACTGTGTGGTGCATAGCCTTAGTGAGTGTGTTACTCCTGTCACTGCCAGCGTAAAAGGAAAAGGATGAAACAGTGTCATATTGTTCCTGACCATGATGAGCGATGTTTGCCCCAGAATATATGACAAATGGAACTACTTTCACTCTGATTCAAACCAGCAACTCACTGTACACTAAAGAGAAGTTGTTATCCAGCATAGTTCATGGAAGGTTATTGTTGATTGTGTTTAATTCTCATCCCAAATGAGTGTATGTGTGACCAACATGAAGTTAAGTCATTTAATCAGGCAATGTTCTTCTCCTGCAAGCATCAGTGCTTCAGTAAGTGATAATAAGCACAAAATACAGCATTTTCAGGAGGAGAAAACCAGAGAAAACAAGTAACCCATAGAAAAAATGCTCACAGGGATTCTAGAAGGTATAGTTTCCAATACCCTTCCCAAAGGGATGTTTCTCCCCAAAGAAACTATTAATTTTCCTCTTTGTATTTTTTATCAGGATGGATCTGAGCTGTCTGAAGAAGCTGGGTCAAAAAGTGTTTGGAACTTCTCTTTTAGCAATTCTCTTTCTGGATTTATGGGCTTTGGATGGGTTTCAAATAATCATTCACTCCTTATGTGTGCCTGGGTGAGCAGTATCAGTATTAGAGAGACTTTGTATGAATCCTGTGGTAGAATCAGAAGTTCAAATGAAAAGTACCTACAGAGTTACACTGCAGGAGAGCTTGATATGTGGGCTTGACATGCTTAAAAAGCAGACAGAGCCCTTGACTTCATGCCCAGTGAAGATGAATTCTTGAGTCTGTTTGTAAAGTAATATCTAGGGAAAAATATTTCCCACAGAACTGTGACCCTCTTTAAATCTCTTCATCAAACCAACAGTCTTCGTTGCTTATTTGGAGTCACTGTAGTGCACATACAGCTGCCAGGGGTCTGGATGCTCTGCAGAAAAATTGCATTTGAACTACCTTTTGGTCTTTTTCCAGCTAATTAAAATAAAAATAAGTGAATGGCCTGCCTGACACTTGCTTTCCTATGTCCATACACCATCCCTGTGTATAATGTGAGTGAAGTGGGCAGGTTTCCAGTGACTGAGACTCTGCAGAAAAGTTCCACTGAACTTTTGCAACAAAACAACTATTTACTTAAGCTTATACTAAAAGGAGCTATTCCTAGTGCTGAGCTTCAGGTTGCTGTGCTTTTCAGTGTATATCTGAACTTCTTCTTTTGAGATATTCAGAAACCATCTGAACACCCCCCTGCTCTAAGGGACACTAAGGGGTTGGACTAGATGAACTCTGGTGATCCCTTCCAATCTTACTCATTCTGTGATTCTGTGATTCTCAGACACTCTGAAAAACACAATGGAATCTTCCTAATTTCTAGCCACTAACTCCAACTATGAGTGCATGCAATGCACAGAAGAAGCATTCTTCAGCTTGCTTCAGAGAGTCATCTTCCAAGGAACGCAGCATTAAAAACTAGAGATGCGACCTCAAAGAACATTCCACTAGAGATTCAGCTGAGTATTGGCTTGCATTTGCTTAAACAACCACAAGCACAAATACGAGCAACAGACGTATGTGCAAAGGGAGGGGGTGTGTGCACAGACACACGAGCACAGGGACGCATAGACAAGGACACAGGGACACACGGACACAGGAGAAAGAGACAGACGCCCGGCGGCGGGCCGGCCGCTCTCCAGGGTGCTGCAGGCCGCCGTTCCTCACTCTTCCGGCGTGGCTCTGCCCGTTTCAGGGTTTTCCCGTTTTCTCCCCATCAGAGACACTTCAGGGTATAAACCCTTGAGATTCACGGCAAGGAGGCTCTGTGTTTTTATGGTCAATGTCAAGTAAAACTTTTATGCGGTAGGCAGACAACCCGCTCCGCACACCTGTACACAGTTTAGAGGGAATTTTATTTAACTCTTTGCCTTTTAACAGCTTTGTGAGAGCATTTATATGCAATATATACTGTAATTAAAAAAAAACCAAAACATACCACTGTTTGGCTTTTTTAACTCCCATACCAATAAATTTGGCTTATATACTTCCTTCTTGTTTTCTTTTTCCTGGTAGTCACTCCTCTGTCATACTCTGAAGTATGTCTGACAGCCTTTAACATATGATTTTCAGTTGCTGTCTTCCCAAATCTGGACAAAGCTGACACTGATTTTCAGCAAATGTATTTTGCAGATTGTTCTGCAACAGTTTTCAGATCTGCCCGTCTAGATATATTACTCATTCACCTGGAACACTGCAACATTTGCAAAGAGCAATTATTCCTACATAAAACCCCCAAAAACAAACAAAAAGAAACATGAAGCCAACTATAAATCAAACGAAACAAACAAAAAACATCAAAATACTATGATGATCTGGAATTGTAGGGCTTTATTGATAGGATAACAACTTGTCTGTTTATATTAAAAGGTCCCCCATCAGCTTTGCTGTGCCTAGTGGGATGCTCTTCCAGATATTGCATTTATCCTTAGTAAAACAGTAGATTTAATTTTCCAGTTCACCACCTAGCTGTTCCACAAGAGAGCGGATCGTTTTGGCTCTTAGAATTAGACCCTGAGCCCCATCTAAATCTGCTGGGAATTTCCACTTCATCATGTGGCATGATTTGAATAATTCCTAGTACGTCAAGATTTGAGACTCAAAGGGGACACAAAAATATGTGCCTATTAACATTTTATTTGCATGGAGTCTGGCTTGTCTTTGCTTCAGTTTGGATTTCTTCCTTTTTTTCTTCTTGTTCTCTGTGGTCCTCACTGTTGGGATGATTTGCAGTTTCCTTGTCCCATTCTGACCAGCATTTCCCCATCATCTGTCAGACACTTGCCTCCTCCATGCATTAAACTCAGCTATCCATTTCAAGGCTGGAGATAAACGAGTGTGGAAGCCCAAGAGAGAGCTAAATCTCCTCAGAGCAGTGTGATGGGTGGTGGGGAGCAAAACCCACTGCCAATGTTCTCTGGGCAGGGAGCTGCAGCCACGGCCCCTGCGCTGGTCCCTGCTGGGAATGAGGCCTCTGGCTCAGCCAAGGAAATGTGGCTGCCTTCCCTTCTCACTTCACTCCTCATTCAATGGCCTTGCACTGCTTGCATTAAGTACCTTTTTATAGGTGTCTTCTTCCACAGAGATATTAGAGCTTCTTCCAGCTCCTCCCAGTTTTGTTGGCTTAAAACTGATGGTAAAGCCTCAGAGGGAAGAGGAGCTCTGAGTAAACATGGCTCTCGGTCCTGCTTCTTTCCCCTGGGACATGATGTGTGCCTTCCAGCAAGGACCAGGGAGGGAAGCAGACCTCAGAAGGAAAATCAAGCATTTTGGTTAACAAAGCTGGCAGTCCACTTGGATTGCTCTCTCAGTCCACCAAGAAAGCTGTCTGCTGGTTGGGAAGCCAGTCACCTAAGCCAAGGCAAACATATTGGGAGAGAGCTGAGCTGGATGCTCCTCCACCAGGCATCTGCACCCTCCCTTGCTTCCCTCCTTCTAGGAAATTTAATAAGTGAGAAATAGAAAGCAAGGGGAGATGGAGTACTCTTATTGTTCATTCTTTATCCATCTGGGGATAGAAAGAGCCTAACAGGAAGGAGGCTGTCATCTGCCCTAGCTTCAAATAGACATGAGAATCTCTGGGAGTGAGAGGGAAGTCACAGTGCCCTTTTCTTATACCCCCTCTAACACTAACCCCGTGGCAACAGGGTGAAACAGGCATGGAGGGGCATTAAGGAGCAGGGAGTAGGAACATGGTGACAACACACCAAGGGCACTTTGTCCCCAGCCCTTTGGTAGCCTCCCTTGTCCCTGAGAGGATCTTGAGTTCCTGCAGATATCTCTGTGACCCCCAAGTGCAGATGAGAGCTGAATCGGAGAGGGACCGCACCTCTATGAATATGATAGAAGAGTTTCCCTTGGAAGTGGTCCCATGGACAGTCCTCCTCCCTCTTCCACCCAAGCTATAAAACCCTCGGGAGAGGGGACTCCTCCTGCCGGAGCACGCACACCAACAAGGCAGCTCCACGCCGGGGGAAGGAGCTATTTGGGAGACGTGTAGCTAAAAACAGGGATAGAGCCCCTAGCAAAGCCTCACTAGAGATCGCTTGATATCACTGGATATGGTTTCTTTTGGAAATCTCTTTGCTGAAAGTTGCTGTCTTTGTCTGCCCTCCCCGGGAGCGACTCCCGGTCCCTCCGCGGGCGGGGAAGATCAGCATGAGCAAATACACGCTTCCCCACACGCTTTCTTTTTTTCTGCCAGCGAAGGGCTGAGTGCTTTGTTCTGTGGTTTTACGAAGGATTTATCTCTACAGCTGTTTAGCGCACTGGAAATGACTTGGCTCCCCCGCCCTCCCTCCTCTTGCATGAGCCGGGGGTGGCGGCGGGGGTGGGGGGGGAAAGTGCGTTTTAAATGTTTTAAGCTTAGGAGCGGCATTTATTTCCCCCCTCAGTAGGTGTGTCTAAAGAGAAGATCCGGTAATAACAGATGTTCTGTCAAAAGGTGCCGCTTACCACGGAGTCACCGGGTACCATCAAGATGTATCTGCTGAGACTGATTAAGAGCCAGGCTCCACGGGCTCAGGAAGGCAGCGCTGCTCACATGTCTCGGTGGGGGGATCTCCGTTCTCCCCGGGCGGGCTGCAGACACGGCACGGTGGAGGTGAGGGTCACACGCCAGGGTTTTCAGCACTGGGCTTTATTTCCGTGGGAGATCACAGGGGGGGTGATTGCGAGGAAGGGAGATGCTCCCCGGCTTGGGCGAGGTTAGCACGGTGGAGAATGCCCTTCCAAGCGGTCCGAACTGTGCAGCCGTGTAGACTACACGGCGCTGAGCAGCGTGGCATTGGGGAGCCCCCTGCAGCTGGGTATTGCCGCGCCGAGCCCCAGCCCCAGCCCGGAGCTACCTCCTGCCTTTACTTCAGCCGTGCTGCTGGACGTGGACCCTGATCCGAGACCTCTGTCCTTCTCTGCAGTGGAGGGAGGGAGGGAGGGAGGGAAGGCAGGAAGGAAGGGAGTCCCCAAGTCTGCCGTGTACTGCCAGGGTCACTCCGGGGCAGGACCGCCACCCCCTCCTGCTCCCCACTGTGGGAAGGGCTGACTCGTGTTCGCAGTGACTGAACTTTAATTAAATCTCCAGAAATCAACATGCACAATCAAACACTCTCGACGCCGCTGGGAGGGAAAAAATAACAATAACAATAATAAGGGGAAGAGGAGGCAGGCGTTGTCACTTTTGAAGCTACTGATCATCCTGATTAATGAATGTTAAAGTATGTTAAGTGCCAAGGTCTCAGAGACAGCCCGTGAGAGGCGCAGGAGGCGGCCGAGGCTGAGACTGAGGTTCCGTGTGGCAAAAGAAGGGGCACCCAGACTATGGAGGTGGTTGTCCCCTGCCTCGGCATGGCTTCACCTGAGGCAGAGCAGTCCCAACTGAGCCACAGACTGCTCATGGCATGTTTCCAACCTCCCGATACCAAATATCATCTGAGTTGCCAGTATAGCTGTCTCCTAACTCTGCTGTGAAATCCAAGCAAAATTTTTTGTGAGGGCTGAGAAATCAAGGGGCAGAAATAAGTTCCCAGCTGCCTTGATGGTCCTGAAGAGCTACAAGAGAACCAGCCCTTAAAAGTGCTTTCAAATAGAGATACACAGCCTCGTGTAACACTGAAGCAGAAGTACCTCCAAAATTCAGAGCTGTCCACCTTCAAATTAGCTGGTAAGGGACCAAAAATATCATCTAGTTTCAAACTCCCTACCACGAGCAGGGACACCTTCCACTAGAGCAGGTTGCTAAAAGCACCATGCAGCCTGGCCTTGAACACTTCCAGGCAGTAGTCCTACCCTGAAGGCACATCACTCTCTTTGGGGTAAATCCACCCCTAAGATCCTTCCAGAAGCAACAGCTAAATGTATGTGAGTAGTGCAGACAGCTCTCTGCCTGGTGCAATCTCAAACCAAAAACTACTTGCTGCAAAGTGAAGGATGCTTCTGAGTGGAGAGGTGAGGTGTGTTTGGGCTGTGGCTCCTTCGGTCCTTCAAGACAAGAGATGGGGTAAAGAATGCTGTAGACAAAAGCCAGGGTCAGCTTCATAAAGCGCACCTCTCTCTTCTTCACTTACCATTTCCCCCCTACTCTTCTTTGTACTATTGATGAGATAGGTTCCACTCTCCTGTTTCCCAGTCCAACAGCCCCTTTCCCAAGGGAAAAAGCATCCCTTCGGACCACAAAGCAATTCTGGCCCAGGAGAGAGGCAAACAAAAACAAAAGAAATATAGAGATTTTTATATACAGATGTTGTCCATAGAACTGTCAAGTTCTCTTAAGCAAAGTAAATACCAGTGACTACCAATTAAAGAGGAATACTTTACTCCTTATGAGAATTAACTCTAGTTCTCAGAATGTGTCTGTTTCCCCTAATTTGTTTGTCGTTGTGCTAGGGAAGCACCTTTCCATTAATATTTCAACACAATGATCAGTTTAAAAAAATGAACTGGATTTAGCGTAACATCACTTTTCCCACAATGTGTGGAGACTCCAATAACTGCAATAGTCTAAAAGCAAGACCTCTTTCTTCTCTCGTACATTGCTTTAGACTTACACCTATCATGGAACTGGAAAAAAAAAAATAAAAGCAAAAATAAAGAAGAGGGTATGAGAGTATTGCAGGGAAAGATGGAGAAGAGGTAATTGAAAATAAAAAAAGGAGTTCTGTTGTGCAAATTGTAGATAAAGACTTCTGATGAGAAAGAGGGGAGTGCTTGATGAGGAAGAGGGGAGAGTGTTGAGAGATAACAAGAACCAGTAATTTCTATTCAGCAAAACCACCAAATCAGAGAGCAGTGCTGATCTTATTGGAGGAGAGCCTTCAACAGCAACTAATCCTGTCATATTGAAAGAAATTGTAAATGTTCTCTGCAGAAATTGCCTGCCCATTGCAGCTAATAGAGCCCACTTCTCGCTCACACACGGCACACCCCCCCGCACACCCCCACAGGCGGGCAGCAAGCGGACCCACAGCCGCAGCACCCCAGCAAGGACATTCGCCCGAGATGCTCACCTAGGCACCCCATTTCCCTCACTCGCCACCACTCCAACCAAGGTGGCAGCTTGCCCCCATTTCCTCAGGAGCTCTGGGGGAAATATGAATTATTACCAGCTCACTTGCGAGTCCCGGCTTCAGCTGTTTTTAATAACTTCAGTTTTGTCTAAACCTTTAAGCCAGGTTTGATAGCACTGTTGCTCTAATTTTTTATTATTTTTTTTTTAAAGCTCAACTTGTCTGAATTGAAGCAGAGACTCCTAAGGGTCAGAGCCACCGAGGGTGTGCGTGTGTATGTGTGTGCCTGTGGGTGTGAGAGGGAGAGAGGGAGAGACAAAAACTCCATAAACCCGGACAATGCCACCTCTTCTTTAAAGCTTCCTAACTGTTATTCTTTCCCCCCACTATCACGGTACCAAGTAATCTGTCTTTCCCCCACCCCAACCCCCCTCCCTCCTCTTGGAAGATATGGAAGAGGAAGATAAAGCGGCTGGCTGCGGACGCTGACTGCGCTCAGCCTGCATGCTTCTGCCGCCACAGCCGGGGCCGCTCCGCAGCCGCCGCTCCCAGCGAGCCGCTTGCAGCGGGATGGGATGCAACTTCTAATTGGATCACAGGTAGGAAAGCTTTTTTTTTTACTGACGTTTCTTCTCGCTATATTTTTTTTCTTCCTTTTTCTTTCCATCTATTTTTTTCTTTTTTTTTTTTTTTTTTCCTTTCCTTTTCTTTCACGTCCTCTACCCTCCGCCCTTTCCTCGCCGCACCTAGGGTTTCATCCGCTGCTGTCATAGGAAAGCTCCCGCCAAGGAAATAATGTCTAAGAAACGAGCTTTTGCTTCCTGGTGGAAGAACCAGAACAGACCATAGGGAAACTTTTCGTGAATGGGTCCACAGCTCTGCGGGTCACCGGGGAAAGGCAGGGAGAGGAGAGAAAGCAAAGCGATTGCCCCAGCACAGAGCCCTTCTCTGTCGTGTTACAGTTGCGATATTAATCCCAGAACCGACTCTAACGTGGTATAGTGGGGAAGGCGGGATGCAGCAGCCTAATTTAGAGAAATCCTCACATTTTTCAAGCGCTGTCCACAGGTTTTTTTATTATAAATGCTACATTCGGACACAGGGACATCTCCCGGGCTACCCTTCCCAAATTCCGCTGTGACATGTTTGTTGACGACTCCTGCAAAATGTCACCGGGAGCCGGGAGCGGAGCCGTCCCCGGAGAGCCGAGCCTGCCCGCGGAGCGAGCTTGCTGCCGGGCGGCAGGCAGGGACGGGGTGGGTGGTATCCCTGCCCTGCCGGGGACCAGAAGGGATGCGGGGTATAAGGGGAGGAGGCTGCTGCTATGCCGGTGCGGTCCCTCGCCCCTAGAACCCTTTCTCTGCCCGGGATCAGCGCCCGTTTCCGTTGCTTCAGGTCTCATGTCCTGCCTCGGGAAGGGGGAGCGCGGGCTGCAGGCGCCGCCGGAGGTGGGAAAGAGATGGGATTTCCCCGGCTCATTTCCGGCCCCACTTCCCCGGATCGTTGCCCCTGGGGACCTGTTCACGGACTAGGAAGCAGGGTGCTGCGGGAGAGGATGCTCCAGGGCCCCGGTCCGGCTCGCCCCTCTGCCCCGGTCCGGCTGAGTCTCCGGCAGGGCTATGTTGGTCCCGGCCGTGCCTCCGGCTCCCTTTTCTCTCGCCACGGGATGCTTGCGGCCAGAAGGAGGGAGCTGATACTTTGAGAGGGAGCTCAGATCGGAGAAAAACTGCTTCCCAGAAACAGCTCTGGGACGCCGAGGTCCTCGTGCAGCCCCAGAGTACGGCCATATCGGGGGTTCTGAAGGGGCAAAGTACTTTCTGCTTCTTCTCGGGCAAAAGTCGATCCGGGCCATCCCTCCAGCTAGGGCTAGTCTTCACTTCGCTCCTTCCCACTGCTCCGTGTCCCATGACATGCTCGGCGGCTGCCCCGCAGCTGCCCCATCGCCAGGGTGATGGGGGAGCAGACAGGCTGGGAGCTGCTCGTCCCCTACGCAAGGCAGCCGGGACAGAGGGCCCTGATGCGAGGTGTTCCAGGAGGATGGCTGTGTCAGCTGCCAGCTCCGAGAACAGGGCTTGAAACTCATTCCCACTGGTCTGTGGGTGAGCCCTTACCCCTTCTCTGGCTAAAGGATGAGAGAGGTTTCCTCCAGCCCCTGTAAGATCCTTTTTTTCCTACTATTTACGCTTGCTAAAGTTCCTTTTAGGGCAAGGAGAGATTGCTCTTTTTTCCATCTGAAAAAGGACACTGGGAAAGGGGTAATTCTTGTTGTAAGTCTGGCCAGAATGACATCTGTCCCCATTTTAATGTGTAAACTAGTGTATTTGCACACACTGGCTTGTTCCTGTCCCTTAAGGAAGATCTCTTTACAGGGAAAAAGGGGGAAAAAAGGGCAGGCTAACCTCTGCTTGACAGCCTGCTCTTGCAGATTTTGGGGGGAAATACCAAATCTACAAAAAAAAAAAAAAAAAAAAAAAAAAAAAAAAAAAAAAAAAGACAATAAGGAAGATTCATACAGGAGATCAGAAGTATGCACGGTGTCTGCTTTTATGGTATTGCATCACTTGCAATCACAGTCACTGTCTAAATACACAGCAGCCTTGATTGTACAGTTTAGGACACCAGCCGCTCTCAGTGACTCATCTATAAACCTCTTTAAGCTACGCAGAGTACACTCCCTCTCTCCTTTAGGATCTTTCTGAGTATAAGTTTGGTTGAACAACTTCTCTGCAGGACCCTTGGACTGCAAAAACAGCCCTGTTTGCTTTTTCATCAGAAGGGTGAGAAGTGCGGTGAGCTCACTGGCTTGATGAGCAGATACACCACTGAGCTGCCCTCTCTGCCCCTGCCCACAGCATTCTATGATTTCTGCATTGCAGTGTGCTTGGGAATGAGACCCAGTACATGGGGAGGGAAGTCTAGGACACTCCCAAGTTGCTTTGGGTGGAGGGCAAAATTATAAAAAGGAGAGGTCATGCTTTTCTCCCATCCAAGCCCAAGATTTTAAGTAGTGTCCTCTACCCAAAAGGTTGTAATTCGGCATCTGGGCAGAGATCAGGGAGATCTGGACCATGTGTGATCAAGAGTGTCCTCAGGAGGTGGAAGGAACAGCGGTCTAGCCATGCTCTGTCATTGCCCAGGATGGAGACCAAGACACAAAAAGAGGGAAACTGAGGCCATTATTTAAAAATAGAGTTTATGAACAAAACTATTTCTTTTTTCCTTTGAGTGTTCAGTCCCACTGACATTTTGGTTGTCACCTCTGGGCTGACTCCCTGCATGTGTTTCATGGTTCTCAGCTACTCAAAATGCTTGGCTCTTTCAGACCATTAGGTGTCTCATTCAATAGTCTTTTGAATACATCTATATACATACTATGAAATCCTCCACTGCAGTTAATACGCTCCCAGAAGGTTACTCTGCCCTGCTTCATGTCTATACCCACTCACCTATTCACCCAGACATTCTCTTCTCCACTAATATCATGACCTACATGCAAAAGACTTATTTTCTGGTCCTGTTTCCATAGCAATGCAACATGGGGAGCGCAGACAAGCCAGTAATAATAAAGCAGAGTCCCCTTCTGTGAAATCGAGACCTCTTTGAAAGTTAAGTTCAGTTTAAGGGAAAGTAGGGATCGGCAGAGTGGAATTTCCAGCCCGAAGCCCAGATCTCCACGCCCTCTAGTGCCAGAGGCAGGCGAGGAAGAGCACCCTCGGGCATAGGGAATGTGAGTCGTCATAGCAAATTAATAGCAAATTACGGGAGAGGGAGAAAAGCAAGTGGTATGAGATAAAAGCGTTTCTCCCAATGTCTGTTTCCAGCCAGATCTTCCCTCTTCTAAACCCCAAGGCGGGGAGGGGAGGGGGAAGTGTCGAATGGGATTCAGCTGATCCTGGTTTGGTCACCCAGAGATTAAATATGGGGTGGGTTAAACTGCAGAGGGGTAAGTAGCAGAAATTGGAGCTAGGAAGCTGAGACTGTATCTGGCTGTTTATTCAGAAATTTTATGTCTCTCTGACTTTGCGCTTCACAGCTTGAAGCAACTTTCAGCTAATTCTGAGAGATTTGAAAGGAACAGAAGAGGATTACTCACTTGTGAAACTGCTGCCCTGACCTTCTACAGGCTCTTTAGGTGGGTGGATGGGTTAGGCAACAGTAATCAGGCTAAGGAAAGCTGAAGGGACTTAGATCCAGCTCATATGAATGACAGGGATAACTTTTTCACAAACACTTGTAGCCCTAAATCTTAAAAAGCTTAAATTGTATGTTGGTATCTAATTATGGTAGCATTGAATTGTATAGAAGCATTTCAAGCCCTATTAAACTCATCTTAGAGATTCCCATCTCTAAGAACCAGGCTGCACAATGAGAACTCCTGTAGCTAAATGAGACAACTGGCGCACTCCTCACACACCACCCTACCCATCTTTTCCAGTTCCTGTATTTTGACAAAGATAGCTTTCATCTCTGCCAGGGTCTCCACAGGTTTTCCTGTACCAGAGCTGCCCAAAAGACAGAATTATCTACTTGCTTGTCCATATCCCACCAGCAGATCACCCACCACTTGTGTCTAGGATATTGCATTCCCTAGCCCTCCATATTAAAATGAGTAGGGATCCCTTGCTGACTTATTCCACCATCCTTCTATATTTCCCTGATTGAAATGGGCAGAATGAAAAGTCAAGACTACCTCTGAAGTTGCATTAAAGGGCCTTCTCCCTTTCCCATGGACCCTGAGCTTGTTTCTAGGTAAAAAATGCTTTAGAGTCTGGAGCTGCCTGTCATTTTGGACTGTCTGTCCTACCTTTAAAACTATATTGTCACGTATATCTAACACCATCTATTCCCTATGGAGGGGGATATATATCAGCAGGTGTTCCAAAGAGAGATCTCTTGTATAACATAATTTTAAGGCTCAAGAGGATAGGACAGGGTGAAGTGAGTTTCATCTCATTTCCATCAAACACTTCCTAAAGAATGGCTGCCAATGAGACTAAGATACACAATGGGATTTCGGTAGTCCATGTGCTTCATGGATTCTTTTTAAGAATATGATAGGCATAAAATGAATCAGACATCATTTAGGGCTAGCTGCTTTGCTCAGTCTTCTGCATGTTTTCTTTTAGACGAGATGATCCTCTGATTCCCGTCATTCCTGTATCTCTTTTGACTCCATGGGCTAGATTCAGATCTTAATTACCTTCTTTCAAATCAGGGGTGCCTTCGCTGATTTTAATTGCGTCTGGTTTACTCTAGTGCAATTGAGCTCAGAATTTGACTTTCACAGAAACATAGTAAGTGTTGTAATTAGAATATGCCAGTGTTTTGACAACTGTTCATGGAACAGCTCTGTTTCATCAGACTCTGTTGAAAAGGAAATGCAATGTGATAATGGGCATTGGGAATAGTATGGGCAGTTCTCACAGTGATAGCAATAAAGATCTCTATGAGTGGCCACAACACAAATAGGTGAGAAATTCTGTAAATCAACATTTTCCAGGGTTTTCCTCAAGCTCTTAGAAAAGCTCTGAGTAAACTGTGGGTAGGTGTGGGTTTTCTTAGTTTTTGGCTGGTTGGTTTTTTGTTGTGGTTTTGTTTTTGAAAAAGGTGTGTTGAGACAAAAATAACTCCATAGACTTTTTCTTCTGAATCATTGTCAAATTAGTGTTGGAAACCAAGGTGATAAAACTAACCTAGTCATTTAAAAGAATTTTCTTGCTTAATGATTTCTCTGGCTCAGGATTTTCAGGTAGTCTGAATATGTAAAAATCTCTTTATTTGGTGCAGATAGGATGCTCTGGAAACACTGAAGATTAGACCCTTAATGTTTATAATCCCTTCCAGCATGTGAGAAACAAAATCTAGCAAAATCTGTGCATGGGAAAAATTAAGTTTCTGGTACAGCCCATAGCATTTTCATGGATTCCTGAGAAATTTTCTTTCAGTGTTGCAATGAATTACTGATGTCTATTTTAAACTCATCTATCTCATCTATAGTCAGTTATAAAGCAGAGCAGGTATATACTGAAAGTTATTCACAAATTTGTTCATGAATAATGGCAGCAAGCTTATCCCACTGTTATTTCTGAAGTCATTTAGTGCAAGCTGGTGACCAATGATTTATTCATGAAAATATTCATACAGCTCAAAAGTTTCATGAATATTAGCTTGAATAATTAACAGAATTTGTGTTATTTGTTATCATTACTCATTATTTTCCTATTCAAAAAGGCATCAGTCATCCAGTTAAAGAACATTAAAATACAATGATTGCAACATTGGATCAGACAGGTGTTTTGTCTTGTCCCATATAATGTTTCTATCAGTGTCAGTTACCAAAGAAGCAGATGCAGGGAATGCTGCCCTTGGTATCTGCACTGCCCTCAGGTAAAATGTTTTTACACCCACAAGCTTGTGTTTGCTCACTACCCAGAGATCATTTCCAAATGAAAAAAAAAAAAAATAAAGATACCTGCCTCACCAAAGGGAAACCTCTAGCAATTGTAGACAAGCTGCAGATACACTCACTGGCCAGATAAGCAGCTAATGCAGTTTTGCCTCCCAGTAAGTTCACTGTGATATCATGTAACAGTGAATTCAGTAGGTTAATTAAATATTTTCTTGAGAAAATCACATTCCAAACAACCTTTGACCTATTTAAATTAGTTGTCGTTTGATGTTATTGCTACCTCTCTGTTGTATGACACGAAAAGACCGACAGGAGCAGCCAGTTTATTGTATAGGTGCCGTTTATTTACTCGACTGTGAACCGTCTTCTTCTTTTCTTCTCTCAGATAGTGCTGGGGTTCCCAATCACTTTGCATGCCTTAAAAACTACTAATTATTCTATTTTCTTTTTTGGTGATGTGGACACTCTTCTCCAGTCAAGGACTATTGACTTAAAAAAAATAGTTTCCACTTTAAAACCTATTACTTCTCCTATGCCCATAGTACTCCAATATCCTTTCTTCAGTGGCCACAGCTGGCTTAGAACCCGAAAGGCTTCTAAGTATTTCACTCTGCCTGGGATTGTTCTGCACTGGGCAGTGCTTATTTCCATTTGCAATCCATTTACTTCACCCAACTTAATTAGCACACTATTAAATACTTCAATCATTATTCCCTTTTTCTAACAGCAATAATTTCTGTAAAGAAGTTCAAAGTTCCTGGACAACCCAACTTTTAATTTTTCACAGTGAAAAAGGACCCTTTATGTGTAGTTTCTGTTTTCTCTTTTTTAGTCAGCTTCCAGCTTGTAATAATAACCCATCTATTTTATCACAACTTAAATTTGTCAAAAAATTTAAGATGATATATAAGTACCTATATAGAGAGACTTGTCAGGTTGTTTTCAGGTTGTTTTCCTTGGTCTGTTAGCTTGATGTTTCAAAGAATATATAGACTATATAGAAGAGACAACATTTCTCTAAGAGGAACTATGATTTTTTTTTCTTTACTATATGTAATTTTAGTTTTTGTTAGTTTCAATCAATTTAGCTGTAAGTGGAACAAGGCTTTTCAGTATATGGTATGTAAGATTCATCCAGCTCCTGTCCTAAAGATAGGTATGCTAGCTGCTACCCTCCTGTCCTTCTGTAGTACATCTGACTTTAGCAACAACTTGCGTATTTTTGCTATCAGTGCAGCCACTTCATTTTCAAATGCTTTCCAAACCCTTGCATATATAACCATGAGGTCCTTGTGATATGCTGCTGTTTAGTTTATCAGTTTTTTCCATTGTTTCCCCTTTCAGTGTTTCACATTCTGACAGCTCATGTGCTTTCTTGTCTTGAAAAAAACTAGGTCTAACACGGTTTTTGGCACAGTACCATTCACAGAGAAGATATAACCAAACAAACAATTCAGAACCTCTTCAAAGTCCTTTTGCTCATTATTTATTCCCAATATTCCCTGAGTGTGCATTGTTCCCTTCCTAAACTAGGTAAATTTAAGACCTTTCAGAAATGTCCTGCAGTTCTGCCCTCTGCGCTACCCCCACAAGCTCTTGCGAGTTTGTGCATTCTTGGCCCTCTTCATTTACAACTGATATTTTTTTTGTGTTTTATTATAATTTCTCTGTCTTAGCCATGGACTTCACTAGAGATGAAGTGTCATTTCCTGAAACCTGGTTGTTTGGCTCAAACAACCTCTTGGACCTTAACATTTCACAATATCTTTTTTTCCTATCTTGCCTTTAGTTTGCTTTCTGCATGACTTCACTCAATCAGAAACTGCCTGTTAATATACTTGTTTTGAATCCAGGGATTTTACTTTCTTTCTCTTTCATTCTTTGCTTTCTCTTTTAAAACTTTTTAAATTTTATTTCTGCCTTCAGTACTTTTTAAGCAGTTCAGTAATTATAACCTCATGCTCTTAATGCAGTAATAAGTTTATTACTTTTTGGTGGTTTCACTGTATCATATCTTCAGCTACTTAGTTAAGAGCACATCCTGTTATATTATTCAGTTATCATAGAAATCACATTGAAATTGTTGGGGTTTTTTTAATCTGTTTGTACCCGTTGACCTACCAATATACAGGTGGGTAAACTCACCCATGGTTACCAATTTATTAGACTTAGGTACCTTGATCTCTCCATATAACTCATTGAATATCCCAGACATTTCCTGCACTAAGGTTCCAAATGTTTTGTACAAGCATCAGGATTTAATTAAAGAAGGATATTTTTTCACTTAGCACACTGGACTGAGATCAAGGAGGTCACAGATAAGGTCCTGACCATGCCACCAACCTGCTGCCTGATCTTTGACACATTCCTATGGCCTGACACAAAGCCTGCTGAGGTTGGAGACCAATTTTTATTACCTTGGGTAGGCTTTGGCTCGACATCCAGAGGCAGGGGCAATAATTCTTCCTGGTCTCATGACAGTGTTGTAAGGATTCACTTGCTGCAAGTTGTCAGGTATTGAGGTTCAAGTGTGGTTCTGCCATGTGGAGCAGACAAATTCTATCCACCTGGTCTTTCTTTGCACTGGAGTGTTGGAAAATTGAACCTTTAGGAGATGCTTATTAGGGAAAGCTTCTGTTCAGAATGGAGGGTAAGCTAAAATTGTCAATATCCCTCAGAAAAAAAGATACTGAAGTCCCTAACAGCTCCAGATCTTGGTGAGAAGCAAAAGAAATAGAAATGTTTTTCCTGTTGTTGCTTTTCCATGGTTAGGCTAAGCTCAAACTGATCTCCTGATCCATTACTGACATCTTTCACCCACACTATTTTCACTTTTCTAGCAGTGTATTCTCAGCTGATGAAAGCTGTCAGAACACGAGTGACATGAGAGGAGAGGCCATCACTAAACAAAGTGCTATATTTAACCTGGCAATGTCGAGCCTTCTCAGTTATGACCTTCAGCCCTAGTAGTGAGAATTTAAACAGGGCATCTTGGTTGTAAAGCTTCTTCCTTTAGCCAAAAGTAGATGGTTCTTAAATATGAGGAAAGAGAAGAAAGAAGGTAAAGTAAGTTACCCTTCTGCTTTTTATGTTTGTGATAGCCAGCACACTTAGCTGGCACTAGAAGGAAATAATACATTAAGGGCTTACTGTTAAATTCTCATTAAAAATGTCTGTTTGATGTCTGCTAGTCATTTTCACAAACTGATCCACTGGGAGTAAATGTAGGGATCCTTACTGAAAGGTTTTGACATCAGAAGCAGCTTCCTGCAAGGAATATCCTACTGTTATTAATTATTTTGGCATGTGATTCAGTAAAGGGAAAAAAACCCAAAAATATACAATTGGAAAAAAGCAAGGAAAGAAAAAAGAAAGAAGATGAAGAAAACCATTTGGTATGTTTAGTCTGAAGAAAGCCTGTAACTATGACTCTTCCTTGTGCAGGGGGATGCAAAATATCTGGTTTAAAAAAACCCAGATAACTCAAGCATTGCCATTCTTTCTGGATGACAAATTTGACAATTAATAGTCCACAGTCTTTAATGCCTCTTAAAAATCAAAGTGAGGTGTGGAAAAGACACATAGCTAAAAAGATGAGGAGCAATTTTCTTGTTACTGCTTTCAAAGTAGTGACCAGAACTTAATTCCTAGTTTCACCACTGATTGCTTATGTGGCCTTGGACAAACTCAGCAATCTCTTGTACCTCAGCTTCTAACATAGAAACTGTATAAAATAACATTTTCATTCTCATCAGCTGTGTCTCCCCTTTCTGTTTAGATTTTGAAGCATTTGACAGCACCACTGTAACAGTCGGCACTAAACTTAACCTTAGCCTTACCTAAATTTGAGCACGTATAGAAAGAAATGAATGATACATTATCTTTCAAACATTCAGTTGCTTTTCATTCCATATGAAAATGATCTAATAACATGGTCCTGATCTTTCTCTTCTTTAGAGAGTAAGAGCTTTCCCATTTACCCCAGATGTTGCTGGTACAGACAACATACATGGGATACTTTTCACCAGATAGTGCCTTAAGCAGGTCCATGATAGATCTCTTTAAACCCCATGAGTGTGCTTTCCTGCCCCACTATCTGTAACTCTAATATAAGATCCTGAGATAACCTCCTTGCAGACACACTTCTCTTTCAGCTTAAGGCCTATGTGTTCCCATTATAGGTGCTCTCTTTACAGAGGAACAGTGAGTTGAGAAAGGTAAAATGTGGTCACAGCTCTGTCTTTAGCATAGCTTCTCATTTTTCTACTTCCAGAAACAAACTGGAACAAACAGACTGTGCACAACAGAAATGAGGAAGGATGTGGCAGGCAATGAGAAAGATCTTTGCATCTCTATAAAGGTGACAGGAGAAAATATCCCTCACCAGTTGCGTGTCTACAATTTCTTACCTTATTAGAGCAGACCTACTACTCTCAAATGCCAAAAGAGAATTGATTCCGTCTTCCTGTTTTTCATTTGAAAGCTCAAAAATCACTTACTGCTCAAATCTCTGTATCATTTCATATGCTGTATCAGGATTTAGACAATAACCTGTAAACTAAGGAGTTTTAGGAAAAAAACAAACCAAACCCAATTCTAACCAAACAACTGAAAAAACCCAAAACTTTACAAAACATAAAACTGAACCTACAATGAAGGAGATACTTTCTGAAGATGATCTGTGCTTTGTTAGTGTCTTTTATGTGTACAAGTCGTGGGTCATGGGTTCACTGGAAAGCTCTCTAGGTCAGAGTTTTCCGGTTATGTGTGGTCCTGTGGGAATCACCATATCATTTGTTCACCTATGCAGGATTGTTCTGTACTGCAACTGCATGTCAACTTAAAGGCATGAACTTAAAGGTGAGATGAAAACCTTTGAAATCTGCAGAAGACAAGATTTCTGTTTACTAAGAAATCCACACAACAGTGTTAAAGTTACATTTCCAGGGTCATAATAGCTGAGGCCCCCATATTTTCTATGCAAAATACTGAAGGCAAAGGAGAGCCAGGCCCACACCACACAAATTGGCAATGCTTTTTTTTTTTTTTTTCTGGAGGCAGTGTTTGTGGGTTTTAGAAACCAGAGGATAATTTTGGATGTAGGTGATACAACATTATGGCAGGCTTTGGTGAGTTAGAGTTTTTCCTCTTGACAAATATTTCAGTGTCATTCTCCATGTTACTCTGAAAAGAGTACAAGGGAAAGAGATTAAGTTTAGGAACATGTATCCCTGCTTTGGCTTGATTGTTTAATAATTTAGCACTGCCTTTCACGTAAAAGTTATCAGTTCCCATGAGCAATCACCAGCAATCTGAGTTTTTTCCTTTTCCCAACCTGTTTTTGGTGATTTTGTCATCGTATTTGGAGATATGGATGTCAGCCAACTAAACAATGCAAACCAATACATCATATTGTTATAAATGTAACAGAAATTCTCTCCCATTATGGCCGGTTTGCACAAGCAATGTTGACACAGGTTCATGTATGTGAAGATTTATTAGTGGAGTCCGTAGCTGATGGTGTACATTGTCTCTAGCTGTGAAAAATTGGGAAAAACATAAAAAAGAGGAGAGACGGAAGAGAAAAGGAAAGTTCTCCTTGTGCCACTCAGCTGGGAAGTGAAACAACCACAGTTTCCCAGACCTCTCCTGCATGTCCTCTCCTGTGCAGCAGCTGGTTCCACCCAATAATATTCTTCCCACAGTTTCCAGCAGAACATGCTAGAACTCTGAGCTGGCTGTCCGTGCTCAGCATTAGTGTTGATTTGGAGCATGCACTGGCCAGGGCAGGGACTGCATGGCCAAATTTTTATGCGCATGAGTGTTACTGTGTCCCTTCCATAAACTGGAAGCTATAACCAAAATGTAGTGAAAGTAGGGGGGAAAAAAAATCTGGTTGCCTCACAGGTGGCAATTGCTGCCCATGAGAACCCTCCCTCTCCCCAGAAACACTACTGGGGTGTGCAGGTGCAAGGTTACAAGGACAGCAGCATGAGAATAACAACATGGAAAGAGTGAGGGGGAAACACTTCTCCAGGGACTCTGAAAACATTGCTCCAGCAGCCTGGCTGGGAGAGTTCAGAGCTGTGAGGAAAAGGCATGCTGCAAAGTTGCAGAGAGAAAACACTTAGCTACACAAACCAGTGACAGCAGTATTTACCTAATATGGAAAGATGTGACAAGGTGACATAGTGGCACCCTAGAAAGCAAATGTGCTGTTGTTAGGGACAGTCATTGGATCCAGCTGCTTTGGACAAACGATGCAGTTTCTGAAGACTCACTCCCACTGGAGACTGAATCACTTTTTCCTTGTATGATCTGGGTCACAAGCTGGCTGGTAACTTCCTTTCTCAAAGGGGATCAATCAGTATATTCTATGATCCTATGGCTTGAATGAGAACCAACTCCTTGCCCTCCCTACACCTTCCTTTTCTCCACCATTTAAGTAACAGTTAAAACAAGTTTCCCCACTGCAGGTGAGCAGACAACACCAGCTGAAGATGCGTAACATAAGTATAACAGCATAACAAATGCCTACAGCAGAAGAGCAAAGGAGGATGCATCCTCTGCATTTTCTGGTATGCTTTAGGTGCTGTGTTCAGTTTGAATGAGATGGGAGGATCAGACACTTCTGATTGCATGTCTTAGCAGGTGAATAGCCCTCAATTTAACTTTTATTTCAGTTTGAGTAGATGGAGCAAACAAAAGGGTCTTCAGCCCTTTCTCTAAAGGCATGGGTAAGCTGGGGCTGAGCTTATTTCCTAACCCTCTGGCACTGGTGTTAATGCAACACAACAATAAGCACAAGGAGAAAAGCCCAGGGGAGCTCGCTCTCTCTCTTTTTCTTTTTTTTTTTTAAATTTATTTGTTTATTTATTTAACAAGAATAGCTCCAGAGCAAGATTTTGTTTGTTGCACATTATTGCTTCATAAACAAAGGAACAAAACTAAAAGCTCAACAGCCAGGAAGAAATAAAATTTTTGGAGCTGAACATGTAGACAGAAAAGAGATAATAACTAAATAAGGAGGAATTGTTTGCTGACTTTGAAAGTCTACTAAGACCTCTTTGATAGGGATCACACAGACTTATTTTTGTTGCATGGGCAAACACCTTCACATCTTCAGCCTACTGAAGCCCCATTCCTTCGCTGCAGCATTAAGAAGTAATTATTAGCCTTTACTGTGTAACGGTTAGTTATTGTATGGGCCATGCAGAAGACTTCTGCAGTCATCGTACCAGCTCTCTCCCCTACCCCAATTTAGCTTACTCTACTCTGTTGAAATGATCAGCCACAGGTGGTTGTGGGGCCCATTTCGCCTGTGCACAGTCCATTCTGATTTCACTGCATCCTGTACATTAAAAGGGCACGTGGTCTCACCTAGTGTGTTCAGACACAGGAATTTTAAACTGTTGTCTCTTGCTCAGCCCGTGTTTCCCCGCCATGATATGAGAGGATTAGTACATATCCTGAGTGCCAGACCTCTTGTTGCTCTGCAGTGAACCCCTCTGGGTGCTTTAAGTGCAGCCTCAGAAGGAGGCTAATCCAGTTCTTGTCAGCTGGCAGCAGTTTTCTCTGATACCAGGTCTTGACAAGCTAGGGCTTGATGGGTGTTTATGAGACATGCATGAAAGCAGGAGGAGAGGTACTAAAACAAGACAGCATCTCACAGAGAACTCAGATGCACTTGTTTGCTCTGGTAGGAGCCAAGGTGTGTTTCCAGTTACCTCTCAGTGTTGCTGTGCTAAAATGTCAGTCCTTTTTGGGGGTAGAATTGCTCAGACAGAAAGTAAGAGCATCACTGTCTTTGCTTTAAAGTGGTCAGTATGTCCCACTGGGGAAAAGGGAGAAGGGCTGCATTGTCTACTCTCTCACTGTTCCTTAAACTCTGAATTGAATTGCACATTGAGGAAAATGAGAGCTGGTCTTTGCTTAGATAAGCATTTTCAAAGCAAATTTACAAAACAATGACATAGCTATTTGTGTTCCTATAGGAAATTACATACATCATCCCAGCTATGGGTTCAGTCCTGCAGTCCTGCACGTTGAATGGTGCAGGACCACGCCATTTGTAGCTAGCTCACGAATAACTGGGATTTGATACAATATCCATATTTTTTTCCATTTTGTTTCTTGCTGAAATGTCTACCTTCATCTCTCCAAGGGCAAAAGCAAAAAAAGTTCTGTTAAATACTCCACATTCTCCACAACAGAGCAGATCATGCAATGTAGTTGCTCTTATTGTTATTTATACATAGATGATTATGCTATCTGCCACACAGGGAGGAATGAAAGGATTAATTGGAGAAATAATCTGAAAATCAAATACTTCTTTCCTTGATGTTTCTTCAAAGAATAGATTTTGCCAATGTTGCTCCACGTTAATCTTTCTCAAAAAATAACAATCTATTAATGTTATAATTAAACATCTAACCAAAGAGAGCAACATTTCTATGAAAACAAGTAAAATATTTATTATTATGTGGAAAGCAACACTCTGTTAACCAGAGCTGATGGGAGATACGAGGGAAGGATGGGGAGGAGAGGAAAATTTCTCTCTTCTGTTTACATCCATTAAACTGAAAACAACGAACTCTTCTGTTCAGTTTCTTACTATTCTGTCCTTCATACTCCTTTCCACCATGCACTTCCCATCACTCTGAAAAGACACAGCCTAGTCAGTCATCAAATGACTTCATCTGCTGTTTAAGCCTTTGAGTCAATGAGTTGTGATCACCTAACGAGCCCCATTCACACACAGAGCTGCTGTTTTTCTTGGTTTTGCACATTCACTGTAGGAGCACTGCTGTTTGAACAGTTGCAGTCTGTCACTTCTGTGGGGGTTGTCTGGCTCTTAGCTGTGTCCTCTCAGTCTAAGGAAGAGAGGGCAGGACACAAAAAGTTGTCAGGCTATAAGTAAAGAATAGATGTGGGACAAAAACATACACTCCTCTTATATTCCCATGTGCCACCCTCCCCACTCAGCCTTGCTCATATGGTCATTATAAGCTTGTGCCATCCTCTGGGGTGATAGCAATGAAATTTGTTTGCAAGCAAGCCATCTGATCAGGCTGGTGTGCTGGAGTGTAATGCCAACACAAATGGTTATTATGGGGACATAATTAGCAGGCTTCTATACAGAAAAATGGCTGTAAATGATTGAGTGCTATTAACCTAGAAAGACATGAGAAAAATTTTGGCTTCTCAATAGCCTCAAAGAGAGTTGTGTGAAGACGCGCTTTTCTGATAACAGATACTCCCTCAGTCCTGAGTCTCATCAGTCAGTGGTTTCATCAGACAGCTGATGTCCTCTTTTGCTTTCAGATCACTGAAAAAAAAAAAAAAGACCTATGCTGAACAATCTGTTAATTGTCATTAATTTGTCCACTGGATATTTCCTCCCTATATTTTGAATTGTACATCTGCAAGTGTGCTGGCTAAGCTTCATAGTCTGATTAGTAGTTTCAATGATTATGTCAAGGCCAAGGGATTCTTTTAAGCTTTTCAGCATTGAGAATTTGGTACTTTTTGTATATGGCTGCTCCCTTAACTCATGTGACACAGCTTCCCACCTCTAATTTAATGACCTGTTTTTATAAGCAGAGACTGAAAGTGCTCTAGATGGTGGGACAGGTGCACAGCTAATGTTCCCTTTTGCTCTAAGAAGGGCTCAAGAGCACCACAGTGGAGGGGACAGATACCAAACCAGAAATATCTTGGAGAGAAGACATGACCAAAGGTGCAGGCTGTTTAGCAGAATCTGTAATCTAATTACTGCAAATCACTGGTGGCTGACTTTGTACCTCAGCTTGTTCTTGATCATGTCTTGCAGCAGGATCTTTTTGTTCAGTGCTTGTGAACACAATTTTGCATAATTTTACATCATCCACTTGTCTTTTTAAAGGGAAAAGCAAGTGCCTTTAAAGAGACATTAAGGTCAAGTGTAGGTCTACACTGTGGTGTCTTTGGGGTAGTGATAGACAGTACCAGGAACTACCTTTGGGGACATTTTCCTTGCATACACCAAGACTACTGCCACACAAGACAGAAACTATGCTGCATCTCCTTCATCCTAGAAATGGCACAGAGTTCAGTCCACTCCAAAAGCACAAATCTGTGTGTGTTTCAGGGGAAAATGTGTGATCCCAAGACAGACCTGGATTCCCTGGGAAGTTAATTTCTGCCTTGGGATTTCCTCCACTGCAACATCTGGCTGCTCCATCATCCCCTTTCCTGAATATTTTGGACCTGCAAAGCAAACAAAGGAATTCCTGTCTTATGACATTTCTGCTGGTTTAGCACTGCCTTTTTTGTACTACCTACTGTCTCTTCAGCCCATTATAGGACAGATACAACTGCATTTTTATGCACTTTGAGTAGTACATCACCACTGAACAAACACCCCAGAAATGTTTGTCACATCAACTGCTACCTACCATGACTGATGGTCCCCAGATCTGGCACAAAATATTAAAGGAAAGAAATGGTATCCAGTCTGAGCAAAGACTGCAATATCTTTCATGATATTTTCACCCATATTTTTGGCATCTCTTCTCTCATACATACATGTTCACACATCCTGAAAATACAGGGCAGCACATTTGAAAATGTTTGCAAGGTATATTTTACTTGGTGATTTTCATGCTTTTAGACAGCAGACTACAGACAGTTACTGAACTAAGCAATGTAATGCATTTTCAAGAAGCATTGTTCAATCACATGGAAATAAACATCACCCTCAGGTATACTCATTGTTATGCTTTCTATGATTAAAATTACTAGTAGTATCAGTTCTTATGTGCCTAGTTTTACATTGATTACCAAGTTAGAGTTCAAAGAGGTATCCTTCCACTTAAAAGGCTGCTTATTAATGAGCAAAGTGCATGATTTTTCCTCAGAAAATGAAATAATTACTATATGTCAACCTGTGAGTACTGTACTCTTGGGTAGGGGCATCAGTGATCTCTGCCTGCATGGAGATTCTCATGTTTCAAAAATGTCTCAGACTCATAAAACAATGACCAAAATGAGCATGGGAGACACACAGGGCACCAGGGACCTGTAAGTAGACAGACAAATATCATACCTGGCAGGGTTAGATAAATTCTATTTGAGACATCACTTCTAAAGAGTCTGTTCCTCATTTGCACTTTGATAGCAAAGCAAAGCTTTTAAATATCCATTTCTATGTATCAGAGTAAACAAAGACAGCAGGAAGAATAAACAGGTTCTGTCTGGTCTCATGCTGATGCCAAGGGGATCAGAACCCAGATTTCCAGACACTAAATTTACCACCATGCTCTTATTATTGGACTATCATTTTCCATTGAGATTTTTTTTATTATTTTTCTTTTCCTTTTTCTTTTTTTTTCCCTTTTTTTTGATTTTTTTGGGCAGTTGGGGTGCAGGGTGATGGGGAAGAGGGTTGGGGGATGGTGGTGCGTGGTATTTGTTCACATCAGCCAACACTGAAGGAAAAATATTACATACAATTACAGAGCAAGACAGGCTAATATGTCACACATCAGCATTGTCTAATCACTGGTATTATTCTCTGTTCTTACTCACCCTCATCTCTGTGCTGCCTCTCTTTCCACCTCAAATCCTTAACTCCTCCTCCCTCTGACAGGATGTACAATAGCCAGAGCAATATAAATCAAAGCCTAGAATCAGGAAAATTAGAACAGATTGGAAGTGCCAGTTCCTCAACAAGGAAAAGAAAGAAACAAGACGGCAGGAGATCAGAAGAGTGATTGTAGCTTCATTACAAGGGCCGTTGTACCATCAGAACAGGTTATTGCCTGTCACAAACTGTTTTTATTTTCCAGCTCCTGACTGATGCAGAGCTTGATCTGAAATAAATGCCAGCTACCCACTTATTTTATAAATCTCCTTGCTGTGCTCACATTTAATGTTTATGGGCCTTCATATTTTTCAAATAAAATAGAATTTTATACTTTTGTATCTTCATTGTAAAGAAGCAGTAGAGAGGTTGAGAACTACAGAGGAGCTCTTACAGGTCCATGCTGCAGTGGGACTGAGAGGGAAAGAACTCAAACAGGTCAAAAGGCAGGAAAAAACATGGTGGGGCTTCCATGCAGTGCACTCTCAGTGTAAACTGCTTCCTTAATCTGTTTCAGGTTCAGACATTAATCATATGAACCGTCAAAATACTACAGTGCTGAATTTTTAAAGCATTCTTTCATTAATTTACAACAACTAACCAAAACCCAACAAATTTCTTCCCAGCAATTCTATAACACCAAGTTGAAACCTAAAAGTTTCAACAGCATGCCATTGGGATCTTCAGATTTCAAGAGAGAGTAAAAAACTGCCTGGAGCAGAAAGAGGTAGTAATGGTTGCTGCCTGAACGCCGGCTTTCTCTGCTGAGAACCTTTGTTGAGAGCACATCTCCACACCAACTTTTCTGTGGGGGCAGAAAAAAAAAACCAGGAGAAAAATCTCTTTAAGGAGAGATAATCTCTAGAGAGGATAAAGGATTTCTTTTTATATTAAGATCTATATGGAAAACAATAACTGATCTTTCTACTAGAAACATCTGTAATTTTTAGACGTTCTACTTACACAGCCAGCACAGTATACCAGGACATATTACACAGAAGTTGCATTTGGAGCTAACCTGAGCGACATCTGTGGTGTGCTCATGAACTGGTGGGAAGGCTTATCCTCCCTATGCTCAGCAAACAGCAAAGCACTTCAGGTTATACTTTTTGTGTATCTGCCGTCTTTAAAGCAGCCTCTGTGTCCTTAGCCTGAGGTAGAGTGGGTGTTTTTTCTGCTGCTGACAGTTTTGAAACTGTCACTCTCACAAGCAGTCCCTCCGAGGTAGGTAGGAGATTTGGATGAGTAACAGTGATTTGTTTAAGTGAGGACTGCAGAACTGGAGTCCTTAACTGGGAATGAGGAGATCTCATTGCATGAGCAGTGACTATCTCCAAACAGTGAGGGAGTGATCCAGCTCTGATTTCCCGCCTGTGTGTTGTAACTCTGTGGAGGAAGGCTGCTAATGACATGGCACAGGAATTGTTATTTTTAGAAAATGCAGAACATAAGTACGTGTACAAGCATGAGAAATTCTGCCAGTATTCAGTATCAGCTCACTGCAAAAGCTGGCAGTGAGCAGACTGGTTAGATCAGGAGTTATGCAGTGGCTGCTGAAGTTTTGTCCCCTGGTCCCATTAACCATAATGTTTTTAATGCCCAGCCAGTCTGGGAAGAAAAAATGTTCACTCCATGTTTTACGATGGTTGTTTGAGAGGAAAATGATCTGAGTTTGGTACTTTAATGAAGTGTCACAGTGTTGCTTTAGTTTAATATGTCATTGACTGAATAATTGTCCTGATGAAACCAGGCTAAGATGAAATCTCATGGCAACAACATGAGCAAAAAAAAAAAAAAAAAAAAATCATCAGGTGTGCTTCATGAACCTGTTTCTCATCTGAGATACATTTTCCCTCTCTACACGGAATTGAAGAGTAAGATTTCAGCTGTGCTTACCTCTGTTGAATGTTCAGATTTAGGATAAAGTGTTACCATTTAAGTGAATTTTTCACCCTTTCTCTTTACATTCCCTGATTAATTTTTAAGACTCTGAGCTGACACCACAGTTGAAAAGAGCTTTCCATTTCAGATTAACTCTTTTTTTTAAAGTCTTACTCTTTCATTTTCAGTCATTATAGTGTGTCTTTATATATTAAACTTGCTTATTATATATTATAGAATTACTGCTGTATTTAATGAAAGATAGTATTTTATAGCAGAGGAGATTTATATCTTTTCAGATACAGCAATTTGCTATGCTTAAGAACAAGAAAGCACGTAATAGGAGAGGAAGGTTAAAAAAACCGCCACCCAGTTCGAACTGCCAATAACTGCCATTTATTTGTATTAAAAAGCAATGAATGCCAAAAAATATAGAAACTTAAGAAAGTTATTGCTTTAATGTATTTATTAAAGATGCATCCTCAGTAAAATGTTTGATTTTCTATTAGCTAAAAATTCTAGTGAAAAATATCTGCCTAGATTAAAAAAAACAAAAAAAAATATATTCATGGCTTCATTAGAAATTCAAAACAGTGCATCTTCTTAGTTTTCAACAGCTTTTAATTTTTTTCATTTTTAAACAGAATTTTAAAAACCTTGCTGAACTTTTTTACTGAATCCTTTTTTGAGGGATCAAAGTGTCAACTCAGCAGTGTACAAGGTGTATGTGAAATAAAAAAATACAGTGACAAATCAAACTACTGGAGGCAAAGAGAAGAGAATAAGGAGATATATGCCTTATGAGATAATGGTAATTTTATAAAAAATATGTTTGTTATTACCATGATATAGCCACTAAGTGATAAGTTTGCGGCCTAAAAAATTGTTATTTTTTCTAAAATAGAGCAGAGTGCATATTTACTTTGACTGGGTCCATTTACATTTGGAATGTTTTGCAATTTCTTATGCAATTTCCTTTTTTTCTCTTTTTGTACATAGGCTATTAGAATTTCCTAGAACAGACTTCATATATTTGTTACAAATACACTTTTTAAATTTAAAAACACTTCTGCATGCTTAACTTTGAGCAGAAGTATTTTTTATGTGCCTGCTGTGAGACTGCTCATGTGTTTGGGAAAAGTGGACAAGTATGAGTTTGAAAGTAACCCTTGTTCCATATTTTCCCATTGAAAGTCCTGCAGGACAATTGCCTTTCTACCAATATCACCATAAAACAACAGTACTTGTGTAGGATGAAATATATTCACAGTTGTCTGTGACTGTCTACCTGTGTCAGGGCTTTGACTCCCAGGTAGTTACTTTGTAGGTTAATTCCTTTCAAACTGTCATGTGGTTCAGTTTCTTTTACCCCATGAAAACTTGGAGGAGTGGGGACAATGTATGGACAGGACAGACTACAGAACTGGAGAATAATTCTGAGACAACACTTTTTTGGCTAGACAAAAGCCAAAGCCTTCCCCATGGGGTGGGGAGCATGGTATTGTTCATTTATGTTAATGGCATTGTTGGTTTATGTTTCTGCTATCTTACTGGCTCTAGAATAATAGGTAGGAGTCCAGGTGGGAGGGAGAGAACTTGGGACAATCAAGTCTGCTTCTTAAGAAATAATTCTGTCTTCAAATCTATTTTCTGTTTTTTTTATATATATATATATATATATATAAACTTATATCTCCATGAAAGTTATCTCACACATTTTTTTTATGTGATTCCAAACCAATTTATTATACCTGTCTATTTTGAGTTAAAATGAGTACTAATACCTGTCTTATTTTTATTGCATGAAAAATGTACATATAAATAAATAAGAACGTCAAAATACTTCGTAATATCTGGCCATAGAGAATGTAATTTAAAGGTGAAAGAATGGGTTCAGAAGACAATTTGAAATAACCTCTGTATCCTTCAGCAAAACACAGAGAAACCAGTTGATTGAGATACAAATGATGTTAGCAAACAATGCTAGTTGTTTTAGATAAATAGATTAGGGATAGATATATCCCACTGTTTTGATTTGTTTTTTAAACTCTTTTTAGCTGTCAGTCATTTCTTCTCCAGCTGTCTTCCTCCTTATCCCATTTTTCTTTAAACTAAACTACATTTTTGGCTGGGGTTCACAAGGAGTTTGAATATGTTACCTAATTTACTAGAGTTTGGATTTCTTTTTCTTTCTTTTTATTTTTTTCCTTTTTTCTGTTCTTTTGTGGTTTATGTTTCTTTCCCATCCTTCCTCTTCCTTTTTCAGGAGCTTCATTTGATACACACAGGGCTTTTCCCACCTTTTTCCTTCCTCTCTTTTCTCAATCTTCCTACCTGATAACTTATTACCTATTGATATATGTTCATTTGCAGAGATTTTTACAGAGTGAATGAGATGGCACAATTCTATTCTCCAACCCTTTGCAGGGTTTCAATGTCACAGAGGGAATTCTAAAACCAAGTAAAGTAGCTAGAATTTGGTTCACAAATGTGGGACTTGATTTTTATTTCACTTTTAATGTATTCTCTTGAAAGTACGGTACAAACTTAATTTTCATTTTCTGCCTTTCCTATTTTTTTTTTTTTTCCTACCAGCATGGGGGGTTTTGGTATTCCAGCTCCTATCACACAGAGTGACTGAAACAGACCTATCCCAAGATTATTTATGACTTTCTTGCCAGCAAAGCTGCACCACCTTGGTGCATTTTACTATGCCCTTCCATCATATTCACAGGTAGATGCCAGGAAAGAGAGTCCAGCCTCAAACCCACTGATATTACTAACCTCCACAGGGCTTGGAGCAGGCTCACCCCATCATTGGTACAGCAGAAGTTGTGCTGCTGTGGCAGTTACTGGCACTTGTATTTCTTTTTAAAATATCTTTCTGGATATGAGAAGAGGGTAAAAGCAATGTCTCCTTCACACTGTCACCTACCAGTAACAGCAATTATTTCAGAGGCATCAGATAAACAGCAGATGAACAGTCTTTTCCTCATTGCTCCCACCACCCTTACACCTGCACAGAATTACCTACCAGCAGTGGCCACAGTTGTAATAATATAATGAACACTAAATTAAGAGAGGCTGGCAATTGCAGTCTAAAAAGACTTCAAAGGTCTCCTACATTAAGCACTTAATAAGAAGCCTTGAAGAGCAGTCTGTGACTGGAACAGAAGTTGAGAGCTTACATGTATCTGCTCCATTTTTGCCATATTACCTTAGCAAAGCCTTTGAGTCCAGAGTATTTCCAGACTCCCTGGACTGCCCAGGTATATTACATCCACCTGATGCTGCCTCTGTGAGTTGTCTCTATGTTAGCCTGCTTAGATCAATGACCTGACTGCTCAGAATGAGCCACAGCAGAGCTGGCAGAGGGTGATTTCATCCTGGTCACAGTCCCCTGAGGTGAAAAGAAACATCTTTCAGCTGTAAAGATGGGAGAGAAATAATTCTCAAAGCCCAGGCTGTTCTGGAAATAAAGGAGAACACAGACCTATTCTTTATAGTTTTCTCAATTGTAATTTTTTTCTACAGTAAAAGATAATTTTGCTACGTGTTTATAATCAGATTTAAAAACAAAACAAACCAAAAAATGCACAAAGAAACCCTAGCTCCTTATTCTTTTTTCTTTCTCCCTTTCTCGTCTCATTTTTATTCTATATATCTGTGTGCATTTTCTTGAAGTGTTACTAAAGAAGCTCCTGAAAGGCTTAGAAGAAGTAAAAAACTTAATCTTCAAGCCCTCCTTGCTGTTCACTCAGCAGCATTCTTCAGAAGGAGACTTTTCCTTGTTAATGTTAATGTTTGAATAAAAATCTATTTGTCATTCATGCCTCCTTGCAGCTAGTGTCCTTTTATCCAGTAACAGTGGGAACAAGTCTTACACTTTACCCTGAATCTATTTAGGAAGTAGTTTGGTCTTTTGATTAGAGAAGGAAAATAGTTCACAAGATAAATGGAGTTCGTGGGCGATATAGAAACCTACATAGTTTACAGAAAGCCTTTTACTAAGGAGAATAGCTTTGTGGTATATTGGGAAATTACCAGACAGCTGGTAAATAACACTTCTCTGTTATATTGCTTTTATTAAAGCAAAAGGTTTAGATAATAATTTAAAGCCTGGGATAGAAAAAAGCTCCACAAAAGCAAGGATAATCAAAGTACCTTTAAAGTGTCTCTTGTTCTAAGATATTACCATGAGGATGCTTACTGTCCATTACCTGCTTTCTGACAAGATGCAAAATATTTCATGGTATTGCTTAACTCTGTGCAGTGCAGTTCTTTTAAGAATTAACTTGGAAGTAGCAAGAACAACGAACATCTGCTCTGGTTTTTATGTTAGTGCACACTGAGCTGAGTTGCATTCAAAATTTCTCCCTGTTACTGTGTACTTTAGGAGACTGTTCTACCCAGATACCTCTGATATTCACAGCAGCCTGTTTCAGAAATACCATATTTCTTGGGAGTTTCAGTAGTCAGAGAGAAAATCAAAATTCCATCCATTTAACTGGCAAAAATCAGTTCTTCTAAAACAGTATTTCAACTGGTAGGAAGAACAATCTTCATTCTCTGAAAGCAAAAAGTAATAAACTGCTCATCTTCTAGGGGTTTTTTCTGTTGGTGGTTTTGGTTTTTTCTTTTTGTCCTGCAACACATCACAACCCTTTAATATAATTTTGTTCTCTTCATTTTAATCAGTTTATCCTTTAACTACAAGATTTCTCCACCTGCCTGTCTTTTCCCTTTAGCTTTTAGAGAAAATTGTGACAAACCAGGAAAACCAGAAGAAAAACAGACCAAACCAAAGCTGGATTTCCAATTAAGTCTCCAAACAAGACGGTTTCTAAATGAGAACATCCTGCTGGAGATATTTCTGTTTTGAAAGACCAACTTTCCCTTCAGATAAATGTCTAATTTTTTGTTTAGTTTGGTCAGTGTCATTAAGAAGCAAAGAGATCATCAGACACTATATATATCCACTTTTCATTTAATGTACTTTATAGTAAGCAGCATTTGAGTTCTGCTGCGTGGTGCTGCTACCCCTTGGATTGTTCTTTCTGCTTTAGTAGGTGTTCTTACCCTTTGAAATCTGTCTTGAATGATGTGTAGCAGACTTATGGAATATAGAAGCTTTCAGACACCAGCAAATCAGTAGGTCTTCTTGAAAATTAACCTAAATTCCTGAGATTGGCATTATAGCAGAAACACAAGGCTGGGACAAAAGAGAGTGAGATGTGCTCTCTTGCCTTTCTCTCATTCTCGCCCATTTCTTTCTGGCATCACCAGTTTTGCCCAGTTACACAAACAAGCAAACAAACACCAAAAGTATAAGAAACAAAACTCCAAAGCCTTGTTAAAGCCACTTTCTTTTCAAGCAAGGTCATACCTTTCTACAAAAAGTTTCAACTCTTAATAGATCAGGACCCTTGTGAAAATCCTTGTTGTTCTGATACCACAAAATACCAGAGAATTTTTCCTGTGAAAAATTGTCCTCTGCTTGTGAGGATTGATGCCCTACCTAAAACACAGTTATGAAACACACTATTTCTGTAACAGCACTATGAAACTTCTGCCAGGTTAAATTTTTTAAGGGTAATAGATAAAGCACAATTTATTAAAATACCATGTGACTATCTTGAATTGAAGTTCAGTCTTTTAGTGCAAAAAATGGTTTGTGATGTGCTTGAGATTTTTTAGTACTTAAGTGGTTCATTCTTCAGCATTAAGCAAATGACTAGCACACTGAGAACTGAGCTGGAAAGGAGTTTAAAAATCTGAATGTGAAAGATAATCTCTCTTGAAAATGCCAGGAACATCAAGGTGTTCCTTGTTCCATTTGATCAAGATTAAACATCCCATGTTTCTCACAGTAGAAGCTAAACTCATCAAAGAGACAGGGTTTCGTAGGCAACCCTCAGCAGGCTATTTGTTTTTAACATATAATAGTATAGCTAGTAGGAGTCTTTTTCAAATAGTTGTCTAATTTAAAATCTGGAAGGGAATGACCACGCATGGACTGGGATAGGATTGTCTTAGGTGAAAAAGTAGTCTTCTGTTTTTCAAGCAAATTCCTCCAAAGCCTCTGATTTTACTGTAGATAACTGTAAGCATGGTTATATTTTAGAATATTGTCCTATGTAAAACTCTTCAGGACTCAAATTCTCTACTGTCTTTTTATGGATACATTTGATGATGTTTCCCAATGATGATGTCTTTAATTACACATCCCAGAGGGAAATGAATTTAATTCAGACTTATGTTTTCCCTTGGTTTTTGCCAGTGTTATCATAGAGTCGTACAATCATAGAATATCCTGAGTTAGAGGAGACTGATAAGGATCTTTGATGTTCACCTCCTGGCCCTGCACACGAGAACCCCAAGAATTACATGCCTAAGAGCATTGTCCAAGCACTTCTTCAATTCTTCTCAGACTTAGTGCTGTGGCTTTCCCGGGTGAAGAACCTTTTCCTAATATCCAACCTAAACCTCCTCTGACACAGCTGCATGCTGTTTCCTTGAGGGAGCCCTGTCACTGGTCAGCACAGAGAAGAGATCAGTGCCTGCCCTTCCTCTTCCCCTCACAAGGAAGTTGTAACTGCAGTGAGGTCTCCCCTCAGCCTCCTTTTCTCCAGGCTGAACAGACCAAGTGCCCTCAGCTGCTCCTCACACAGCTTCTCCTCCAGGCCCTTCACCATCTTTGTTGCTGTCTTTTGGACGCTCTCTAGCAGCTTAGTGTCTTTCTTATGTTGTGGCACCCGAAAATGCACAGCATTCAAGGTGAGGCTGCACCAGGGTGGAGTAGAGCAGGATGATCACCTCCTACACTTATCAGATGGCTGCTTGGTTTTATAAGACAATTACAGCAATTATGGTAAACCATTCATCATTTCAGTATTGGTTATAACTCCTTGACAGAAGAGGGCATGTGGCAGTATTTGGGGACAGGCAGTTTGCATGGTCAGTTGCTAAGATATTGGATAATGTCAAAATCATCTCTGAAATGATGGATTGTGCTGTCCCTTAAAAACATTATAGCTGGATGTTGGTCTTTGTCTAAGGCTGGCCCTTAGAAGAATCATTTCATTTTTGACATGCTGCAAAAACTATGTGACTCAGCAGAGGGAAATGCCCTCCAGATACCATATCCATCTGCAACTATTCATTAGTTCAATAGTACACAGTACAAAGTTCACATCAATTTAATTTTGCCCATTAGGTAAAAATCTCAGGTCACAAAGGGTTGGCATGGGAGAAATCTTGTTTCTGTAGGGGTCAAAGCAGATCTTCTTTCTCTTCTGGTTGTCAGAAAACTTCATTTTATACCCTTGTGGACAAGTAGTATTAGACAACATCTTACTCCAAATTAAAATGGACTAACACAGACACACCTCCACCAGAGCTCCTAATAGATATGAGATCTTTTAAGTCTTGTCAGAAAGCTGTATCCTTATAAAATAAGTATCTATCTTGATCGTCTCCACAGAAATTAGTGGAAATTTTAAAATTCAAATTCCCTCAGACAAAAATCCACCCTTGTATAAATTTTAAATAAGTACTAATCAATTTCTCTGGCATTCCCCTTGAACTAGCAATTTTACATAGGCAGAAAAAGCCTTGACTTGGCAGGACTTTCATCTTCCATGTATAACTTCCACCCAGGAACTTTCACTTCTATGATTATTATAAAAGTTACTATCCAGAGCTTTCATGTTGTCTCTGTTGCATTCCCTCATGTTACTAGCAATAATTGGAAGGAAGTTTTCAGTACCATTTTAGGGAAGCCCATGGGGCTGGTTTACGGAGATTTTGGGAATCTCTTTGCTTTCATAGCCTTCAGCTGGAGCTGTTAGAGCTCAACACTTCCAAAAATCATGCTAGATTCTCCATAGTCAAATGCTACTGGAAATAGTTTATCTTTTCATGTTATCTATCACATTAAGGGAGTAATAAAATATATTACCAACTAATTCAACTGAAAACTCTTTGCTGCATCATATTCAGTACACTTCTGGGATGAGACAAGCCAGCTAGTCCAGAGTATTTAGCAGAAATACATGTTATCAAAGGGTAGGAAATAGAGTATGGTATCCCATTGCAATGCCAGATAGAATTTTACATATTGGAATTTAATTACCCAAGTTGTATTAGGGTAGCAGTTCTCTATCTGCTTTAATACAGCTCGTTATCATTTGAGAGAAGAGCACAATTGCTGTTAATTTACTGCTGGTGATACAAGTGGTCTCTAGAGGTAGTTTTATCCAGCTTTTGTAATGTTAAAAGAGAAAGGCCCAAAACCAGAACTGTTTAAAGGAAAAAGTGAGGAACAAAAGAAAATCTACTTTGAGGAATGTCTTTCACATAACTTCAAATCAATCACTGAAATACTTTGCAATAACACACAGCTGAGATCTAATATTTTACAGATGATAATATTTTGTATGGTAAGTCTGAACTCCCTACTCCAAGTCAAAAACCTCTAGCAGAATTCACGGCTTCTGGAAGGAATAGACACTCTTAAAACTCTTTGTCTTCTGAGGACAGAGGAAATCATATAGATTATTTTTTGAGACTTGCAAAAGAGTCTTGTCCCCTTCTCCATAGGATCAATATGATATTGAAGATGGACACTGATCAGTCAATCAGCAGGTACTACATATAATCAGGCATTTTAAAGCAACCTTGGAGCAGATAACCAGCCAGGAAGTTTGACACCAGCAGAAATGAAACCTAGGTATTTTCTGTGCCAAGAAAGAACACTTCAAGCTTTTTATTAGCACATTTATCTGTTGTTGACAGTCAGGAAGCTCTTAAGAAACTTTCTCTGGTGGTGCACTGGAATTTGCTGTTATAGTGATAATATCATAAGAAGGTCTAAACGAATGCAACATCAATTATCTTTCCTCAGTGTACTGGTATCATTGCTGTCAGTCATCACTGCAGCATATTTGAAGTATAGGTTTATAGTCCTACAAGAGCAATGAAGGAGGCAGGAGAGGTCAATGAAAATGAAAAGTGCAGTGGAAATGGACTGCAAATTTCATTTGTCTTTCACCTTCCCTAGCACCTTTTGGCAGCTCCCTATCCCTATTCTTCAAAGATCTTCTCATGCAAACTGCTTTAGTCAAACTTTTTTCAGGTTCATGTTTGTTCGAAATGGAACAGACAACAATAAATCTACAGTGCCATTACAGAGTGAAATGATCAAAGTGCTGCTGCTATGTTGTAGAAAACTTGCAATTTAATTGTCTATCAGATATTGTGTCTTTTATTTATTTGTTTCTTACAGTTAGATCCTGACACATTCTTTCATTCTGAGAAGAGTTAGTCTTCATATCAGTCTTGCACATTTCTGTGGTTTGCTTAGAAGTAGTCCACATATTCCACCGGGGTTGTTTGAAGAATAATGTCTTACTAAGCAGGAATCCCATGTATTTCCATACAGCCACTCGGGAAGTAATGTACTATTCACCATAAACTGAGTATATGTCATCAACAAAAATTGAATTACTGTGCATATGTTTGCTTGAAAAGATTATTGGCAAATGCATGAAAGCAAAGAATAAGAGTTTATTTGTTCTTTCTGCTTATATTCATTATTTGTCCCTGCCATGGCATCATAAGCATCTCTGCTGCAACTAAAGTTAATGGCGCAAATGGCCTTGTGATGTCAAATAAAGAGTAAGCAGCAATAACAGACGCACATCCCTAAAACCACTCAGCTCTAGCACATGCATTTGATGTCTGGGCAAATGATAATTCCAATACATTGCAGAAGAAAACAAACACCAAACACACCCACTGTAGAAAACAAAAATTTCTTTAACTCAAATACTTTAAAGACAATTATGTGAGACATCTTTATAGGGATGAACTGCAAAATGCACACTTATTGCTTTGCCTTAAGTAGTACTTTCTTGAGACAGTGTTGTTTTCAAAACTGAATTGTCACTGGCATCTCTTGTATGTTTTTAGAAACATGATTATATATATCAATGCTAACTGTTACATTCTGCTTTCTTGTAATTCTAAGTTCTCTTTCTATAGTTCTAGAAAAAGAGAAGATTAGAAAGTAACTTTTACTGTGCTGTTGAACAGGAGCCTAAATGCGTGCAAGGTCTCTTCTTAAGCTTTACCTGAGTTACCCATGTTTTACAGGGTAATGTGGCTGTATGTTCTTCTTCCCTGTGACAGGGTGGTGGGGCATGCATGAGTCTTCCCTTTATGTCTTTATGCCAGGAAAGGTTGTGTACTGCCACTGTATATCAGTAGTGAATAATTACATCCAATTCTCCCCAAAAATAATTAAAGAAGATGATTTTGGTGACAGAAAAATGAGTGGCAAACCAACCTGCCAACTTGCAAGTGTCAGGATTTTCTAGTGCCTGCTTTTCTATGTGTAGCTTGCTTATTTGTGCACAGCTGCAAAACTTAATCTTAAGCCTACCTCTCAAGGTTTTCTTCTCCATTCATGTATCCATAAACTCAGAACACATCTATGAGGTATGAAGTGTCCGGCAATTATCAGCTGGAGTGATTTTTTTTTCCCATTTTTTTTCTTTTCATTATCTTTCACTCATTAAAAATAAATAAATAAATAAATAAATAAATAAATAAATAAATAAATAAATAAATACAAACACAGCTTGAACAGGTTGCCTTTGCACAGGAACTGAACAACTGAAAAAACCTGGGCTGCAAATCAGTAGGGGAGATGAGTTTCAAAATAGATGCTTATTTCTTGAAAATTCCCTGCTATCGTTCCCCAGTGAAGCAAGCTAAAGATTCTTGCCAAGAGTATAGCACCACACAATTTAATCACCACATTGGTCAGCTGTTTGCATAAAATAGTAATGTGGCATTTAGTCTTTCTGTGGACCTCAGCATACCTATCTATAAAATGCATAAGGTGGTGTAAAATTCATATAATACCTTGCAGGGGTTTTGTAAAGCTAGGCTAATTAATGTCAAGCAGCCAGCTGAAATTTGCTCTTTAAGCAAAATTAATTTATCTAAACCTTCACAGAAAGAAATTTTTTAATACTTTTCCCAAAAGCTCCTATAGCCATCATGCTGACCATTTATTATTTATACATCAAAACCATACTGTCGAGAATAATGGGCTGGCCAGAAAGCTTGAAAATAATACCCATAGGTTGTAAGAGAGGTCTCATTAGGACATTAAAGTGAAGTACAGAGTCAATGGAACTAAAGAGCAGTTCATGACATTGTGCTTGCATATATGGCAATGGTAGAAAATTATATAAGATCACCATGATGCTGCCTTAGCACCTACTCTTCCTTGGACATAAGCATGTGATTTGAGGCTGGAAAGACAATACAAATTCTGACCATCTTTGAGAAATACTGAGGAACCTCTTTCTTTTATAAACCCTTCTTGGCCAACCAGAATACCTTTCTCACATAATTTGTCACTTTCTTCACTATCCCTGCAAAACAGAGCAGCTTTCCAACAAACTTATTCAGAGATGGTTAAGACATGAAAGGAATCATAGATTTTGTAATTCCTAATGGAGTTCTCTGCTTTGATACTTTAACAAATACAGAAGGTACCGAGTATGGAAGGGGTAGAGTGACTGCCACTTATCAAATGCTGAAAGGAAAGGTATGTGTGACCTCTTCTACATGTGTATTAAACCATGTAATGGTGGAAAATAAAAAAACAAAGGAAATAGAAAATTTAGAAATAGAAATCTTCTGTCATAGAAGAAATGGTAAAGGATTCAGCAATTCACTTCTCGACGCACTGAGGATGAAGAGGAACACAGGAAGCAGTGCTGTCTTCAGAAGTTCATGGTTCGACACCATGGATCTCCAGGTGGGTCAAGATTATAGAGATACACCAACCTGGAGGACTCCATGCTGTTGAGCTGTTCATAAGCAGCGGAAGTCAATAAACTCTTCTCAACTACCAGGTTATTTTGCCTGTCTGCCTCTGGAGTTCTTCTGACTACATTGTTTGCGCTCACTTTGGAGGAAATTACCCATGGAGAAAACCCAAAACCTTCCACAACTGATGAGACGGAGCAAACCATCTCTCTGTTGGGGACTAAAGCACAATGAATGCTGATACACAGCTAAGGAGATTTCCAGCTTGTTACCATGTGAGTGCATGTGCATGCACATGCCTGCAGTAGATTTTCTAACATCTTTCTGTGAATGCTGCAAGTTTCCATTCTTTGTCAGAGGGAGAGGTGAATGAGCAGATGATGCTCTCTGTGAAATAACTAAAATAGTAAATGGATAGCAATCTGAAGCAAAGAAATCAGGCATGTTCTGAAAGGGTATGCCTACACTGTCAAAAATTTATGGGTATGAGCCCATTCTCAAACTCATGTAGATACTTTCCATCCACAGTGAATATCTACAGCAGAATACCTACTGTTCTTGAATTCAGGTTATTTATGATTTTTATGAGAGATGACAGTCTGAACCCATTCCCAGCCTCTGCATGGACCCAAACTCTTGTTTAAATGTTACAGACAGAGCAGGCTATGGCCAGGCAGAGCATGTTATTCTCTCACTGCATCAGCAGATATGTGAGGTACAGCTTTTTCCTTGTATAGCATGGACATTTGAGGTATAAATACCAGTGTGGATGGAAAGCTTTGAGGTCATGAGGAATGGTATCCTTACATCCACATTTGAGCCCTCTTTACATGTGGAAGTGTAGACATACCTACAGAGGATCATGTCGTCTACATGATAGTAAGTATTTATTTGCCTTGGTATTATTTAACATTGAATTCTCTGTTGGTCACTTGGGTAAAGGCCAAGTCTTGTTGCTCTGGAAGAGGGGAATTGCTTTGGAGAAGAAGAAGCTGCTCAGGTTGATGACCTTGTGACTGTTGGGTCACTCGTTGAACTTGAGAGCTCCAAGGCTTTTCAAGGAGATTCACAACGAATCATTGCAAATCAGGAATTTTTTCTCTCATGGATTGTCTGCGGTAAAGCTTAGGCCATTGCTTGCTGCCCTTATTTAAATTTCCTATTTACTATACCAGATTGCTATTTGAGGGTTGGAATAGGAGGTTGGAAGAGAATAAACATAAGCAAGAACTCTATAAAGCAGGATGCATCCTTATGCATGCTGCACTGAACTGTGATTTGAATATATCTGGACTGCCACTGATGAGCAATCTAAAAGTGATGGAATTTTCGGAGAGCTCTTTCACTTTCCCTAAGGCTTTTCTCCTTTCTTTAGGGAAAAAGGAAAAGAGACAAAGAGAGTGAAAGAATTATTTGGGGGATAAAACTAATTTGAGACAAAAAAATGCACCTGTATTATACAGTATTGATTGTGATGTGGCTGCAATTTACATGGAATTACAAACTCACTTGCTCTCTGTTTTGCCAGGGCTGTTTTGTGTTATGAATTTCTCTGGGATCCATAGCTGAGTGGCTATTTGTTTCATTCTTTTACCTGAGCCCTTAAAGCTATTGGTAATTATTGGGAGATTGGGAAAATGGGGGAACTGATAACCAGAGAGAGTAGACACATGTATTAGTGATTTTCAAGTGGTCTCTTAGCATACTGCTGAGCTGAAACTGGGGTAACAGCCCTCTCCAAAGCAAGCTGCAGTAGTGCCAGCTGCCAGCAGCAGAGAGCAAGAAAGTACACAGGGTGTAATTTTTTTTGTTGGTTATCTAATGTCATAAAAGAAACTTATTGGATTCCAAAGTGGCCAGAAGTCACCAGATCATTGTTACTAAGCTAAAATGGATTTAATTGAGAACAAATGAATGCTCCCTCTTATTCAAATGGGCTTTTTGGTGAAGTGTGTTAAATTTTGGCTGTGTGAGTAGATTGTACTCAAGCAGATCACTGCTGTTTTTGAAAGTAATGTTCATGCACTAATGTATCTTTCATTGTCCTCAAACAACTCCCAGAGCAGAGTGGGACCTTGTTGAGGCTGAGGGGCTCCAAGCTGTCTGTACTCATCTGTCTGGACATGCCTGGAAAGAGTAGGATGTAATCATTTTCCCTGTTTTTCTGCAAAAGAAAATATATTGCTACTCCCTCAGGTTCCTTTAAGAATCTCTGAACTAACTTGTATTGGTTTAGGGCTTTTCTTCCTGTGTTTATAGCTTTTATTTTTAGACTGTGATTGGGACTGAATTACAATACACCATGACAGCTGCTTATTCACATGTTATAGCTGTAACTTTGACTTCAGTTGCTCTCTGTCTCATTGCAAGTCTTTTAAAAATGCAAACATGCTTAAAAAGTAGATTACACTTTGAACCAAAGTGAAAAAAAAATGACCGTTTTCATTGTTTATGAAATTTCATGGCATATGGATATTTGTTAAGTCTAAGTAGTTCCAGCTGGTGTGTTTAGTTTGCAAAGTGTAAAGCGTACTGCAAACTGGCTAATCAAGTTGCCCTTTTCAACCTGCAGATTTCATAAGAGTTATAAATATATCCTTTCCATTCTGCTGTGGCTGGATAAACAATGTAGCAACTGTTTGAATCTAGGTACAACAAGCTGCAAAACTGATTATCAGATTAATCCAGTTTAATATGGCAAGGAGGGTGCTTCTAAATCTATTGAGCATAGTGCACATTAATATAAGTTAGAATTTGTGTTTTCCCTTCCCCCTTTCAATCCTTCACACAAAGAAAAAGGAGTAGAGGTAAATGAAGGAATTCTTAACTTCTGGCATGTAAGCTAATAGAGTATAGGTTTTAAGTTCTGCCACCAGCAGCACAGTAAGGGTTGCTGTCTTTCCTCACTAGTAGCACAAGCCACTTCATATGTAGGACACTAGACAGCAACACAAAAACCTTCATACACTGTTGAGGTTTCATCAGGCATTAGATGGCTCATTTGTGACTCCTTTCTACAAACAGCAGATACGGATTCAGCCTCACCTCAACCCTGTGGATCTCCCCAGATCAGTCTTACTGAAGATCATTCCTCACCAAGCATCTAGTAAAATAAAACATTTCAGTTGTTTCAATTCCTTCCAGATGTTGGAATGTTTCGTTAGAGCAAAACAAGGACTGGGAACTTACTTTCTTTCAAAATATTAGATGCTATCATAACCTGATTCACAGAACTGGGGTTTTAAGGGGAAAAATGAAAAGAACAAACATATGACTCATGTTAAAATTACAGGATCTGGCAGTACTAGATTTTGTATCTGATTTATAGAGTCCTTTAGTTTTTTGGGGGTTTTTTCCTAGTGATTATTATCATTTTCATAAAAACAAAACCAGATTAAACAAAAAAAAAATAAAAGAAAAAACACAACTAAATAATAAAAAAAAGGCACCAACCAACCAAAGCCATAGATTTTTTTTTTGTTCTTTGATATTATTTTATTGGATAAGGAAATTAACACTTTTTTGAAGGATTTCAGTAAGATGAAAGCCAGTTTTTAAGAGGAGTAGAACCTATTCACAAGTTGGATTATTGCTTTCTCTTTCTTTCTATAGTTCCTTGAAGGATGTAACCATCTCATTACTTTGTTTGGTGCTCACAGAAACTGCCCATTATGCATGTACCTCTCTACTTCTAATTACATCTGTGACACAGGTTCCTTCTTTGAGGGCTAGGTGACAGGAGACATCCTGCACTAAATTCTCAGCCTGACCTACTATCAGGCCACTCTTAAGGCTGTTTTCTGCCTTCAGATGAGCTTGCTTTTTTCCTGCATCAAAATCTTCATTAGAGGCCCTCCTCAGTGGATGCTTTTGATGGATTGTGGCAGAATAATGCCATTAACAATGCTGTGAAGGAACAGCAGAGCACAAATCTACACAGTTAATGTAGCCTCAGTTTAAAGTGTGAAAAAGACATTTCTTGATCCACATTATGTATGTGCCCTTGAAGATTTCTGCTTAGTTTACTGACCAAACTAAGATTTTCTATTGTTAGCAGTGCAGAGCTATTACAATCTAAAAGAGTGAGCTGAGTTCTGTTCTGATGTATGCGCCATCAGCAAAATTGTCTGCTGTGTCTTAGTCACTACTCTTTTATAAGAGATTTTAGACATGAGGCTGGGTTTGAAGAGCTTGTAGACACCCAGACTGACTTTTTATTTGTGCACTGAGTAAATGTGACATAGAAATCTGCATAAGCCAACAAACATGGACTAGAACCCTATGTGATACTTTTACAGCGTGTTTTTTGTGGTTACTACTGGTCTCTGGAGTGAGGGTAAAAAAATCACATTATTACTCTGTTTTGTTTTCAGAACTCCTTTCCATCTCATTTCCACCAACTGTGAATTCTGTCTCACACACATAATGGAAAGAAGAAAATAATACCTTTAGCTTGAAAGCTTTCTAATCACAGGCTAGAGGACTGACATTTTACCTAACAATAGCCAAAGAAACCTATGTGCTGTAAGAGACCATAATATCAAAGAAAATGAATAATAGCTCTACTACTTAGTAAGCACCAAGACTTTCCCAACGCAGTTTGGATGGTGTCTCCTTTTTGTAGTAGGAAACTTCACAAGTGAAATTTACTCTGTCCAGTGAGGCCCTCCATTTTAGTACCGGAGGTGGGATTATTCCCAGTTAGTCTTCGAAGTCTACTTATAAATTGGGCTTCTAGTCTACAAAGTCTGACTAGGGTTTCTCTATAGCAAAGAAACATCCACTGGTGGCACTTCATTTCATGCTACAGTGCAGCTAAGGAACAAGAGATGGATTCCCATCTGGAAGCATTTCTGTGTTGTTCTTTATGCTAGAGAGACCACAGGTAGCTTTGGTAAGGTATATAACTTTCAGAACACTAAAATAAAGGCAAATCAAAATAAGGCTCAGCTGCCAACAGACCAGAATGTCCAGTGTGGTGTTATGCACAGCAATTTTGAGGGTGAAATAAGAGACTTGAGCTCTGAAATATGATTCATATTGCACCCATTTGTCTTGTACACCCTCAAAAAGCCTTGGATAGGGTCAGAGTGCAGCTGACAACATGACTGCCTGGAGCTATGTAGAGCGAGAAAATAATAGAGCTTGCTTCCCTGCAACTTGGTTAGGCTGCTGTTTCTAATGTACTGTCCCTGCTGGTATCTGAAGCAATGGATTTTGATAGGTGTGGAGAAGATAACTGGTCCACCTCCAGAAAACTCTTCTGCCTTTAAGAAGTTTGTTTTGCCTACTCAAGGGACATAGAAAACTGTTTTGTTTGGCCCTAAATATGGATTGAAATAAGGGTGGTCTTGGCAAGCAGCTGTGAGGAGTTGCTTCTCTCTGGATATTAACATGCAGTGGTACCATTTTAGGCAATGAGTATGGTTTCTGAGGAAGACTTGTGCGTAATTGCTTAGATGCTGAGCAGGAACTGGCATCTAGGCAGAAAAAGAGGATGGTCAGCTGAACTTACTCTGTGTTCAGATATGTGTGAGTGCTCCCACAGGACATTGTCACAGATCCATAGATATCCTGTTGTACAGAATAAGACTCTTTCCCTTGCTACTTGAAAGACGAGATTCTGCTTGTTCCTTTCCCTTGCCACCTAGTTTGCTGAGTCTTTAGATTTTTCTGTGGAAGTTATTGGGAGCAGATTCACTGATTTCATCAGGATTTTTATCAACAGGGCAAAGTGTGTCTGTGAAGAACTTGTTATACATGTGCATAGTGTCAAACATTTCTGTAGCCTCAGCTTTTGAAAATGTCTATGATCTGGGGACCTTGAGCCTGGAACGTACCCTAAGCCCCAGCACAATATCTGCTGATACTCTGTCTTAGTTTTAAGGTACAGAACAAGCAGCTTCTGTAGATTAGGTTTCTTTCTAACAAATGAAGGTATGCCCAAAATTGCCATACCTAATTTCTACTTAATTAATGATGTCACTAGGGGATGACTCAAATTTCCCAAGAAAATTCCCCTTGCACTAGATGCTGAATAAACAGTTAGTTCCAGCTTAGTACTTCTTTCCAGACAGCTTAATTCTTAAAGATCCATAAATAAATTATTTTCAGAAATAAGCAGACAACCATTGCTAGTTGATGATCTTCATCTTCCTTTCTAACTTTATATTCTCCATGTCTCTGTGTTTTTTTAATATGAAAACTGATCTTCTGCAGAGGGGAAAAAAGGATTTTTTGTTTTGTTTTGGTTTTTGTTCATTTGGTTTTTTGGTATTTTTTTGTTTGTTTTACTTCTTTTCCTAACTTTTCTAAGACATGTTGTAGTTGTAAATTTTACTGTTTATCAACTACACTTATATTTACCTATGTATAAAACTCTTTGATATGTCAAAGGATTTCTTTTCCCAGCAGAGAAACTAAATTTCAAACTGCTGAATACCATATGAGAATTTTTTTTTGTTCATATATTAATTTTAAAATAAATCCATCCAAGCAAGATTTCAGGCAATGAAATTTGGATTTACAGCTTTTGTTTTTCCCCTGATGCCAGGCAACAAAAGCAGTGAAAAAGTAATGTTCTTTGTCTTGCAATGTACAGTTTTCAAAATGCCATTGAATTGGGCCAGTAGTCTGTATAGTTCCAGTTCTATCTATCCCTTTTCTTGAATCAGCTAAAATTTGGCTCAGTGTTAAGATTTTGGATTGCGTTTTCTCTGTGTGGTTTTAGGTTATCTCAAAATTAAATTGTTGTAATATAAAATATTGAAGAATTACTAACACCTACAAAATTACTTCTTCTGCATACCCTCAATAGGTGAGTTCCATGTCAGAAAGCTAGAGAGATTTAAACTTATAGTGTAATTTAGTTCCATGCACTGTCTTATGCACTGTCTTATGCACTGTATGCTGACAATTACTGGGGCATACAGTTTTTCTCCTGCGGTGAAGGATTTCTTTGAACTCCTAATTCTCCTGATAGCCTTTCCAAAATGGGCATCTATTTGAAAGTAATACCCAGCTGAATATGTTTTCAGATGTTCTGCCAGCAAAGAACTGAATCTTAAAAAATTAAAGTACTGGAGGGCTTTGCTTTACTCTAAGGTCATTCACCTTTATTGCCATGCCCTGTGGCATTTTACAAGTATTGGAACTGGCATTTGGTTTCAGATTCCAGAGATCTATGCAAGTTTTACATCATTTTTCTTTACTCTTTGACCAATTTAATTCTTTATTTGATCAAGTCAAAAGTATTAAAGAAGCCCAGTAGACGTATGAAGTGACTTGATTTAGAAAACATACATAGATAAATACTTGTATTATAGATTGTATGTAAAGATAAATGACTGCAAATAGAGATCACATTAAGTCAAAAGCCATTATATCTCTAGTAAGTTATAATGTCAGAGTCTCAGCAACTGTTACCTGACACAGCTTCATTACAGTCAGTAGAAGGACAATTTACTGTAGCCATAATATTTCCAGCAGTTCAGAGACTACAGGGAGCCCTGTGCAGAGAATTCTTCTTCCATTTAAATGCAAATAATTTAGCTTACGTTTTAGAATGTGCATGCAAGTGACTTCCTCAAATTATGTTAATATGGACAACCAGCTAAATCTGTACCCACTTTTTGGTTTAATTCTCCTCACTTTTACAGTCACCACCACCACCACATCTGTAGATTTTCTACCACTGGTTGCTCCAATTTATCCTTTCTGAGGTCATTGCAGGATTTTCAAGGAAAAGAGATGCATGCAGGTTGTATGATATAGCTACACTGAAATTGTGAAAGAGATCTCTTTGCTTCTTCCCATACATCCATGTGCTGTGTGAGAGAACCCCCTTCCTATGGAAGAATTACTATTTTTTTACATAACTTATCCCATTCTGATAAAGAATGGTACTGTTGTTCTGGGCACTCATAGACATTCTCTTCACTAAATTCATGTGTGAATATGCTAGCCATCCTTAAGAATGCCAAACAAGCTCAATAAGGTAAAGTTGAAAATAACAGTGAGTAAAAATGGAAAAGAGCTATTAAATCACCCACTGGTGTATGCCTCCTCTTCAGGGTTTTCCTGCCAGCATTGTAATGCTGTCATGATTAGACCTTTTAGAAATTATACCAGTAGGTGCTAGAAGGGGACCTGTGATGTTTTTACTCTTCCTTCCTCAAAGCAGTATCAGGGACATCTTGATTATCCTTGATAGATGTTTGTATACCCTTATAATAAAGACCTCCATGGAAAGAAAGTGCTACAAAATTCTTTTGGTACACTGATCTGGTGTTTAACTCTCCTTTTAGTTAGAACCTTTTCCTAATTAGGAACCAAAATCTCTTTTGCTGCAGGTCAAAGTAATTATTCCTTGTGCTATTGCTTATGAGTGTAGAGAACAGGTTTTCATCCTTTGAAACAGTCTTCTGAAATTCAAGCTTCTCTGAAACAAAAAATCCAATTCTTCCAAATTTCCTTCTATTGCATGATTTCTTGACCTCTGATCAGTTTAATCCTGTTGCCCTGGGCCCTGATAATGCATTTGTGCATATCTGAAAGCAGTGTGCTAACTAGAATGTAGCATTCCAGCTGAGTACTCATTATTGTAAGGTACTGGAATAATTATTTTCCTCAACTTGCAGATTTGCACATTCCACAGTCATATTTATCTTTTCATAGCAACACTGTGTACTAATTCTTACTGATATTATTATCTTTTCCATAACAACTTTTTCTAATCTTCACTTCCTTCATGTAAGACTTCGTTCTTGCCTTTATTAAATTTAAAATTCTGTTTTAATTTTTTCCAGTGCACTGAATTATTTTAAATTCTGATCCTTATGCTAGTTGCCTATCATTCCTACCCACATATATCAGCATTGGCAAAGTTGATGAGTGATCAGGTTTTTTGGGGAAAGATTATCAGCTTTGTGGAAACCTCTGTAGTTTGTCTCCACCTGCTCCATTGAAGGAAATATGCTCATCCATGTTGTGGTATCATCACAGTGGTGTGTGAGGGCAACTGCTGATTTTTGGTTGGTAAATTATCTTTCCACGGCAAATGTTAATACTGTTCCTTGGTATTTGTCACAGTGTAATATGGTATCTCATTATTTTTCTGTACTTCTCAAACCTTTCTAAATATATTACTTTTTCTCATTTTCATCGTAAATTTGTATACGGACTATTTTTGTTCTAACTCCACAATTGATATACTCCTGCTCTGGTTCCAAATCTCCAGAGAACCCAATTCACAAAAATATCTCTTTGAAGAAAATGTTTAAAAATATCTTTAAGGCTAATCATGAGTTTTAAGTCAAAATCACAGCATCATAATTCACAGCTAAGAGAAAAATAAGTCCTCTCCTCTTCTCACTCCTGCACTCACAAGGACATATGATCAAAAGAGGTGTCATTGTGCAATGTCTTCCACCAACATTCTGGCCACCACCAGAAATACAGATATATTCTTAAAATTTGACATTTAATTCTGAGCATTTTCCTGAATAAGTGACTGCTTATGTGTTTTCCCAAATCAGAGCTCAAGTCAATTTGTATTATTTTTCCATCTGCTCCATTATTTCCTGTAATATATTCACATTGTTTCACTTCTAAGCTGTTTATGTTCTTGAATTAATGAATATGTTAAATAAAATTAAATCAAACAGCTCTCCCAGTAGCCACATTACAGGATATCACTCCCCAGATCAGATGTATCACAGAACTGTTATCTTTATTTGCAGTCTTTTGTTTTTGCTTAGTTCACAGACAGTAGTGTTCCTGTTTAAGTCAGATGGGGTTTCTGGGGATAGCAACATTTCAGGGAAATCTAGATTAGATAGTTTAATATAATATACCTTCATTTTAGAAAACTATTTGATATTCTGCCTCCTAGAACGTTATTTGCAAAATTAATACGCAGCTAAAGCATATGATTTGAATGCAGATTTACAATATCTATGTACCTATTTTTCTTTTAGTGCCTACAGTTATTGAACTGAGGGTTCTGACACTCATTAAACACACTGTGATCCTTCAGCAAAACTAAGAGATGTTGATGCACATAATCGAGAGCTGGATTAAAGTTTCTCAATTTCAACCAAAGCTTGCTACCTCTAGCATAGGGACCAGAAGAATGTGGAGAGAACAGAAACTGGAAGAGGGAGCCAGAGGGTGAGAGCCTGGGGGAAGCAGTCAGCAACTACTGCTTCTGTCGTGAGCCATCCCTGCAGCACTACCTGCTTTGAGGTGCCTGGCAGCAGCAAGAGTGTTTCCAGAGATGTGGCAAGGGCAAAACCAGGCAGCAAGACCTGAGCCATGTTACTGCTCTCCTTCTCTGACACTGCCCGCAGTGGGTGGTTCCGCCTATCACAAGACCTGCCCCTAAGAGCACTGTGACCAAACACTGCTAGATCTTTACTGAGCTGGTTAAAACAATACCACTCTTTAGTACAGAGAGGATTCATCCCAGATCCACACAGGTCCCTAGCACTGCTGTGGTGTGCTCTAGCGTGCTGGGAATATGCAGTCAGTCCAGTTCCGTTGCAAACACCACACATTACCCCGTCAGCTCACACTGTGGAGGTGATAAGGCAGTGTACCAGGTCTATTTATAATAGTAACCTTTAGACAGTTTATTTTCAGGACCAAGCTCAACAACATGATAACACTGTGGGGGTGCATCTCAGTGTGGTGGTGGTGGTGTAACATGGTGTCACAGTGACATGGTATAATGCAGTGCTTTTGTGTCATATACTGGCTCATATCGCTTACAGAAAGAGAGCACAATACTGCTAAGTGCTCTGGGGGCAGGATGCAGACTCCTCTTATGAGTTACTATCTGACATTAACACGGTACTACACTCAGTTTTACTTAAAAGCATAAGGCTGAGCAGAAGCATCCTGAAGCACAGTGAGAAAGCAAATTTTTAATGGTATTTCGTTCTTCCTTCAATATTCTCTATCAAGGTTGCCTGTATAGCTTTCCTGAGGTAGAATTTATGGTGATCTGATTAAGGTAGATAGGTGAAGGAGCTCCAGTATTTAATGATGTGCCTTCAATGGCAATTTTTGCCATAAATTTTGTTAGCTTGAAAAAAGTGTAAGGAAAAAAATTATCAGTATTTCTCTATTAACATGCTCATGCTTTTGTTCTCACACTTGAAAAAACCAAGGATATTCACTAACCTTTGGCTGTTTCCAGCTATTGTGTGGCCAGAAACTAACTGAAACTTCTGAAGCTTAAAACACGGGGTAATTTATCAACTTCTTCCCTGTAAAAATCCTCCAGGGGAAATCTGTGCTCTGTTTGTAAAAGCTTCAGAACATCTCATTTTCCTTTATTCGTGTCTTTAATTTTCTCTCTCTTCATTTTCCTACCTTTCATCTCCCCCTTTTTCTCCCTTTTGCCTTGGTCTTCCTTCTGCTGTCCCTCATCTTGCTTCTCTATCTTCATACATTTTCTATTGCCTTCTCTCTTTTTTTTCCGTATCACAGTCCCGTGATATGAATGGAGTAGATGCTCTCACAGAAGGCTCTACACAGAGATTAGAAACAACCAGCATGCTATATGAAATAATCTCTCACGTGTCAGTATTCAGCCAGGATTGGGGAACTAGTCACTGCGATTCAGTTCCTGAGACCCCAGAGACTCCCGGTGACTTCAATGTCTCTATCCCTAGTGGGGAACCAGCAAGGTACAGTCAGTGACCTTAGGAGATTGCCATGAGGTTTTTCTGATCAATATACACAGAAACTTCCATAGATGTAAATCCAGAGTAAAACCCCACTTACTGCAGGAGAGCAAACCTATGTTCAAACCCACCAGGGTCTGCAGAAGGCTTTCAAAAGGAATGTTTTTACTTTGCAAGATTTATATTCATTTGGTAGCCTCTAGGACCATTGGTCCACTTAAGTAAGTATTCTGATAAAAGAGATCATGTCCCCAAAGAATGTCTGATTGGGACGTGTTATTTCTCCTGTAAAAGATGATTACAATAGTCAGACACAGACGCTGATCGTCTTCTAACATCCTTCAGGTGACTAAAGAAATGGCACTTCTCCTTCAAAGTTGTTCAGTGCCGATAAAAGTTATCAGACTGATAACTCTGGGAAACAAAATCCTCTGCTTCATAGCATAGGCATTGTCAGTGCAACAAAATTTCAAACTTGCATACAGGGTCAATCCTCAAAGTCAAGACTTTCAGTTCTTCTATTCCAGCTGGAATAGGAACCAATACTATATATGCTGCATATGCTTAAATCCATAACCTTCATATTGCCCTTTGGGTAGGGCATGACCATTACAACAGATAACCCAGCCTGCAACTTAGTCCTAAGAGATTTCAGAAGTGGACATGGAGTGAGTCGGGAGATAACTAAATTTTTTCTGTAATCCCCTTCTTCACTGCACTGTCTCTCCATATTGTCAGACTGTAAGGGTACCTCTTGTCTCCTGCCTGGATGTTGTGCACATCACATAATCAAAGTATCATAAGATCGGGCATGAGACGGGTGCATGAGGAGGGTGCCTGCACTGTGGATCTCAGGGGGCATCCAGTTCTCATATGCTTTGGCTGGGGACTGTGGTGCCTCCACACTGTCTGCACAAGATGAAAGCTTTTTCAGATGTACCCTCAGAAATAATGAAACCAAATGTGGAATTGGAGTGTTATTAGGTGGCAAGAGTTGGGAAAAAGGTCTAGAAAGCAGAGGCAAATTCTTTACTGATCATTCCACAGAAGACTGAACTCAGTAGAACACAGCTCAACCAAATATACCAAGTGTATGTAAAGAAAACTGCACCAAATAGTTCCTCCTCACATCCATCTGCTTATTCATGGAATACACTGCAATGTCAAAATTTAACTACACAATGCCAAAAAAAGAGAGTGAATAGTTCACTATACTCTCTTTTCTAGTTTTTTTTTGTTTCATTTCTATTGTCCAGTGAAGTTTTCATTACTCTGTTTTCAGGAGTGTAATAGGATGAATTAATTCATCTTCCGGTGAGGTTGTGAAGTATTCAGGTAAGAGTGACACAGAGATTAGGCAAAACAGACACCCATCTTTCTTCTGTGTCTTCCTTCTCATTTGCAACTACATCCCATTCCCAGTTAATGATTCCTTCAGTGCCAGAATCCTAAATTCAGGTTTACCCTCGCTGTTTACTCTCTGGGATTTAGTGTTTTAGTACTCCTTTCCAAATCTACATGCTTTTTACTACATCACACTGCTAGTGCCAATAACAGGGACAAAATAGTCCCATGGCCTATAGGATAATTTTCCTTTCATTCTTTTTCTATGATGATTTTATTTCTTTCCTAATACTGCATCATTTTGAAACATATCTGGACACTAACATGTAACAACATAGAATCATAGAATGGTTCAGGCTGGAAGGGATCTTATGAAGAAGTCAGCAGGCTGATGCAAGATAATGTGCCATTTAATGACACTAGAAGGGTCTTATCACAGTCCTGCTGCCAGAGCTTTCAATAAGTCCAAATTCATCTACAACAAAACCTTAGTTCCACATTTGAGATCACAGCTAAAATAAAATGGTTATTCCCATTACAGTCCTTTCAGATATTACAGAATAAAAGGGCAGGAGAAGAAGAAGCTGGAACATATTTTCCTTTCTGTTGTCTGCTCAGACTTAGAGATCTCCGACATATAATTTATTGAACTTTAATTTTGAAAACAGTCATACAACTAAATGAGACATTTTCTACCTGGTGGAGCAGAAACAATTGATGGCATTTCAGCTTAGGTTAACACCAAATTCTATACTTCAGCATGTGTGGACATTCTGGAAGGACTTCTTTCTCAGATATGCCACTTTTCTGTTCTCAAGACGGACAATTCACAGTTCTATTAGCAATAGTTAATATTTCCCTCCCTCTCCTTGTCTAAACTAAAAGGGTCAGTCCTTTTGGTTTCATGAAATCGCAGAAGACAAGGAGATCTTTTGCAACATCATGAAACTAAAAGGATTGTCCCTTTTTTTGCTCCTGAATTTCAAATATCTACGTATTTATCTACTCCTACTAGGTTTAACTACACAAAAGATATTAAAACCCCTATCTAAAATAGCTACACTATTTCTAGTGCTGTAATTTGATAACCATCCTCATCTTGAGCATACCTCAGCAATTTGCAGTTGCATCTGTTTATGACTAGATATTATGAGCCAAGATTCCTGCTCTATAACCAATGGAGTTCCCCAGTTGCACAGTGGAATTTTGCCAATGGATTTGGCAGAGAGCCAGGCTGCCACAACTGGTAGGGAAATCATAATGGAATTTAACAGAATTTCATTGTTTTTATGGCCAACTACAATATCACTCACAATCTCTCAGACAAAAACATAAACTTTTTTTATGAGATTCAATTTCTCAGAAAAGCACCATTCAAATTCCACAATCGACTCTTCCTTAGTGACCTTCTCCCTTGAATTTCATGCAGCCTTGAAACACTGGCGTTGCTAGTGCAGAGGTTGCAATCAGGTTGTCACTCACATCACATTTACCTGCCTCTGGTAAAAAGAGAGACACAAGTTTTCTTTGAAACATTTTTACTGCAGTCTTGCCAAATATAAATTAGCTGGGACAGACATGTTTCATTTGCTTAGATAAATTACACTTCTAAAGTCAGGTCAAGGCATATGACTAAGAATGGGGAAAACAATGTAATTAATTCTTTAATCACACAGCTTTTCAGAGAAAGGAGTCTGTGACCAGAAACACTAGGCTCAGTTACGATTCAGCACCACACATCCTCTTAGGACATGGCTAAGAGCTTCCTCTTCCAGGCATCACTGCTTATTGAAAAGGAAATTCTTTGCCCTCCTTAAAGCTGGTGTTTGTTGCAGCCACGTTTTCTTTGATGACTTTTGGGGACATGTAAAGGGACAAAGGAATAGGCAATTTGCTTGTAATGAAGCCCTATCTCTATAAGGTCATTTCCTTACCTTTATGTGAAGTATGACCCTGTTGTGCCAATACTGTTGTCTCACCTGAGCCCCAAAGTGCAGGGCTTTGGACAGAGGTGGCCTTCAGGCTCATGCGTGCTGGCAGCAAGGCTTCACATTCTGTATGAAGCCCCTCTGTATAAGTAATATTTAGCACGTATCTTCTTCCTGGCTGACCAGCACGTGTGTTTAAATTATGGCAGTTGAGAATTATTTCTACTGGAAAAACGGGCTTCACAAGAAACATTGTTTTCCACGGGGAATACGTTGTTTTCTCACAGTTCTGTGTTACCTTTTTACTGTCTGGAAGGGGACTTGAAAGACTCAGGCCTAGCATGTTAGACAAACACAATAATTTGAATTATCAAAACCCTAAATTCTGCAACTTGGTGAAGATTTTAAAAGTAAAGAAACAGAAGGATTTTAAATCCAATTGAAGATTTGGGGTATTTTCTTCCCAAGTTTTGTTTTGTATGGTAATTTTTTTTTCAAATATATTTTAAAACAAAAATGTGGATTTTTACCCTTGTGAACACAGAATTTATATTACAATCTTGTAAATTCTTATATACATCTAAATCATTAAAATAAACCCTCCAATAACTCTTAACTGAAAATAAATTTGAAATACTTTCTGAATGTATAAAATAATTCTGTCATAGCAATATCTAAGGTCCTTGTCCCTTCTTACAGTCTCGAGTTTCTCATGATCAATGAATATTTCAAAGTTAGCCATTCATTGCAAGATAAAAGTTCTTCTAATATGAATATCAATTACGCAGAAATGTGAATACTCGAATTAATTTTTCTGAAGACAAGCTAACCTGCATAATACATCTTAACTGGTTACAGACACTTAATAAATTACAAATGCTTAAGCCTTCATAAACCAGAACTGAATTTGACAATTGCTGTAAACTGTGGAATTAACAAGGATGCCTCTGTGACACAGGGTGCGTTAATCTTGTTAGTAAACAGACGGGAGTTGGATGAAGCATTGGACTCGATGATTTCTGAGGTCTTTTCCAACCCAATCGATTCTATGATTCTATGATTCTATGATTCTTCTGTTTTCTTAACACTGTCAAGAGTCCAGATAATATATTTGCCCTTGTTGACCAGATGTCATATCTGGCATTGTACTGAATTTTATAATTCAAGAAACTTTTGCAAGTATTGTTTGTATTTTGCCTGACAAATATGAAATCAGCCATAAGGAGCAGTGCAGTATCAAGTTGTCTTCAAGAAATCAAACAGTCTGGAAGATCAGTTCAGTCTTTTGCATCTTTAATGATCAGTGTAATCATACAGAAACACTTTTGACTTATAAAACACCTCTTAGTTAGGTTCTACAAAGTCTCTTACATATAAAGATATGCTCTAGGGTGCTTTAAAATGCAAACTCCATGTAGGAGATGGTGTGCTGTTCTCCTTACACTCTAATAACTTCTTGGTTTCATTAGTACCATGTGGCAATGTAAAATATTGTATTTTTGTATTGAATGTATGATACAGAGAGTTTGATCTTTCATTCTTCCTGATTGCGCTCTACCTAGTTTCTCCATTTCTGAAGAATAGATAGATGCCTATGCAAGGGAGGATTTGCTATGGGCAAGCCATGCAGATGATTAACCTTGGCATTGTCCCATGTCTCTCAGTGTAAAATTTTCACTGAGCAGATTTGAAGTAAATCATCCAGCCCACTTCACTTAATAATACCTCTTTAACATGCTCTGCAATTATATCATTTGTGCTTTAGAGCTTGGCTATTTTCCTTCTTAGCTATTCGTTTCTTCCCAAAGAATGGCAGTTTAACAGATATTTCTAGTTATATAGGTAGTTAAATGAGGCAGTGAGTTATCTTACTGACCACAGGATTTATCTCTCATGGCAACAGCTGCAGTCTGGTGCCATGTTCTTTTCAGGAAGAATTCATCTTCCAACACAGGCCACCTGGGAAGGCTGATAAAGCTGATCCCTTCCCTGCAAATATGAAACAGAAGGCTGGACAGAGAAGTTCATGGTTTATGCCCCATTCTGTGACTCTTGTGGTGTATCCATCCAGCCTTCAGACAGAGCAGCATCAACATTGCTCAACAGCTGGCAGAAGGCACCAGAGGGATGCTCCAGCTTATGCAGAAGCATCAGTTATCCATGGTTTCCCACTGGGCTTTGGTTTTGCAATTTCCAAATCCCTGACAACAGATTGCAGTGAGTGCCACAATACCAAACCTCAACTTTTATGAGGTACCTGCACATTTTGACAAGCACATTCTTTCCTTTTTCTGTAACAGGAACTGTCAAAAGGCAGAAAACAAATCTGTATTTACTTAAGTCCATTCAAAATCAGACCCATCTCCTGAAAACTGTGGGTCACTGGTAGGGCCATAGTATTTAATCCGTGTGCTGAGCTGGTCTTATTTTTCTGTGAAAAAGAGGCTTTCATCCCATTCTCCTCTTCTCCTTCCTCTCCCCTGCTCTTTTAAGCAGTGTGGTCTTTTAAAAAGTGAGTTTCTTGTACAGCATGGATATTCAAGCAGCTGTGATGCTCTCAAACCAATAACACCTGACTAGGTTTCCCCTTAATTGCTGATTCATTTTTGCAATGAACAAATTCAAAATATTTTGAAATTTACTGATAAGTAAAGACTGCCTGCTGTTCATAACAAGAAGAGAAACCACATTCTTGGAGAAGCAAAAGAGCTGACAGGGATCTTGTTACCAATATTTTTCATGCAAACTGCAGTGTCCACATTTGAAAAGGAGTAATACCTTGTGGTTCACTATGCATTTTATCTGTGACTCCACAAAGTCTCATAATAGTCCCATAATGTCAGAATCTAGAATTATAAAGGGAAAATAGTTAATATACTTAGCAGGTTTCCTGAATCAAAGTAATCCTGGCCTCTCAATGGCTATTTTGGCACAGTTTCACTTCTGTAGGAGCTTTTGTAGAATCGTAGTTCTGTTTCAGCACAGAATAAAAACCAGTACAAACACTGTCAAAGCTGCCCTCAAATAGAATGGTTTCCTTCTGAGAGGTGGGAAATAACAGGCCAGACACAGACCTTGTGTGCAAGAAATGAATGCAAGCAAACTGAAATTCCGTAAGCGTTATCCCCTTCAGGATGAGTTTCCATACATTTAAGCACATGATCAAATGCAGGATCAAGTGCATACAGAAGTGAGATAGTCAAAATATGTCTCAGTTCTAGAAGTGTTTCAGACAGCTATAAAGAATGCATTTATCAGTATATAACATGACCCTGGTAACAGCGTCAGTGACTGAAGGCAGAGGGTAAAACAGAAGTCAACAGGAAATTTAAAAGAGTTTCAGTATAAGCAGATATAAACAAACCAAAATATCAATAGAAAGGGGTATGTGGCAGAGATTAAAATTTATGTTCCTGTGATCTAAACAGAAGGAGAGTTATATTGAAGAATATCAGGGCACAAATAAATATGGGGCGGGGGGGGGGGGGGGGTGTTAATTGCCTAAAAATTTTTACAAGGTACTCCCATAAACACAAACAAAGCTAGAAATTAAATAGAATTATGAAGAAGGGCAATTTCATGAAAGGAAAACTTAGAAACATACTCAAAACTGGGTTCCAAACTCTACTGTGTCATCAACTTTTTTCCTTTGGAAAAACGTTCTGAGCAGTTTTCTTATTTTTATTTTAATTTACACCACTTGTGAAAAGTATTGGTGTCCTCACTGCTTATACTCAAAGGGAAATTCTAAATGCAAATTAACTGTAATGGGAGTCTGCACCTGTCACCTTTCTTCTCCGTTTCAAGGAGGAAGCACAGACAACAAATCTCTTTTATACCAGCCTTCCAGCCATGGAAAGACCTTTTAGGGGACACCAAGCACAAGATCTATTCTAAAACACTACTTGTCTCTGACTGACCATGTAAATTAAAGTGCTGCAACCACAATCCTGATGTCTTTCCTTACTCTGCTGCAGAGATTTCTTGGTGAAGAAGAAAATGTAGCACTCTGTGATTTTATCCCTTAATTACTTGCCTGTAATACATTAAGTTTTATTATAGACAGTAATATTTCCTTTGTTCCATCCTATCTATCTAGTTGATAAACTCATTGAAAGGGAAATGTTTCCTTCTCCAACTATTCAAGGGCAAGATGCTCAGGGACTGGTATAATTGAATTAAAGCCACAATGGAGTTAGGCTGATTTATCTGAGCTGGTGATTTTGCCGTGAAAATTTTAAAGGAACATACCTCATGCCTGCTAGATCTCTGATCCCAAAGAGAGGAAGAAATTTGTTCTGCCATGAGACAGATTTAAGAAGTACTGCCGTCAGTTCAGACAGGCAGTAAGCTGAAAACTCTACACTCTTCACGCCATTGATGTGTTTAATATCATTCTCTGCAGAAACCCTGCACCTCCTCACCTTGTTGCTTTCTATTAGATTTTGAAACGTTAATAACACTGTCAAGACAATCATGCAGTCATTAGACAGGGTCAGTTCCTGTGCCTTCCCTACCCTGTTTTACTTTAGGAGCAAGTGTACTGTCTATATACATTGGAGACTTAGATTAATTTCTCTATTAGAATCACTGTTTGGCCATGAGAGCTGCGTTACCTGAAAATAATTGAAACTTGAAGAAAGTTATGGTTGTGAATACAGAAGAACAGTAATGAACTGCAACTCCCTCTCAATCCATAAGCTCCTAGAAAAGTTGGTTTTGTTGAAGTAAAACTTGCATTCAGATTAGGTTTTGGCTGCAGCTAAGGTTGTTGTTTGACTAGTGGGAATAAATGATTTATCTAAAATGAGAAATTACCTTAATGTTAACCCAAAGCTTGAACTAAATCCACTTTCAATTTTAAAAAGATTTGTTTCATGTGTGCATTTGTGATTTTATTATTTATCCATATATGAAAATACCAACAGAGCAAAATAAAAACTGTTCTCATCAATTTAGTAAAAAGAACAGAAAAAATAGAAACTCCCAGAAGTATCAGATAAAGAAGTGATCAATATTTCAATGAATGAGGCCAGACACTTTTCAGATTCTGGTAAACAAAGTGGAGATCTATTCAGTAAATTAATTTCTACTCCATTTTGTTTCATTGTGACAAAATACCTGATTTTTATGAGATTTTTCAGTAGGATTTGTTTACCAAGTATCACAGAAAGTCAATTTCTCTTCAGACAAAATTCTGAGCTCTTGGATGCTTATCTAAATTGAGTTAAGCACTTGGAGGGTCACCTACTGCAAATTCAACCAAAAACCTTAAAAAAAGTGTTGATTGGATGTACAAACAGGTCACCTGTTCTACATTCCTGTACTTGAGTGGGAGGGTAGAAACGATGACCTCCAGAGGTCCTTTCCAACCTCAACCATTCTGTGATTCTGTGACTATTTTTTTAAGATTCTAATATCCTAATCTCACTTTGGTCTTTAAATAAGTGTTATAGTATTTATTCTTTTCTTATTGAAGTATCAACGCTGAGAAATAGACTGTAATCCAGTTATCTGGCACCTTCACTCAGGATGCATTAATGTGCCTCATGATTTTGAAGGTTAAGCTGGTACGTGCATTTGCTTGTTTCTAATTTTGAGTGTAAAGTTGTCAAAACTTTTATGGAGTGTCAAGGCATTTATTCAACGCCGAGGTGGCAGAACATCAGGACTATAGAGCAACTTTGGAGTCGCTGTCACGGCTCTTTAAATGAAACACCGTGAAGGACAGTAGCAGCTGTAGTGCCACCCTTCTGCCCACAGACCCTCCAGGTGATGTAGCTCTGCAATAACTGTGTGCACTGGCACCCCAGACTCTGGTGGTATTTAGCAGTCATTAGTAATTCAGAAGTACGAGATCGGTGGCTGGGGCAAATGGCTCTTAAGAAAGAATAAAGCAGACCTTCTATGTCCACATCTTTTTTTTTTTTTTGGCTGACTTCAGTAATTTTAGGCTAGAGCCCCAGGATTTCTGTATTTAGAAATCTCTCATCCTGACTACACATCAAAATTGCCTTTCAAGCACAGGCAAAACCCAACTAACCCATTTAGGTTTGCTGTGTGCTCATAGAGGTTGAGTCCAGCTATATTCACAGTAGAGCTGAACAGTGGATGTCTGAAGACTTGAACTCATGTTATCCCTTAGTACAGCTCTAGGTGTGCCATGTTTGCATTGCGAGTGGGGAGATACAGCCACACATGTAACTCTTCAACTGCATCTTCTACCACAGATCTCAAAAAGCCAAAGCTAAATAGACAAAACATGTGTAAGCAGGCATGAAGCAAGGTGCAGTGGGTGTTAATTGATAAGTGCAATATGAAAACCTTCACTGTTGTGATATAGGCAAATGGAGCACAGAATTTGGATATTAAGTGCTTTCCTGCAGTATCAATTAGAATGGTGTGTCCTTTTCCACTCTCATACCTACTCCTAGTGGTACAATATAGACTCTGCAAGCATTGATGGATGTCCTCATTCATGTCTCATTTCCATGCAAAAGTGTCTGAACATACGGTAGTACCAGAGATTTCAGAAGTCAAAACATTAGCAGCAAGTGTCCAAGAACCCATCCTTGCAATGCATTTACAGAGAAACAGTGGCTTCCACAGGATAATTTAGCCGACACCTACCTGAACTTTGCTGTTAAACATTTTCTTGAGCTTTGTCTATGGATTTTATTGTAAATGGCAGTCTCTGGTGTTCCCACTAAGTTCTTGTTTTAAGAGTTCCGTGCAACTGTCATCTATTAACAAAAGGCCTTTCATCCTAAACGGGAGGGAAAGTGAGGGGAAAGGATTATGGGCTGAGCTCAAACAAGTGGATGCACAGAAGAAACATAAATACTCATGTTTTGTAATGAGGCTGTCCTAAATTTAACTGATCAAATATTCAAACTAGAAAAGTGTATAAATATCTATCCTCTGAGTCAAATGCACAGACACACAGATCCTTGGCACCATGATTCCCATGAGGGTAGTCATGGCACTGACAGGTATCCAGGACACATAGCAGAGCAGCAATTAGTGCTAGGACCTAGGAGTCACCATAGTCATAGGCTGTAGGCCATGGGAGCAGCAGACATTTGTTTCCAGTATGGTCTCTGACAAAAGACAGTTCAATAGTTGAAGTGTGTTGTTTAGGAAAAGGGTTCTGGATTGGTCTCTGTATCAGCAAGTTGAGGAAGCAAGCACTTCTCTAGGGACTCCAGAGCTTTCCTTTCTCTCAATATCCCCTACTATTTACACGACTGAAAACTCTGGAGCTTAAGAGCAAAGACTTTTAATCAAACTGCTTAATCTGAATAACTGCTGAAGAGAAACTGCAGTAATAGAGAATAGAATTACTGCCAGGGAAATGAAAACAATTAAAAAAGAGAGGCACTAGGAGTGGAAAAACAGCTTTGGTGGGAACTATGCTGCATTGACCAGCCCTCCCTTTCATGATTTTAGCAATTAGAAGTCTACAGGTTTAGTACCTGATTGTTGAAAACACATGTCCAGCCTACAACATCTGCTGCTGACACATATCTGGTTCTGTATAATCTGTGGCTCAGAGGGCAAGTGAGATGGAGGCTCTCCCATCTGCTGAGGAGCACTCCAGGTTTTAAAAGCAAAGCAAGGATAACCCATGCAGAGACACAGTGAATACCCATATCTAGTCCCAGTACAGAAGAGAAGTGAAACAAGCATGCATGGAAATTAGAAACAAAGGGACTTGCCCCCAGAGGAGAAGGTATCTCCTCAAGGCATGCCGTTGCGTTTCTGGGGTAGAGTTTCAGTGTTGCTTTTTCAGCCTTTGAAATGGGCTGCATTGAATTGCAGGAAGATGGGTGAGGAGACAACAGGGGAGGCTGTGGTCTGGGAATGAAGCGGTTGTCTAATCCAACAGATGGCCAATTTACAATGTTTTCCTCAAGCTAACTCCCATAGAGGAGAATTCACCTTGAGTTTGAATCATAATAAAAGGAGATTTATTAATTCAACTATGATTTTTGGTGAAGAGGGCCATTATTGCTCTCTTAAGTATCTATTACTTTTATCTAATTCTGACATTTCTCAAGTGGCAAAGTATTCAGTGATATGTTTGCTTTTTATATAGAGACAGCAAGAAGTGAGGGACCAGGACTTGAATGGTGAAAGTGTATGAGTTTTTCATTTGTGAGTTATGGCAGACTTCTTCATTTCTATTTATCATTACTTTCATTTAGAACATAACAGTTAAATATCTCAGAAAATCAAAATGGAGCCCAGTTTTCACTGGGAAGTCAAGTTTGTTTGTAGTAAGCTCCATATTTCTAGAAACAGGATATGAGAGACAATGAGTAGGAATCAAACATGGAATATGTTTTGAAACAAAGTCAGATTCAAGTTGCTTGGGTAGAGCTTAGCAGAGAACTGCTTACACTGCTGTTGCTAAAATTCCTCTAGCCCATTAGGGGTTACCATAGCCTTCAGCAGTTCCCTTAGCTTGGCTTCAAAATGTATAAATTTAAACCCATCTACACCATGCTGTTACACAAGGACTTTCAAAACTGATATTCATGAAAGGCCTTTGTATACAAGTGATTTGCTAAACTGCAGTATATGGCAACATCCTACACAGTTGTCAGTAAGAGCAACTAAAATCAAACCACAGAAGTGCAATTGTACTGACTTTTTCCAATTACACAACCAATGAAGGGGAATAGAAGCAAGAAGAACACTTATAATGAGAAGTTGGGTAACCCAAGAGGACTGAAAGTTGAATGAAAGGTCAATGTTAATTTATAATATAAAATGGTTTCTTGATGTTATTTCTCTGCACAGTTTGGTAACGTCTGAAAGTACAGAAGCTGCAGCCTGCAGGTGGAGTAAAGAAAAGCAGAATACTAAATATAGCTTATTCTGTGGCAAATTCTTCAGTCACTCTTGATCTGGTTTGTCTGATCTGATGTCCTCGTATTTCATCACTAAAAAGAAAATCCATTTCTGCTGTCTCAGATGACTCTGCTGGAGGGCAGCAATATGGTACCAGTATCCTTGTACTTCATCTGATGCCATTCATTTCCACTGCTAACAAGCAGCACATACCTGCCACTTCCAGGATGAGTGGAAAGTTGCCTGTCAGCATGAAATAATTCAGGGTTTTGTACAAACCAAATTTAGGGAGAAAAAAAAAAATTGAGGGGAAGGTAAATTTTTTAAAATTAAAATATCAAATTTTTGTCATATGCAAAAAGTCAGTACAATTACACTGAACCCTGTAAATGCATACTTATGTAGCCTCTGCTGGCATCAGACATCAGCCTATGGGGGATAAACCTATTGTTTGTTAGCAGATAAAACAGATGGCAATGTCTTTCAAAAGCCCACTTTCCATTTCATGTAACCAAAGAAGCATTTGTGCCTAAAATAGCTGACTATTCCTTCTAGTGAATTTTAAGATCAATGCAGAGAGGTAGACTCCTCTAGAGAGAGACTCTGAGGAAGTGCTTAATTTATGTGCTCCAAGTCACCTCTCAGAGGTTCCTCTTTCCTTTGGCTCTAGAAAAGACGTCAGAGACATGCCAGTTAACTCATGTGACTGAAAGTGGGGGTGATAAATCCCCCTCCTTCCCGTTCATGTCCTTCTGCTCCTATGTTATTGTAGTTTCTCAGGGAACGTTGCTAGTGCAGTGTTAAGTCTGGTTACAAAAGACAGAGATGTGCAATTAAAAGCAATAAAATCTCTGTGTCGTATTGAGTTACAGCTCATCAGATGATTCGAGGAACTCAGTTGCTTCTAGTTGTGTGCATGTACCCTCAGAGACAGTTTGATTCCTCGGGAGCTGGCCTCCCTTGGTCAAACATGGTTCTGCTGCAAACAGTGAAGCTGTGGGGAGTGACACGCTCCATGCAGGAATTGACAGTGAATGGCTGTGCTCCCCCTTGCAGATTTGAAAATGAGCATTACTCAACCTTTAGCCTGGGCCTGTAACAAACCAGCTAATTCAGCTCTGTTGCAGAGTGGCAGACTACACACCAGCTGCTAGCAAGCCTCCACACCCACATAAGCAAAGACAACAGGCACTTCATCCACCAGCATGGAAACAAAATAGAGCAAAGATGTCTAAATCATCACCTAATTCAAGTTAGGGACTGTCTGTATATGCAGGAGTTCAGCCAGGAGTGATGCTGGAGTTATATCTTATGCTAACACTCCACTGAGGACAAGCCCTCCTCAGAGAAAGATTAACTGCAGTGACATACAGCCTCTTAACACTTGAAAGAGAACACCTGCAGGACTTATAATGCACTTTAATTCACACCATTAACTGATTCATTTTGCCTTTGTTGCACAGCCCCAGGTAGCCAAGACTGCAGTGAGGGTTAGCACACCATGAGCTACTTGCCTGTGGTGGCAAGAGACGAGATGGAGCCCTCGTGAAATCTGAAAGGTGGCACGTATTTTGATACAAAACTCTCTCATCCAAATAAGCCAAGGTAATTTGGATGTTTAGTTTCGTCAACTTTCTCTTTTAGTGGCTGTTGTAAAAAAAAGATTTTCCAGTTGCACAAATGTTTACCTGCAATCAAAAGCAAGATTTTCATTCCCATTTTCAGGGTATTAGGCTCCACTTCCACATTGAAACAAGATTTTCTCCTCTACTTCCCCCAGTATTAAATTAACAACAACAGCAAATACAGACAGCACTACCATAATTTATCAAAGGTATTTTAATGAGACTGAAAACTAGAAACAGTTAAGAAAATGTGTTAACCAGTGTGTCAGCAGCAATCCCCAACCCGAGATTATTAAATGGAAATCAGTGAATTTCTGAGTACATGCAGAAAGATATGGAGTCTTTCTAAAATGTACATCTCTTCAAATTGCCACTTCTCTGACGCCCTCCAGGAAGGGCATTTACGTGGATGCTTTTGCATGAAAGTTCTCTGTATCTTCAGTGAACCAAGCGAGAGTCATCTCAACGATGTTTCTTCCTTTTTTTTTTTTAAATTGCTAGAAAATTGAGAGTAGGAATGAAGGCATCTAAAATGTTTTTACTGAATATTTTCCTTAAAAATCTAGAATATCAAAGAAACAAAAATAATTAAGAAAAAAATAAAACAAAATGAGGTGGTTTTCCTGTAACAAGAGTTACAGAGTATTTTAAGTAGAACATTTAAAAAAACTTCTTTTCAATCTAAACCAAAACCCAACACTGATATTTCCAGTTGTCAGAAGCATTGCAAAAATTTTTGAATACCAAATACATCAGCCTTTTGAGATTAATAATATTCTATTTGATCAAGAAAGTAAACATTTTGCCGTCCAATATTTCCACATTGAGATTGTTTTCCATTTTCTTTTATGTGCAAATAGTTGAGATGTCAAAATTTCATCAGTGTAAGTTGAAAACAAATTATTAATATTTCCTACAGGGAGACAGTTCAATTTTCCACATTTCCCTGACTGAAAAGCTATTCAGACCAATGTGTGTTTTTATAGCATGCAGGCTTTGAAATACCTGATACCCTCATGTCCTATTAAGACTTCATTTATGTTCTACATAAGCAAAGACTCTTCACCTCCATACTTCAGCTCTCCTCAGAGCCCACACTCTCAAGGAAAAATCTTTCTCAAAAATATAGTAAGCCAACAGAAATAATATAATGCCAAACCTCAGCGTAAGATCAAACAGGTAAATGGACTACTATCTGGATTAGTTGCTCTTAATTAGCTGTAATTATTACCAGCCTAATGAAGTCAATCAGCTAAAGGGGAATGTAGAGTTGGCAAAATTAGCTGATGAAAATTGTTAGGTTAGCCAAGATAGAATAAGTAAGGTTCCAAATTATTCCTAGGTAATTATATTATATACCGAGGTGGTAAATGTAATGGTCAGTCTCAGATTTGTCCATGTACATTCATCAGCTTTTAAATCAAAGTAATCTTTCTAGGGAAAGAAAGAAACAATTAAGGGCCTCTAGTTAATCAGAAACATAAAACTGAAGAGGGTGGAAGTGAATAAAATGAAGTGTGAAACCTTTCATCCACAGGGATTTCAGTTCCCTTGTCTTTGTTGTCAATTGTCTTTAAGAAAGAAGACAGAAATGTGAAGGTCTAAAGTCACTGAGGGCACACATCAGTCAGCTTAAGAAGGAATTGAAAAGGCTAGGAAAGTTTTCTTGGCAAAGAAAAGAATTGTATCAATCATGACAGAGTTATAAAAAAACAAATTAATTGCATTGAGAATGCTGAATAGAGATGTCTGTTTACCTTGAGTTGAATAACACAGGATGCATTAATAGGCAGCAAATGTACAGCAGGGGAAAAGAAATAGTTTCATGCAACATTTAATTAAATTGGAGTTTTTCACTGCAGGGAAATTTTACTGACACTAAAAGCTTGGCAGGGTTTAAAAAAAAAAAAAAGAAAATATTGTGTTTGTATGAATTACATGGAGGATACATGCCTATGTTTTGGAAATTGGTTGATTACAGAAGACTTGTTACTGCTGACTGAGGTACACTGCTGGAAACCCATGGCTTGATCTCATTACCAGTACAGTATGTGTAGAGCTTTTAGGATGGGAAGAATTTCAATCCCCTGTCCTGCTATGACACCACCACTATGAGCGTTAAATGATGGTAACAGAATAAAGCAAATTCTATACACTTTTGCAAATCACTTCTTTAGTTCTCACTCTGAGACATTCAGTACCAACCAAGGTGGCAGAAAATCTTTTGGCCTTTTCCAGTATGCACCAATGCTCAGGTAAATACTTTACTCCTTATCTTTAGTCCTTCAGTACAGAATCACAGAATATGCTGAGTTGGAAGGGACCCACAAGGATCATCGAGTCCAACCCTTGGCCCTGCACAGGACCAGCCCCAAGAGTCACACCCTGTGCCTGAGAGTATCATCCGGTATCATCCAACTCTGTCAGGCTTGGTGCTGTGACCACTGCCCTGGGGAGCCTGTTCCAGTGCCCAACCACCCTTTGGTGGTGAAGAATCTTTTTCTAATATCCAGCTTAAATCTCCCCTGACACAACTGCAGGCCATTCCCTCAGGTCCTGTCACTGCTCACCACAGAGAAGAGATAATACAATCTGCCTCAGCAATATGGGGACTCTATAGTTTATCATTCTCTGAAAACACTAACAAGAAAGAAAATAGAATTGTTTATATGGTTTATCCTGTTTTATTGTTGATTCTCTCACATATTTTCTATTATGACACGCTGTTAAGAAGATAAGCCACCAGTAACGAAAGAGCAGTCACACATAAAAGCAATACTACATTTGCACTGGAGACAAAATAATTTTAACAACCCTTATCAAATGTTGTTTTACACAACATAAAAATAATAATACCCATATAAGTAGAAGCTGAGCAGTATAATGATCAACAACTCTATTTTGCAATATGCCATGTTTTATTTTGCACAATTTCACAAGGGCTCAATCCCAAAACTATTGAAACATAGTGGAAAAAAACTCCTGGCCTTAGTAAGCTTGTATTCAGCTCCATTAAAAAAAAAAAAAAAAAAAAAAAAAAAAAAATTTAGGACATAATCTTTATATTTTATCAGAAAGACAGTTTTCTGTGTTCCTTATCAACCCAGACACCATTCATTTGCACTTCTAGATACTTATACATTATAAATACAGTTTGGGAAACTAGGGATAAATGTCTGGAGAAATACACCAGTGGGAAGGTTTTCTGCAGTGAGCTAACCCCATTGATATGTGTCCAGTGGTACTGCTCTATATTGTCCCATATTACATTTGCATACAGCAAAGAGTTAATGGAACATGAGATCTGTCCTATCCATTTTTCCATATCACTTCCTGTTTTGTAGGAAGTCTTTCTTTTCCAACACTGGCCTTGTCAAGAAATTGCTTTCCTAAAATTCTATACTGTTGTGCTACTTTTCATTCTTATATTTGTTCTTCTCTTGTCTCTATTCTTGCTTGCTGGAAATAGTCTTTGAATCCAAGAGAAATTTTAATTAGCAAAAAAATTTAGACTTGGACAAATTCCTCAAATGAAACTGGTGAAGGAAAAGCACTCTTATCTCCTGTGATACACTTTTGACAAAGTATAATTAAAATATTTTCATGCTGGCTTGACTGCTCTGTCTCCCTTTCATGAATGATGAAGTATATCAAGCTATTATTTGTCTACCCATTGTGTGAGGAAGGATTAAACCACTGAAGTGTTCAATATTGGTAAATGATCTGGAACTCCATAAAAACATCAATTATTGTGCAGTTAAAGACATCTTAGTACTCTCAGGAAGCTGGCATTTTGTCTTCATTCCTCTGGTGATGGAGCGCGAGGATGACTGTCTCCAGAGACAGAGCGTGTACAACTGAAATGTAAACTACAGGACTGTGCACAGGAGAGGGGTTTTTCTCAGTTATTTATTCAGATATACTGGAAGGAAAATGGAACCTAAATGAGCGCAGAAAACACGACTTACTTATATCTCAGAAAAGACAGCCTCTCTGCCTAAGCCCCTCTGTTTTAGGCTGATACAATGTAATGGTACTGTGTCCTGAGGTCACAAAGACTTTGAGAGTTTTTTTGATTAAGCAATCAGAAAGAATTGTAAATACTTTGAATGTATTGGTGTCTGGCTGAGTGGTAGGTAGTCTGGAAACTTGTTGACTGGGGAATAGAGCCATGATTGAAGCCACATTGTAAATATTTAATTTTATTTTTGTTTAGCTGGTAGGGACTCTGCTTGATTCCATGTAGCTCTGCCTATTTACAGCCAAAGAGGATCTGAAGCAAGCAGGTAGATGTATCACTAACTTCTCTCACAGCCTGTCTCAGCATCATGGCTTGCAGACCTAGAAACACAGGAATGAAGCTTCATATACAGCTGGGGAGATTCCACTGGCTTTGCCTTTAAGACACTCCACCATTCACAAAGTCTTTCCCCTCAGTATAAAAAAGTTTGAGCTAAAGCAAATAATATATTTACATCTGATGGGAATTGCATATAGGCCTCAATGTAATTATGACACACAAAAAAATAAAGCTGGTGACCTTAAATTACACAACAAAATAACAGAGGACATCTAAAAATTAATTATAACTCACTAAAAGCATTATTCACTTAATGAATGATTCGGGATTCATATTGCTCAAGTTGGCAAACATTACCTCAAATTATAGATTGGACACATCCTTTCACCAGTATTAATAATTGCAATTAGGTTAGTGTAAGTACCTTCAAGTACAAAAACCAATACATTATCTACTCCAAGCCTTCCTGCCTTATCCTCAGAGCAGAACTAAGCTAAGGTCCCTGGAGCACATAAGAGTGCAGACAGACCACTTTTTTTTTTTTCCAAGAAAACACTGTATTTGGCAGACCTAAAGGTCTAACAAAGGCTGAAAGATGAGCATGGTCAGGGTTGCTTTCAGCACACCTTGTGCTAGCCGAATAGTGTTAAACCATAATAACATAAGACTTGCCCAGTGAGTTTCTAATCCTCCCTCTGCAAGTGTCTGTTAGTGCTTCAAATACTCTTATCATCTATTTTGCAAGCTCCTAAACAAACAGCAGGATAAATAGCTGTTACTATGAAAAAAAACCCAAAAAACAGCACAACAGTCTGTGTAGGTCATAGTGCTTGGAAACTGCCCTTACCTGAAATCCAGCCACAGGTAAGTAAGAACCAGCATGCCATCTCCCCCTGCACCTTACAGACCTGTATTGTGAACATTTTGCATATACTTGCTATCATCCCATATGCTCAGTCCTGTTTAAATTCTGATGAGACCACAAGCCTTTTTCGTGGCAGTGAGCTCTGCAGCCATACGTGCAATATGTGAAAATCCATCTCCCTGTACCAGGTTCATATCTGTGGAGTTTCAAACTTTCCTAAAGTCCCCCTATCTGAGAGGAACGGGGCAAAATAAGCAGCCGGTTCAATCTCTATCTGACACAGAGTGCATTTTATGTGATCACTGCATCCTCTCCTTTTATTCTTCGAGCTATTCTTCGAGTCTCTGATGTCTCAGTAGGTCAGCTAAATAAACCTTGGTAGAAACAGAAGAGGTGAAAGACGTTTCTATCTGAAATGTTCAGAGAGAAGAATCTTAACTCAGTGTAACAATCCTGCAGCTTGGAAACAGTTGCTTGGAGTATTTTGTGATAAATACTGGAATGAAGCTTTTCTTTCCCTTGTAGTTAAATTGTTTATTTATCACTTGTTGGACAACAGGGAACATTTAATCTAACTTTTGACGTAATGAAAACCATAATTGGAGCAGGATATAAAAACAGATGTAGATTATATTTTTTTATCTTTTATCAGGGAATTTTTCATTACTCAACAGAAAAGCAAGAAGCAAGAAAGCTGCTTTTATAGTGAAGCACAAAAAGTCTCTGCCTGCTGTAGTGCGAGGATTAGACGATGTAAATATTGTGGAGTTGTAGAAGCATTTGCTTTGGGATTTCGGATTAACTTGATGGTTTGATTTGAGTTCCTGAAATACGTTAACCCGGAAAGTTTATTGACCATTCTAGAGCTGGACATGATTTAGTTTCATTAAGTCAAAAAAATCAAGGCACTCTTTCTTTATGTTGAAACATTGCAGGGGGCAAAGTTACTTTGTTGCTTATTGAAATAGATACTGAACTGCCACCACTGTATCCACTGACCTTTTGCCTCAGTTTAACTCAAGGTGAGAAAGTGAGCAACTGTTCTCATCGAAATTACCACTATCTTCAACAACAAGGTGCTTGAATATTTCTCTTTTCTTTGTACCCCCTCACCTCATAAAACTATGCAAATATACCTGTTTCCTTGCTCAGTGAATGTTACCACACTAGTGGAGCAACAGCAAGTTTACACTGCTCAGTTTACTAGCAGGTAACTCCATTTTCCTGTATCTGCCCTCAACTGTAGTACCCCTATGTGCTGTTTAGACTGTACTTTTATTCCCCATCCCAAATTTCTCTGATATTGCCATGACATCTCAAATAAAAAATGCATAGCTGTATGACATACCAGGGAATTAACTTATGGACTCTCCAGTTGCAATCATCTATTCTTAGCAACAAAACAAAAAGTCAGGAGAAAAAATTATGGGGGAACCCTTGCATTTTTATGACACAGTTTATTTGCCATGAGCTGACCACAGCTGGATTTCTCCAACCCCAAGAGAGCATAAGGGCAAGCAGGTTTGACTTGTAACCCAGCACAAGATGAATGGGCAGCATTAGGGGAATGACACTTGCAGCTGAACACAATAAAAAGCATCTTGCAAGGGGGGCTGGCTGGTCAACTTGATTGCTGTGCTGTTTACTCCACTCATTTCAAGGTATTTATAACATACTTTTTTGACTGTCATTTTCTCCAGATGAGGTTGCACAATACTTTGTGGAGGGGAGGTAAAACAAAAATGAGATATTGATAGACTCCCTAAGAATAAACTGGATTATAGAAGCTAAATAGCAATGTTCACTCTCTGGCATGATGAGGGTTGTTATTGTTTGGCTTGAATCTTGGCAAAATGCCAATCACCCCCCAATGCAACAGAGTTTCACCAAAGGAGTGAAGGAAAAAAAAAACCTTAAAATGGAAACTGATTTATATATATACACCTATATTTACACAAATTTACAACATATATATGTATAAATATAAAAGACAAACCAACAATAACTTATGAAACTTCCCTCCAGACACCACATAGGTTCCACCACCCAGAACCCCAGAGAAACACCCCAGTATTTCCAGGATAAAACAGCTAGCAAAGACAGGGAAAGAGCAAACCCAAACTAAACAAAAGTCTTTTACTTCCCAAAGACCAAAACTGCTGTGGATATCTTGGCACAGGAGCGGTGAGGACTAATCTTTCTGAGCTGCAGGAGCGAAGTGCTCTCAGCACAGCCAAAGGGAGAAGAGAGAGACACTGGGAGCTGCTCTTTGACTTAGTCGAGCTGACGTCAGACGGCATGAAATACCTCATTGGTCACTTAAGTCAGCTGATACTTGTCCCTAACCATATGACCCACGAAATTGGGGCCTAGCTATATTTGGCTCTGGGCCTATCTAAAACTAAAACCTTAATCTGAGGTTTTTTTGGGGTTTATCAAACCCATCACAAGGGTTCATGCTCCACTCAGCTCCAAGCTGAGATATTTGGGCTGGGAGACTAAGAGACAGCAGAGAGAAAGATTTCAGGAGCCTAATTCAGAGATCTGAAAAGCCAAATGACTGTGAAAGAACCTCCCCATCTTTATTCACTGCAGATCTGAAGATGAAGCTGCTAACTTAGGTACCACTGTTACATATCAGCTGCTATAGGTATGAAAACTCCTCCATACTTTCTTTGCTTTGCAGTAATTAATCAGTAAATCCATAACCCCCACTAGCAGCCATGTATTGAACTGCACGCTGGCACATGAAAAGGCCTTTATCATGATACCATGATTCCTGCATGGCTTTTATTCCTATGCAGTGTTGTTAATAATAACTGAAATATTCTTTGCAGAAAACTGCTCTGGTTTCTACTGAATATCATCAGATATACCAGGAAATAAAAAAATAATAATTAAAAAATTAAACTACTCAGGGTCCCATACTTTGATTTCTTTCACGTGATTCAAATTAGAAACTGTAATGTACAATTTCACGAAAGGAGTGTGATAACTTGCTTTCTTTGAAGCTATGAGCTTTTTCATTTAAAGGATACTTTAAAGTGATATTTCAAGTATTTATGATGTTGTAAAGGAACAAAATAATCTAAGTGGCATAATGGAGATTTTTAGACCATGGATTTAGGAAGTTTTCTGGGAACAATAAAATATTTTTTAGACTATTTAACAGGAAGTGATGACCATCTGGGGCAATCCTTGAGACTGAAAATGTACCAAATAAGTGAATACTCACAGAAATAATTGGATCTGTGGTAGTCAAAAACTGTTCAACTTAATGACTACTTCAACAAGGCAATCTGCTTCAAGTCCTGGCATATCAAGCAGCAGAAAGTGTAAATGCTAGACAATTAAGCTTTTGAGGAATATCAACTGATAGAGTGCTAACAGAGCCTGGCAGATTGCTGAGTAACTGCAGAAGAGCAAAGCATGATAGAGCCCCTGCTTACACAATATATGAAAGGCTAGAAGAGGTGGCAGGAAAAATTAAGCAAGTAGTTTTCTATGAGGTATCTGCCAGTTGATGTGACAATGATCTCAGGGAGTGGGTCAGTGATCAGAGAACACCACTTGCACTGCTGAATACTGCTGTATGTGCCTGCAGATAACTGAGAGGGTTACAGGTGATGGATTTCTTGAGGTATCTGGTGCCTTTAGTTTACTTGTTTCAGTAACAGAAAGAGCATTCGAATAGGGCTGGCGTGATCCAAGAGCACAACAAATCTGGGAAATAAGTATCATTTTGCAAAACTTAACTCACAGGGGCACTATCAGTGGAGAACTGGAGCTAGAGACACAACACGGAGCAGTTCCTAGTAACAAACTGGAGCAATTATTTCTAGTGTCTTTTTCTGGATTCAGAGACCCTTCAGAAAGTTTGTGCAAATGTTTGCAGAAGAAGCAGCCAAATGCAGGGGACTTGCTCTGAGAATCCAAAGGGTAACCATTTGATCAGACCTTTCTTAAACACCTCCTAAGCTCCACAGCCCTTCAGGTCTCAGAACCAGCATTTTTATTTCTTGAATGTCTACAAAATCGGAGATAATGATTAAAAGAGAAAGCAAATTTCAGGTAGAACATTTTTCAGAAGTTTGTTTGAGAAGGAAAAATAGTTTCTGCAAGTAGAAAAAATGACCCTGAAAAAAATGCCAGTTTGAAAGCAGCCCTGTGGAGTCATCAAAACCTAAATAACTTATCTTTGCTAATCTCCAAGGAGGACAGCAAACGACAGTAAGGAGAGAGTTAGAGACGGTGAACAGCTTAGCAGATACAAATGAGGGAAAACACTGTGGTATGCATCAAGCAATCTTTAGGGAAACAAATGTCTTTGGAATATTTTCAGCAGTTTCATTTCAAATGGCATCAGAGGACTAGTTAGGGAAAAGGATGAATTAATGAGTCAGAATGTATAGATATTCCTGGGAGTTTTTCTGTAACTGGATTCACTGATAAATCTTTTACAGAAAAGAGAGATACTTATGATGACACGGTCTAGCTGGTATCCATGAGGCAATAATATGTAAGGATTGATGATATTACCTCTTTGAAGAGTAATTTATTATATAAAGAAGGTGATGACTGTTGGAGGTGGTGTTTTTTCTTGCTATTTTTAGGGAAAATACCAGAAAACTGTCAGGTTTTTGTCAGTTTTTATTATTACAGCTGGAGCTCAATGCTTGATTATTTACGGTTTCACTGAATGTAGCAATATGGAATAAGGGTTCACTTACCTTCAGCACATAAAGATGAAAGAGAGGGGGAATTATAAGCATGAGTCACTTATTATTTAGCAGTCTCATTTGGGCCAGTTCTACCAGGCTCCACCAACTTCATGGTATCATTTCAAAGCTTTGATCCAGGTTTAAGCTCAGCTCTACTGCATTAAATGAATCCTCTTATCTTCCTTTACTCCTTTGTCAGACCTCCTTTCTCTTTGAGCATTGTTGTAGTGCTCTCTTAGCAAAAGCTCTGTGTGTGTATGTGGAAATGCCTGCCACTAGTGATGGGGCACAAAATTCCACCACTTCCTGGTAAGAACAGGCTTTGTGTAAAAATGTGTTAAAAATAAACTGGATCTTTGCCCATTTCACTGGATGCCCTGTCTGTAAACAAAGAAGCAAACGAAAAGGGGAACAAACTTCCAGCTCCCTGCCATACCTTGAACTGTGCCTGGCATTGCTCTGATGTGAGTGAGAGATCACTTATGCCCTGTAGATCTGTCAGCTCTGACTTGCAAAATAAACTTGGAGCAGGAAAAACAGAAGAAATGAACAGACAGGAGACTGAAATGGAGAAACAGACTGCCATAAGCAATAGCCCTTCTGGGTGCCAGGGGTGCCTTTGGGGTCAGGGATGATGTGTTGTGCCCACATTTTTCAGGACAGGCACTGGTTCCAGGCAAGTCATTGTTTATACATCAAACCCCTTACTCCTTCAAAGGTATGTGTTATCAGGTGTAATATAATGATCGCTTCTGGTGTAATGGTTCTGCCCTAACACATCCTCCTACTTTTTGTCATAGTCTGATATTTTGCAAAGTATATTTCTGATAGTATAATAGCAATCCAAAAAAAAGAGAATGCTGATCTGGCTGAGTTGTAATTAGAGCTGGATTAATTATGGAGGTAACTATTCAGTGAACATCGGTATCATTTTTGCACTATTCTTCAAATGGAGTGAATCTGTATACCCTCATCCTCTTCAACCATGAATGAAAACCAGAACCTCTGTGTTAACAGCTGAAATGATAACCAATAAGCCTGGCTACATTCCTGCAAGTCTTTGTGTTTGAACTGTATGTGGTTGACATTCTTGGTGCTTCTGAACTGAGCCTTTACACTGAAAAATTATTCTAAGCTGAATCATCATTGCAGACCCCATTCATGTCAGGGCTATTATGCTCAGAGAGGAAGCAGCTGCTCCTTCACGGCCTGCATGCTTGGGACCAGAGATGGACAGCTGTCACTGTTGATGGTGAAAGCAATTCAGAGGGGAGGGAGAAAATACATATCACATAATCAAGAGGGAAAGGCTTACTGCTGTGTGATCCTGTTCACTTCTATTCCATGGGTCTGCCAGGGCCTGCTAAAACAGTCATTCCTCTAGCTTATGCACAAGGTAGCACTTGTAAGGAAGACAGTACAGAGCTTGGGACCTTCTCATTTGATTCATTATAACATGTATGTGAACTTGTGGCAGGGCAAGGATAGAAATAAGGGTTAATAGTAAACACCGAGCCTGATGCACTTGTGCTTAAAGGCACATCTTGCTTTGGTATAAGCAGAGGTGCACCCGAGTCGTCTCTCTTGTGATTGAGTTTCACTAGCATATAGCTAGTATGCTCCAGGTAAACTCTGGAATTCAGACAGAACTGTAGAGTCTGATCTGTGCTCTTTAAGCTTGCTCTCTATGGGCCCTTTCATCTATGCTTGGAGTCCCTTTCTTTCAGGATGGCTACAAAGGCTATCTAAGGGTCAACAACAGGTCAGAGCTGTGAAATTGGCGTAGGGGTGATTTCTTTCTGATCCTCTGGGGCCATCTCTTAGCTTCAGCTCCTGGGAAGCAGCAGACATCCCACATCACAGACTACAGACAGGTGACTCTGCTTGGGCAAACTTTGGGACAGTTAACTCTGGTGCAGACCAGATGCTGATTTATTCTGAGTAAGAAGGCAAGGATCTGCATTATAATGATTTCTTTTTATCTTCATTGTGCTTTTGCCAGACTTCCAGACTGCTTTCTGCACAATCAGTGTGAGTTGTTTTCATCATATCTGACTCCATATTAAACGAAATTATATGTGTTCCTGCTTTCCTGATTTGTAGCACCTGCAAACTTCGTGGCCTATGTTAGAATGACATACTCACAGTAGCACAGAATGATTCATGTGGACGGAGCCTCAGGAGCTCTCCACTCCAATTACATACTGAAAGTGTCAAGCTCAGACCAGGTTGCTCAGGGTTTTATCTGCTGTGTCTTGTAAAGCTTCCAAGGATGGGACCTGTATACCATCTCTATGTCCACTGCTGTGATATCCTTATAGTCAATTTTTCCCCCCCCTTAAATCTCATCAAAACCCTTTGTCTGTTTTCTTTCATCCTGCCACTACACACCACTATAAAAAGACTGGTTCCATCTTCTCAGTACATTACCTGCAGATACTGGTGGGCTGCTACCACAGCCATCTTTCCTTCAGGCTAAACACTCCCATTTCCCTCAACCTTCCCTCAAAGGCCATATGCTTCAGGCTATCAATTAGTATATTCTCTCTCCCTGATTTTGGTCATATGGTCTGCTTTCCAAGACGCATCTGTTACTGTACAAAAGCGTTTTGTTTTTTGGTGTTTTTTTTTTTTTTTTTTTTTTTTTTTTTAATTAGAAATCCATGCTATATTACAGATATTTCTGACCTGCTGGACACAGTGCTCCTGGACATACCTTCTATGTGAAATAAGGAGATATCCAAAGCCATTGCTTGGTGGAAAACAGCCACTGCCACCACAGTGGTAACTCTTAGGAGAATCAGGGCAGAAAGCAATGTGAGTAGAAAGAGGAAACACCACATTAATCCCAGTAGTGATTCTTACCTCCAGTCTGGCAGGCAGAGCCCACTTGCCCCTGGGGACCCTGCATCACTTCAGCCACTCTGTGTGGATTTGGTGACTGAATAGAAAGAACCAATCTTCCACTCAACAGTTTTCTAAGAAATTTCCTGTAGTCTCCATAGATTTTTTTATGAGTGGGAGACATATATATCTGGCATTGCTTTTTGCCTTTCCTTTTGTACAGAGAGAGCTTTAATTAGTGGCCTTTGTGTTAAACTGTTAGATGTGGCCACCTGTGGTATCTTGAAGTTATTCACGTTTTTAAGTGGTTTTAAATGTTGGGTCTAAGCCACCCAGGGATTTTCCCGCAAAAAAATATTCAGTTGCCTGGAAGCTTTTCCATTACTTTACACCACAGGGGTGGCATAAAGGAGCTACAGAAAAGTCAGAAACTTCTACTAACATTTCTACTACAGGGAACATAGTTTTGGAGTTTTAGGAGGTGGGATGGCAAATGTGGGGGAGTTCAGTTTGTTTTGCTGCTATTTATTTGTTCTTTTGTCTTATTCACTCAATAACAAGATCTGAGTAAAAATGATGAGGATTTAGGTCTATTTTATTTTGTTTAGAGAAACACTTGCCCATGTCAGTCGTGTAATTTCTTTCCTCTCCTTCTGTTTGTACTATGATGAGCTCATCTTTGTCAGAACCCCCTCCAGCTCGTGCCATGCTATGCCATGCCATACCATCCCAGTAGCTCTTTTCCCTACAGCTCTTTCCCCTACAGCTCTTTCCACAGTTTTAATTTCTAATTTATAAAGGAATGCCTGTTATCCACATCTCCTCCACAGACTAGGTGAATGACAAAGATAGAATTTTATTCCTTAGTTATTCTGCTGCTTATTGTATTCTTCATAATAGTATTGCTATGCCCCTTGTTATTATGCTTCTGCTGGTCTCTGTTGTTTACAAAGTCCTTTAATCAGTTAAGGTTTTATGTTATTTTATGAATTTAGAATAGTTATATACATGGAGATCCACCTGTACACAAACAGAACAAGTGAGCTGCAGCACGTGCTTTAAAGTAGGGAAGCACTATCCAGTAAATACACCTGGAAAAAAAGTCTGCAAAGCAGATTGTACCTACAGCTCTGGGATAATCAGAAGCCCATTAGGCTCCAACTCTGAACCCAATGTTATTCTTTGCAGATTTTTTTTTTTTCCCCTAAATACTGTGTGTGTCAATAACCTGGCAACAGTCCCAGCCCCAGGTAGCTTTGCATGACCCTGTGCTAAGGGGAGAAAAGAGAAATGCTGTTCTTCAGAAGGAGGAAATGCTTGGTTGGGCACTCTGAGTGTTACAAAAGGCTACTGAAGGCAGACTTTTCTCCTAAGTGATGAATACCAAGTGTGACGCCAGGACAGTTTACAGCAGGGAACAACAGAATATGATTCTGGATCCAATAAAACAATGAACTGGGACTAGTCCCCCGACACCAATCCTGCTTTTTTCCTACTTTATAGAAAATTCAAGAGACTACCAAAAGCAACAGAAGTTTTGCCATTGGCATACACAGGGCTTTTGACCTATTGATTTTTTTTCAGTGCAATTTACCGTGGGATTTCAGACTCTGAAACTGGAGTTTGGATGAGTAATGTATCTTATACAGTAGACCCCTGCTCTCAGCACTCTCCAAGTCAGGCTTCCAGTGACAATGCTGATGTGTGGAATTTCACAACTCACTTCATGAACACTCTGTAATATCCTCCCAGTGATTGCTGTTTTCATGAGAAGCCTGATATTTAATTCTTAAGAATATAAACTTGCACAAAAGTAGAATGTTTGCAGAGCAGATAAAGCAAATCTAACACAAGGAAATATCATCTGTGTATTTTTGTCATTAATAGATAGCTCTGTTAGTTACAGAAGGAGCTCAGATTAATTCTGTGAATCTCAAAACCAAACAGTACAGAGGAAGAGACATGGAAGACACTGTACATTCCACGGGTGTGGGCTTTGACAGAAACACTGGTTACTGTTGATTAGCACATATAATTTGGATTATATTGGATTTATTGTCCTTTGTCTAATATTCACAGTTCTGTCCAAACCCCTTGTGTATACCACAAGAACACAGATAAAGAGGAAAAAATGCAATGCAAATCAACCATATTGAGAAATATGTTAGTAAAGAACAGAAAGGACAGGAAATAACAAAACTGCAACAGACCGTAAATATGTATTCCATACATACTCACAAGAAGAGAGATTATGCTTTGCAATCATTATGAGATTTTGATTTTCTATCTGTTTGAGAACAGATTCATTTTAAGGAAGCAGAAAAAATGATTGCTTGAATACCTATTAGCTCAAAAAAACTTTCGTGTTTTCTGGAATAGTTGCTGTCACTACTGGTGATATAACAGCTCCTTGAATAAAAACAAGAGGACAAAAGGAGATAACCAAGACAACACAATAGGAATAAAGCATCCAGGTTGTAAGAGGAAGGAAGGAAGGAAAACACTGAACTCTATTGCTTAAAATGGAGGAAACAATACTGAATTACACTGTGTCAGCTGAACTGAGTAGGATCAGATATATAATGTACAAAAGAATTTTCCCACTGTGTGAAAGAGCAGGTTCCAGAGATATCTGACACTGGGATGCACTTGCTTTTTGTTCACAGTCTTCCTACATGTGTCCTGAAAGAGAAAAGGCACACAAGTGTCTTCTGAGTATTCTCAAAGTAGGAGGAGATGGGCCATGCTGGCTCTGCTGGTTGGGTTATATTGAAAGTTCTTCATAGTACCTGTTTAAAATTGCCTCTTCTGTTCAGATGATAGGTTTGCCATAGTGAAAATAGAAAGTGAGGGACACCTTGGAGAGTAACTGTTGCTCAACATTATTAATAACCTAAGGGAAATGCTAAAAGAAGTCTAATCTGCTAAAAATGCTCAACAGACAAGTAATGGATGCTTTTAAGAACTGTAATTAAATTTAATTTGAGGGAATTTGCAGCTGTTTTGGTGACTAGAAGATGTCTCCATATATCTTTATCATGACTTTATAATGTGCTTGTTTTAAACATCGTTATTCCGAAATCGTTAATCCTTTGGTTAAGGCACAAGGCTTTAGACAGGGTAAGGACACTGCCTTGCTGGGCAGTGCTCGGCTGCTCCATAAACAATTCCAAGTGAAACTCACTCATAAACTTAAGCAAGTCATATGTGAGTGTGCCAACAATTCTTTTATATCTAAAATGAAGCACTAAACTACTTGGTATTCCCCATCATTAAGAATACTACCTTTGTCATTTCACTTATAAGTCTTGAAACAACTTTATGAACTTCTGTTTCAGGAAAAGGAAAATTTCAAAGGTCTTTTTTCACTTCCTATGTAAAACCTTGCAAACCCAAATTTTTTCTGACCAGAGAAGCACAATGTTCATCACAAGATTTAGAAAGAGAAACTAGAAAATCTATGTGCTTTTCCTCTTTTCAATACATTTTTATTCTCAGCCAAATACAAAAACAGGCTGCATCACCATTTACTTACTCAAACATCACCCTATTTCCCAGTATTGAAAGAACAGAAGGTATCAGAAGTCATGTGCAGCATGTTCATGAAAAATTTGCTAGAATGCCTGAAAGTCAAATTTCTGTTTGTGGTTGAAGTCCATGTGTATTTACATGGGAGTTTAAGTTATATTGACTCTGCTTAGTACAAAGTAAATTGCATCAGATTCTCACTATCTGGAGCACTAAACAAGTTCACTGATGCAGAGCAGCAAACCCCCTTCAGCTGTGAAGAATACCAGGCAGCAAGAAGAGATTCTCACAGAAAAAGTGTAAGAGTTCCATTCTTTTCATCTCTCTGCCGTACCTGTAGCTGAAAATAGCTATGAGCTGTGTTACTGTGTTCAATAATAAACACATTGTGCAGAAGTATGGGATATGAATTTTGTAAATCACAAGATCCAACAGGATTAGCTACACGTTTTTCTTCTTATCAGCTATAACTGTATTTTTTGTGAATGCCATCTTTTGGATGTTTGATCTTCTTTGCAAAGGTGATGTAATGCAAAAGTGTTGTCGTTGGTCTAAAGTGATTTTGCCTTTGCAATACTTACCTTGGAGATAATGAAAGAAAGAATTAATAGACTTTGTGTAAGATGTAAGTAAGGAATTGTCCTGTATTTTTTCACAATGCTTACATTCTTTTTGTCCCTTGCTGGTTTCCAGCCTGTGTGGGTAACTGAGACATCTGTTGTGTCAGGTCTTAGAAGCGTAAGTAAGATTATTGATGGAAAAGAAGCAGTGATGTTTCCACTTCACTTTCCTTTCTGTCTCAGCATAGAGTCCCCAAGGACCCTCTTATTCCAGTATGCAGAAGTATAAGAAGTGGGAAGATATCCAGGTTTCTTGAATCAATTGTGCTATCATTCTCCAGTGACCATCCAGCTGATGACAGTGGTCAGCCTGTATCATGTTAGCTGATATTATGAGACAGGGTGTTGGATACCATTGAACACTGTATGGATAAATATTTCCTTGCCATCTATTCCTACAGGGCCCATCCTTACCATACAGTTAAACTAATAGAGTTTTCAACTTTCTGTTGCACTGTACAGTCACTGTGGCAAGAGTTTTCAAAAACAGCAGACCCCCACAACATTCTCTATTAAAAGAAAATCAAAAATCGTTGCCTGCTCTTCCAAACATTTGAGAAACTGATATGAAAGTATAGGTAATGTACTGACACACCTGCATCTTCTGTAGAATCCATAATAATTTACCTCCTGAGATTTATTGTTATTTATCAAAACATTAACAATTTAGACCATTTTCTGGAATAATTCTCTTCTCAGGACAATGTCACCCATCCCCAATTAGTTATTGAGATTTTTACTACTTGGGTTACTAAAAGGCTTTTCATTCAGATGTAAAATCATAATGTATTAAGGTGTGAAATGCTTGTAATATATGGTGTTATAAAGGAGAAAGCACACAATCCCTTGAATTACATGGTCTAAGATATGCAAACCTCAGACAATTAGGAAGAGAATAAATGCTGATGTCAGTGCAATGTTGGGTTGGGTAGCATTTGCTCAGGATGACCAGAATCATTGTGAGTGAATACAAAATTATTACATATCTCTGTAAAGAGAAATTACATTTTTAAATGCTCATTTGCAAAGCGGTAAAAGTACAAAAGTGGATAATTAAATTTAAAGGGCATTTTCCAACCATAACATTGGAAAGATTGAGGTTAAACATTAACCTGACTGTAAATCCCTCCACTATGTCTTTCTACCAACAAGAGTACCTGCATTTTAATTATTTGGTGTTGTTCAGTGCTTCAAACATTCAGTGTGATTGCATTGTATATCACAGACTGAAACAAAACCTAACCAACACAAAACAACAACAACAACAACAAAGAAAAAAAAAAAACCAAACACAAAAAAAACCACCACATGAAAAACCTCTAAACAACATTTTAGAAACGTCATGAAAAGACATTCAGGACTTCATGTATGTGGAGAACATTGATGTTATGGATAACGTGTTTAAAGTCTTAAAAAGTATTGAATTTAGAATACAACCCCATTTACACTAAGAAACAAGAGAAAATGTCTTAGTGATTTGCGTTCAGCCTGAAAGGGCATTACCAACCCTCAGAGATTTTTCTTGTTTATTCTGACTGAACCTGCAGCAGGGAGCAGTATATGCTTTAGCATGTGCTACTGCTTTAGGTTCTAATGTGGAAAAACTATGAGAATCACTATCTTGGACATCATTCCAGTTCAACCCAAGGAGCCTGCTTAGAGATGGAAGGTCACTTGCCTGCTCTTTGACAAACTCCCTCTAAGATAAAAGCATCTGGATTGGGATCACGCCGCTGTTTTCTTCCTCATTGCCAGTTTCTCTTTGTGGTTTTTGTAAAGTAAGAAGAGAAAAATAACCCACTGAGAACCAGCTATACCAAAGCATCTTAAGCCTGTTATATCATGAACAGGGGGGAAAAAAAAAAGGGAAAAAAAGAGAAAAGGGACAAGCAGACAATCTTTTTCTTTTTTTTTCCCCCTATTTTCCCTCCAAACATTTCCTTTCAGATGTCCCTTTGAAGTCACAGGCTTATAATGTGAGTGGCTGAGAGCAAGGAGCTGTGAAATGCGCCTTTGAGCCATAGATTTCTCAAACAGTTTCACAAGGCATATATGACTGGGGTACACGACATCTGCAAATCAGCGTGGTGTTAGTGAGGCTTTGTTCAGCTTCAGACTCTGAGAGCTGTGGAGAATCATAAACTTCATCAGGGAAAAGTCTTCCTCCATCCAGGGTCCACGTTTCCACTTGGGTTATCTCGCTTCCACTGTATCCAGTGGCTGCGTTGGTGTGATTAGCTAATGAAGGAATAATTGAACAGACACATACATTCTGTATATAATATAATTGTTTGTTATATGTACATAAATTAGGTAATGTTACAGTCTTCTGTTCCACTTAGCCCAGCTGTTGCTCTGGATATTTTCTCACTGTTAAAAATATACTGCCACGTCTCTGCTGTTGTAAGGTCATTCCTTCAAACAATCCTCACAAATCATCACTTTCTAAAACAATTCCTGCTCAGATGGATCTGATTCACTTCATAATCAAACACAGTGATTGGCAGAATACTTCAATCCTGATTAGTTATGTCTCCTGACTCTCCAGTTGTGATTCTTCTGCACTTTCATCCAAACCAATATTCATTACTTCTCTTGCATAAAGGATATTGTATAAAAGATACTCTGCCCCACAGATAATTCTCAAACAGGGAGCAAAATTGTCTCTGGTGATTTTGGAACAGTCAGTAATAATGTATCCATTTTGTACAAACTTCCTAGAAAAGCTGTTGAAGGTTAGGACCAATTTTGTAAGTTGTCTGGTACAGGAAGTGATCAGCCTCACCCAGATTGGTCTCTGGTGGGAGGGCAGCACCACAGTGTGCCATTGCAGCATCACTTCCTGCTAGACCCCTTAGGAGGTTTGACACTGCAGGAATCTTTTTTTTTTTCCCCTTTCTGCTGTTTAAAGTGCTCAGAGAAATTGGAGCTGAGCACTGCCAGCAAAGGGAATAACTGTTAGACTAGAAGATGAGAAAAACAACACAGTGTAACCTAAGGAGAAAGGATAGCCAGGAGACTGATCTGAACAGCAGAGAGCTGATGGACAAGATGAGAAAGACCAGAGAGGCTGAAGAGTTACAGGTATTACACTAGGCAGCAAGGAAAAATGAAAAGGGAAACCAATAAGTGAGAAGAGTAATGTAGGTCTGTCCCAAACCTATAGGTTACACATCAGGCCCTAAAGCAAAGCTGCTGCAAATATCTGAGCAAAAAGTGTCACTGTTAAGGAGAGCAGATGCTAAGGCAGCACTTAGTAATACAATCAAGAGCAGCAGAAAGAGATATCAAGACAACTCAAAACCCTGCAGTGTGACTTCATGGAGAGCTGTGGCTTTTCCACAGGGCTGAGCTGTGCCTCTGCCAGTCCAGCTGAGACACCCCACTCCAGGGGTCCTTAAAATTCAGTCACACTTTCCTTTTGCTGCTTACTTTATGTAATTTTTTCCATTGTGTTTTTGAACATTTTACTCATCCCCCGGGATGACAAGCAGAAATATAGAAAAACTCTATGATACATTTCAGCTTTACCTGGAGATAAAAATCTGAATCTCACTTGATTATCAGAATCTCATACCCTTTGGAGGCAAACCCTTAATGGAATTGTTTTGTTAATGGTCCCAGACTCAAGGTCATGGCTTTGCTGCAGAACTGAGCAAGAAATGAATGACAAGAAAAGGGGAAAATAAGTTCATGTCCACAGCATAGATAATAGCATAGAGAACAACAAAACCAATATACTGGGGGGAAATCATCTCTATACAAATACTAAATATCGGAGTTATTAATTACAAGAGGAAAAGGATACCTTTTTGAAAAAGTAATTTCTATCCTCTTCTTTGAAGAGGTTATGAAGGCCAAATCTCAGTGAATGGCAAAAGATTTAAGAAATTAAATGTTTGAATGACTGTTGGACTGGTGAAATCTCAGAACTTTAAGTCACTTCAGTGTTTACACAATACTGTTCAATGTGCAGGGCATAAAGTAATGCTAGCCAATCTCTCTGTGTGCTGTCATGAGGTAATATAGACAGTACTGGAACTGGAGTCATTGAGGAATTTCTACTGAAAACAGGTGTTAAGGGATGACAATTTGAATATCCAGGTGAATGCTCATGTGAATGCTCTTGCACTTACTCTTTCTTGCTTTCTTTTCATTAACTTCTTTTCTTTTTCATTCACACCTCAGTCTTGTCCCCACTTCCTCCCTCTTATTTTCACCCCATTTATTATTTTCTCCTTTCTCTTGCCCCACACATCCTTATGCATCTTTCTTTAGGCATGTACTTCAGCTCTTCAAATAGATTTGTTCTGTATGGAGGCACGTTGCAATGCAGCAATCACTGCTGAGTGATTCTGCTTCTGTTGCATGGCACAGTGGGAGGGATTTAATCTCAGACATGGCACTTCAGGGACTCAGAAGATTGATGAAGGAGATCGTTCCCTAGGTACATTACTAGATAGTATTCCTATCTAGATTTAATTTTGCTTTCCATATGTTTGCTTTACCATGAAGTCCCAATTTAAAGAGTTGTTATGTAAAGATGGATTTTGATTCAGACAAGTAGACCATGTAGGTGACACTGCAGAATAGGGTGAAGTGAAACCTCAGAAAACAAAATATATTAGTTAGTAGTCTTTTTCTCCTTAGATGTTATTGCTGTGGAAAGGTGGTCTGAGATGTAGAAGCAGAAACAGCAAACATTGACAATAACAGATAAACTCAACAAAGGAAAGGAGAGAGTAATGTGCAGCATAGTTGTGGAATTTCAGGACATTAATAAAAAGAATTTGAGATTCTCAACACCAGAAATGGGAGAGGAACTGACTTCATGCAAATCAAGTAAATTTAGAAACAGTCATGGTGAAGCTGAAGTGATGCTTCTGCCATGGATAAAAGAGGCTCCCACGAGGTAAAATATAATGTCACAGTCTCTGAATTTCAAAATCAACCTGTTTGTCTCTTTTAACTAAAAAATCATCTTTGACTTAGAATGAAATGTGTAAGGGACATCAAGTATACTCATCACCATCATTCTGTGGAAGTTTTGTATCATTGCTGAAGTGACAAGATCAGTTTGCAAAGTGCAGATCCATGCATAGCATAATGGCCTGTTCTCTATCCTGTGCTCGCTAATGCCCCTCAGACTTTTAATAGTTTTGGCTTCAAATAATCCAGTTTAGTCTTTCTGAAACCTTGCATTTCAAATGTTCCCATAGTTTTGTCTTTACAATTATTCAAGAGAGGTCAGAGTTTGATGTGAGCAACCTATACATTGTCTCTTTAAAAACCAAAATGAGCAGAGAGCTTTGGAGTATTTGCTTATGTATTTTAGTCTTCCTGTACCAGTGATGCTGAATATTATTTTTACAGAAGTTACATGGTTAGAAACAAGTCCCCCAGTTTCCAGTTATTAAGTTAACCTCGTTAAATATTTTTTAACATAGGATCGGGGCTTCTCTTAATGGCATGGTGAATTATTCATATGCAAAATTGAGGTTGTTTTCCTCGTTAAGGTTAGCTGCAGCATGTTGAGACCAATATCTGGTCCCATACATCAGACCCAGATTTAGACGTGTATTTCTTAAACCTGTAAGGGAGTTGAAATGCAGTCAGTCTGCAGTTATAGCCTGTGTAATTGAAGTAGGTACCAGTCATTCAGTGAAACACAGCACAGTCATACTTAGAGAACCTATAATAATGTAGTACCTATGAAAAACTCCTAAATGAATATTTCCTTTCTTTGGCAAGAAAAATGTAATCTTTGAGGTTCTCTGTTCGCAAAACGGGAGATGATCATGCAGACCCACAGTAAACATTCATAGCTGTGATCAACATATTTATAATTAGCTGTAGCAAGCATTCCATTTGAGATTTTTAAATATTTTTGTAAATATTTTGTTAGGTATTATTACCATCTTTTCATCTTTCACAAACTTTTCTCAGACTGCAGAATGAACTTGGAAGTATAGATTCTGATTTTGGAATTTAGGTGTGACTCTTTTCGGGTATAAGTTATTTCAGTATTTCACTATCACTGCCTCAAATGCAGTCTACAGTAATATGGGCATAAAAAAAGATTTAGCTGCCCTCTCAGAAACAAGTTTGAACTTCTGATCAATACATGCTTAAATGCTTGCAAAGAATTTGAGTCATTCCCTTTTGTATCTGAGTTGGCACTCTTCTCTGTGCTTCTAATCTACATCTTAGGTGAGCTGTTAAGATGGAAGATGTGTAAAAATCCCCCAAATTCATGGACACAGAAGCAGAACAGACTAGATTTTCAAGCTCTTGAGAATTCCATGTAAGACGGACCATGACTGGTTTAAAAGAATTTTAAAAGCATTTTCTCAGTAAAAGAACTAGGTACTTTCCAAAACAGGTTCAAGAATCATCTAAACATATCACAAGTGAATCTGATCATAAATGATCATAAGTGAGTAAAGAAAATCCCCAGTAAAAGCAAAGTACTAACACCATTTAAAACCAAGGGAAAAGGAAAGGTTTTCTTTCATTTCAGTAAGAGTCTCTTTGGGCTCTGAATATGTTTCTATTCCTGTCAGAGGCCCTACTGGAGGCTGCAAAATCTCTGAAAAACAGTGAGAGTTTTCATGGGTTTATTCAGGGTCCCAAAAGGACCTCCATGACTTGGAGGGATTTGCAGAGATTCACTGAAATATCACAGCATCTTTTCTGGATCTCACTGGCAGGTTGAAGGGGTTAATCAGTGGTTCTTTGAGAGATTCTCCCTGTACTGTATTGTAGTTCTCTGTTACTTTTTTAATGACCAATATTCTTTCAGGTTCTTGCAGAAAAATAATAATTAAAACCAAGAACAAACAGAAATATTGTGGATTTGGTTGTTGATTGATTGAGGATTTTTTTTAGTTTGTTTTGTTTTGAGGGGGTTTATTTATTTCTTTGTTTGCTTCTGTTTAGAGGGGATTTTTTTTTTAGAACTATCTATACATGTTTTAAATAAGAGATGCATTACTCTTGTGCATTGGCTTCAGGTAAGAATAAATTCTGAGTTGGTTTCAGTCTGCTTTCTGATCCCTTCCCTCTTTCACTAGCTTTGCCACCTGTATCTCAGGGACTTTGAGTAGTTCTCATATGGGTTTTTTTGGGGGTTTTTTTGTTTTTTTATTTCATAGCACTGGTGCAGTAGCTGATATGAGGATAATGAAATACTGCCTCTGCAATTCGTGCTGGGCTGCAGAGGGAGCACTTAACTCTCACCACACTCTTCCTTCAGAGAATATATCCTTGAATCTAATGATCTTCAATTCAACCTTAACAGAAACATAAATAACTCTGCTGCTGAGGCAACCTTTCTCGTGGCTGAGCATAGGTATAATTTCAATCTCAGTTCCAGTATGAGTATTTTATCTGAAATTCTTGAAGAAGATAGTTATAGCCAAATAAAATTTGTCTTGTTTGGGTTGACTGGTGTGAGGAGCTTCAACCAACTCCCAGCAACAGTGGTGCAGCACGAGGAGGAAAAGAGAAGTGGCTTAGTGAAATCTGTCACTGTAACCTCCCTTTTCTGGTTACCCTATAACCTCTGCAAGTGGAAATCAGTATAGGTTCACTGATTAAATGTTTGCATGGCATGACCTAGTCCCTAGTTTTTTACCTTTTGGTGACATCAGCCACTCTTCTGACCCATTTACAACCTGCTCTCAAACAACATGTCCAAAGTGATGACTCAATAATGGTGGCTGTGGTGCATAAGCTTAGACCCAAACATATTTCTGTGCAGTGGCTGCTCCAGTCTAGCTGTACCTCTTCATTCGGACTGCTTGCTATAAGAATATGCAACTGTAATGGTTTCAGATTTTCATCAAATTATATCTCTGCTCATTAATTTTAATAAAATGTAAATTGCAATAAAATGTATGGCTCCTCCACCTAGGAGATAAGTAAGTATCTAAAATTTCTGGAAATGACTGTTTTATGTGGTAGCTGCCTATCTGTGCCTCTAGATGGAGATCCTCTCCATTTAACTCAACCCTGTAGAGAAAGCTGTGAGATGCTTCAAAAAGAGCTCCATTTTGCTTTTCGTACTCCATAGACTAAATTTTTTTTTCCTCTGATTTCTGGGTTGTAAAAATATTTTGATATTAGTAGTTAGACACATTTTACAGTTTACCTGGGAAAAAAAAAAAAAAAAAAAAACAGAAAAAAATGCTATTCTGTTCCAGCTTTAAACAGCAAGAGCATCTTTAACTACTTTTTTTGCCTGAAATGTAGAGGTGAATCCCTCTGCCTTTCATTTGCCATTCTGAAAATTCCCTCTAGTGTATAAGCATTTCTGACAAGCCAAGGTGCACAGTATTGCAGGTGGGACTCAGGAGAAATAACACAGATCATTGCATACAGTCACTTTTATCATATGGGCAACTATATCATATGGTTCTATCAGAACGGAGAGGAAAAGCTTAACTTTACCAAGAGACTTGGCTATTTTCTTGCTGGTTTTGGGAAAAGGGGTGTTTATATGTAATCCTAGGAAGAATAAGTAGACATGTGAGTGAAAGTATCCTCTCCAGTCCAGGAGGTAAAAATTCCTTTTTGTTGATCAAAACGAGTTCAATAAAACCGTGCCTATTAAGCATATTTTTCAGGTTTTCCCTATGCAGAGTTTAGTTTCTAATGATATCAGCTGCCTAAAGACAGAATGCAAATTCTCTCTTCATTATACAGGTCCTGAAAAACAAGGACATCTGCAACCAAAACTATACTTATGGTAAGATAATAGATTGAGTGCCCTAGTACCAATGGGTGACTATCAGCATAACAATAGTAATAACGGTATCAGTATATTAGAAATACTGACTTATCCAGATCTTTGAGGAAAAGCTGCTTTTGTTGTTGTTGTTGTTATTTCCTGAAATTAGACAGATTATTAGACTATAAGAACAGCAGTAAGATGTAGTAAACAGCTCTATAAATCCTCAGACCCTAACAATGGCACTAAGGCAGCAGTGTTGGTGCCAGCAGTGACACCCACTCATGTACAGTCCCTTGCTGCTTTTGGGGGAGTACTTTTATTTCTGATTTATTTCAGTTGTTAGTGGCTCAGTGTTAGTTTGCTTTTTCAGTGCTCTGTGACTCTGACCTATTTGTTGTTTCAAGATAGGTGCAGAAATTTTTTACTTTGCTCTTTTGTGTCCTTCACAATGAGATGGGGAAAAACAGACGCAGGCAAGCCCACAGAATATCTTTTTTGTAGGACATCTGTTGACTGAGATAAACAAAAGTGCATGAAAATAAAAAGAATGAACTACACTGAGACACTAGCACTTTGCAAAGATGTGTCTAGTTTCAAAAGGATTGCAGAAGGTAATCCATGTGGTGAAGATTTTAGTCTTCAGGTGTTTGGAAATTTTCTGAAATGTATTTTTATCAAAAGCCTAAACCTATGAGAGAACTTATGTTCTCTCTTAAAGTCCATAATGAATTCTGACTATTGGACCTAGGATATTTTTCACAGGCTTAGGGATTTTGTTTGTCTCTTTTTTTCACACTGTGGGTTTAAAGGGTGCCAGGAAGCAGTTTAGAGTCAAAACCAGTGCGGTTCAGGATAAAAATCTGTTCAGGACAAAAAATCTATTATTGCTACAGCAAAAATTAAAGTCATTTTACATAGTTTTGTACTGAAGAGGAACTAGATCAAAGAGGGGAAGGTAACGTATATCTTACTCTTGCTGGAGATCTGGATGTTCAAAAGTGCTCAGAGTGAAAATACACAGAGATTCCTGGATAATCCCATTTAAATCACAAATATATCTTTCAGGTACATATCATTTGTTGCCTCTTTCATGTCTTGGCCTTTATATGGCTTCAGAAAATTCAAAGACATTAAATCCTTACCAAATTTGACTTGTCAATATGCACAATGCAGAGGAAGGATTCATCTAACAAACTTTGACAGGCATGGCGTATCAGCCACTTTTTTCAATATACACGTTTGTATAGTCTGTTTTGTAACAGATGTTGGAGATATATTTTAAATTTAAAATTACAGTGATTGGTACAAGATTCATCTGCATCAACTAGATGCGTTCCTATCAGGGTAAGCAGAAAACACACCCAGTAGGATGTAATACTGAAGCACCTGCTGTTTGAAGATCATGATCCTAAGGGTGATATGCCGTCCTTGTCCCTTCTGCTTGCCCTCCCATTTCTGCTGGCCTCCTCCTCAGTGCCTGCAATAGAATAGAATGAATACCCTCAAGAGCATCATTTTGCTTCCTCACACGCACTGCATTTCCGTTTTACAACCAACCATCTTAAAGACTTCACTCACCAGACCTCTGTTTCTGTGTTCCACAGATCTGCTGGGGAGGTAAATGAGGGAAAGCAAGGCATACCGTGGCTGCCGGCATGCTCTGAGAAGGTTCACTTCAGCAAGTGTAAGCCTGACTATGTTTCCCCTAGTGGGTGGTATTGGCAGTCCAGGTCAACCCATCCATGCTCTGCTTCTTCTTGTCTGCTACTCGCTGCAAAGAGACCAGGGATCACATCAGGCCAACAGTGCATGTGCCATGTAGTCTACAAAATCCCCCAGTTCTGTCCCAAATTGTTGTTGAGTCAAAAGATGGGAATGATTCTCAGTACTATGAATTCCTTAGAGGAAGAAACAACTGCACTGGAAATATTTCCCAAGTATATATCAAATATAAAACAATTAATTATTTTATATGTGGCTTTCTTGGCTTTGGACATTTTCTATGTAGTGATTATCGTGTTTTCATTCCACAAAGTCATATATATTTTGAAATATATTTTAGGAAAGGAACTTGGTTCGTTTTCAGGTCACAAGAGACATTCCTTGCCTTTTCTGGGTATTCTCTGTTTAACAAGAGTACACTTAGTATAGAAGGATAAATTATAGTAGCCCATGGGAGTCAGTGCCATATTGTGCAACTCACACAAACATCCATGGGCTTGCAGAGGAGAGCTCTGTTTGTTCAAGAATAAGATCTGGTATTTCTCAGACAGGAGGTCATATTACCTTGAAATGCCCCTGCCCTGTAGCTCTAACTGATGAATAACATCTGCTCCCCCATAACAACTGCCTCTCCCGCAGGAGAGATGGGCTCTGTGGCATAACACAAACAAAAGCAGTCCACAGGCAGTCCTCTCTACCAAGGCAGCAAGTGACCACAATAAGAAACAGAAACCTCTCTATGTGCCTGACTAAAACTCTACTGGAGCCAACAGGAAGGAGTACAGATTACAGGGTGTCTTAGGTTAGGAAGCTTGCTGTCTCTGCTCATATAATGACAGTACTAAAAGCAGCAACAATAGATGTCAGTTGAAATTGAATATTTCCCTCCACTCCTGTACCTTCTCCATACACAGCAAAACATGGTTCACTTTACAATCACACTGATGCAAACAAAGGAAGATTTTACTGGAGTTAGTGTTATGATATGTTTCTCCATACCTAAGAAAGCTGTAACTGTGAGTGTTACTTGCAGTCCAGAACTACCAGCCTTCTTTTGGTAGGAGAACTGTGTACAAAGTTTTCTCCCCTGCGAAAGGGACTCCTCTGCTTTGCTCCCATTCACATTAACATGGTGAAATCATAGTTCTAACAAGCAAAATTAGGCTTTATATTTCATCCTGCCCCTTGCATCCCAAACAATAAAATCAGAGGAATTGATACTGAACTATCCATGTTTCCAGTGCAAGTGGGTAAAAATTTCACCTGAAGAGACTTAGGAATAAAATTTGGTCTCACAACAAATTTTAAGTTTCTAAAATGTATAATTGTTTTTCAGTGGAATGAAAACAGAACTTCTGAATATTTTGCCAAAAATAAACTGTAGTAAAACACTTGTTTTCTTATCATAAAGCACAATTTTTTCTGCTCTGATCCTCTCTCACTCATTTCCATTTTGCTACCCCACTCCCTCTCTGCCACCAGAGGTAGCTGCAGAGCCCTGGATCGCAAAGTCTTTCCAGCTGCATTTTTTTTTTTTTTAAATTTTTAATCAATACATTTCTATGCATTATTTAGTCTTTTCATTAAAATGTATTCTGTTAAGAATCTTCATAAACAAATCTGCTTGGGAGAAATTCTTAGCTTGTCCCAATAATTGATATCTGACAAATCTAACAGGATAACCAGCTGCTCAGCTGTGAAGCTTTTGGGAGAAAAATACACTGTGAAGTGCTGAAATGACAGTCCTGTATATTAAAGGTGTCCTGTCTATTTTTTTTTTTGCACAGAGTATAAATTCTGCTACATTTCATGCAGCCTGTTCTTACTGTACAAAGCACAGCACAAAGCTTACGTTTAACCAAAGCATTTCTCTTCCCTGTTTTGTTCTCTTGACCCTGATCCTAGGGATTTTAGGGATATACCTGTGAATAGATAGCTGGAAAAAAATGTCTGTGTAGCCTTATGTTTCTCTATTTACCCATGTATTCACTTAAACATGAAATTGGCAAACAAATCTTAACTGGTTTTGAAAACAAAGGCAAATGCATGAGTCCCACCTTCTGCCAGTTGTATTTCTTTAAGTATAAATTACAAGATTACAGACAGAAAACCTTTACCCTGGGATAGCATTTTGACTTTTCCATGGAGACAGACTTGCTTATTTTTCTGAGAGGTCAGAAGGGTTTTTGCTGCTGTGCTGACATTTTGCATCATCTTCTTTCTCTTGCATCTGAAAAAAAACAGCAATAGTTCTGAAATAGCATAGTTCTGAAATGACAGTAAAAGTGCATGGTTCCTTTTGAGACATATGCATGGACTGCACGTCTGTGCATCAGCAGGTTAGTCAGAGGGACCAGAGGAGGATTCTTTAACCCCTGGTGTATAGAGGAGCCAAACAAAAATGAATTTTTTGTCTTCCTTTGATTGCACCACCATGTTTAGAAGCTCTTAAAAAAGCGATGCTTTATGGGTGGGGGGGGAAAGCGGAGTATTGTAATTAGAAAAAAAACCTAACTTCTCTGTCACATCTGGCCTTCGTGCCTCAATAATCCCTTGAGCGCAGTTCATAAATAATGAGCATTCAGAGATGAGCTGTACAATTCTAGTGCATTTTATTGACTTCCAAGAGATGCGCAAAAGGATAGTACATATCCTGAAGGCAAAAGCATGTGCTATTTTCTTAGTCCTCTATCAAAAGTATATTTCTAGTAGTTTAATTGCTATTTATTGAGTACTGCCAGTACTCAATACAGGGCACAAAAAGAATTGCTGTGTATAAACAGAGCTGATTTTTATCTTTTTCTTTCTTTATCATTGCCCTGCTATCCATTTCAGACCTTTTATTGTAGCTTTATGTGATACAGATTGAAAATATTGTGATTGGAAAAATAAGGAGAAAAGTACAAACAAGTAAGCACCAAGAGATAATCTGATTATGTTTGAAAAAAAAAAAAAAACCAACAATGCCTTCTCCAGGTACAAATGCTCAAAAGTTTGTTAAAAATAACTAATCTCACTGAAATTGGGAAAAAAATCTAACTCGATAGCCAGATGCTCAGCTGAGGAGTTTACTTATTCTATTGACTTCAACAGATACACACTTTTTTGTTTATTGACAGACTAATTAGTTTGACGCAGGGCCAACACCTTTGTATGTGTTGACCAAAAAAATGAACTGCAGGGTAAGAAAATTAGGGGAAGACATGACACAAATTTGTTTGTTCCATAAATCTCACAGAAACATATCCAGATGGAACATGAAGGAAAGCTAGAAACAGAAGGCACTTTTGTGTGACCTGGCTCCCAGTAAATCACAGCATTACTCTGGGTTATAAGAATGTCATACCCTTTGGTCTGGACTTTTTAATTTGCAATAGGCTTTGAAATTCATGATATTAACTGTTTTGCTAGTAGGAAAGAAAACCTTATCCAGATTCAGTTCCAAAATTTTCAAGTTAATATTCGCTTTAAAATTAGCAAAGAGAAAAAATCACCTGAGAACTTAAAAATGTAGATTTGGATTCAAATGTGTGTCTTTCTCACATGTTTAGTGACCGACTATTATTATGTGATTCTTAAATTGATATTATATGTTGTAATGTATTTTCATTAGCCAAAGATGACTGGCTTTTCTGAATATATCTTCTATCGTTAAACTCTTTCCAAGTAGTTTTTCTGCGATCCATTTCTTAAAGGCAAGGAGACTAATTTCCCGGTGATAACTGGTTTTTTGGGTTTTTTTTTTCTTTCTCTGCAGGCTTAAGTGATAACTGGGTATCTTGTTAGCAGAACAGAAATGAATAACTCAACGTACATAAACTCTTCCACTGAAAATGTGATGGCTTTGGAGAGCCCCTACAAAACTGTTGAGGTGGTCTTCATTGTCCTGGTAGCAGGGTCTCTCAGTCTAGTCACCATAATTGGGAACATCCTAGTCATGGTGTCGATTAAAGTCAACAGGCACCTCCAGACCGTGAACAACTATTTCCTGTTCAGCTTGGCCTGTGCTGACCTGATCATCGGCATCTTTTCAATGAATCTGTACACCCTCTACACTGTGATAGGTTACTGGCCCTTAGGGCCTGTGGTGTGTGACCTCTGGCTGGCTCTCGACTATGTGGTGAGCAATGCCTCTGTAATGAACCTCCTTATTATCAGCTTTGACAGATACTTTTGCGTCACCAAGCCACTGACGTACCCTGTGAAGCGAACCACTAAGATGGCAGGCATGATGATTGCAGCTGCCTGGGTGCTGTCCTTCATCTTGTGGGCCCCTGCAATTCTCTTCTGGCAGTTCATTGTGGGAGGAAGGACTGTACCAGATGGGGACTGCTATATCCAGTTTTTTTCCAATCCTGCTGTCACTTTTGGCACTGCCATTGCAGCCTTCTATTTGCCTGTTATCATCATGACTGTCCTTTACTGGCAAATCTCTCGAGCCAGTAAGAGTAGGATAAAGAAAGGGAAAAAGGAAGCTGCCCAAAACCAAGATACAGTTTCTCCCAGCCTTGTCCAAGGTAAAATAGTGAAACCAAACAACAACAACATCCCAACCAGTGGGGATGGGTTGGAGCACAGCAAAATTCAAAATGGAAAAACTAGCGAAGAGACTGTGACTGATAACTGTGTTCAAGGGGAGAAGGAGAGCTCCAACGACTCCACCTCTGTCAGTGTGGTCGCTTCCAACTTGAAAGAGGATGAAGCTACCAAAGATGCCAGACAGGCTTCTGCCTCCCAAGACCATCTCAAAGTGGAGAACTCCAAGCTGACGTGCATCAGGATAGTCACCAAGTCCCAAAAGGGTGACTGCTGTGCCCCTACCAACACCACCGTGGAGGTTGTAGGCACAAATGGGGAGGAGAAGCAGAATAGTGTAGCTCGGAAAATCGTGAAGATGACAAAGCAACCAGCCAAAAAGAAACCACCCCCTTCTAGAGAGAAAAAAGTGACAAGGACTATTTTAGCCATCCTCCTGGCCTTCATCATCACCTGGACCCCATACAATGTGATGGTGCTCATCAACAGCTTCTGCACATCCTGCATCCCCAACACTGTATGGACCATAGGTTACTGGCTCTGTTACATCAACAGCACCATCAACCCTGCTTGTTATGCGCTCTGCAATGCTACTTTCAAGAAGACCTTTAAACACCTTCTTATGTGTAATTACAAGAATATAGGAGCTACAAGGTAAAAAATAATAATAAATATACTTAGGGAAAGGGTGAAGAAGTTCCAAATTAAATTAAAAGAACATGATGCTATAGCACTTTATGCTCTGCTCTGAAATGTGCAATCCAGGATGTTAGTGGAAATACTGATAAGGGACATCAACTGTACCCCTGAGAACTACATTTAAAAACATTTTTTTAATAATTGAAAACAAATTTTTAGGACATGGGGATGTTTGAGAAATTGTTCAAGGATATGGACTGGAGGCACAGTTCATTGCTTTCTGAGAGTATTCTGCAGAAGGGCTTTAGAGTCTACGATTTTTGGTCATTCTGTGTAAAATACTTGTTTTTCTTTTTTCTCTCTTTTTATTTTTTTTCCTGTGTCCATTTGATACATCTTCATCTGGGGTGAAAAATTTAAAAAAAAAAAAAAAAAAAGACGAATTTTAATAATATCTGTCTGGAAGAGGCATAGGAGTTTGGAAGATCATTGCATAATCCAAATGAATCATGGCAGAAATTTTCTACAGCTCAAAATTGTCTAACACTTTTTTGTCCCTGTCATGTAAGAAGCTTGATGTTAGGGAAATCATGATGAAATTTATGTTGTTTATGATGCCACCATTTCCAAAACTGCATCAATTCTGCAAGTGTACTTATGCTCAACATGTAATCATTGCCTGACTTGTATATCGTTTGAAGTTTGCCGCTTGTCCCATTTTACGGGCTTTTGTTTTGTGACTACTTCGTCATGTCAAGATAAAAGTGAAAAGATGTGGTCTCGTCCAGATTGCTACATCCCAAGAGTACTTCAGCGTCCATATAAACCAAAGCTTTTGAGACAGTTTTGTTCACTTTGTTTGTCACGTAACATCGACCTGTGGATTTGTCTCTTACCTCCATCAGCCTTTTCTTCCTTTTTGTACCTTACTTGTCTAGGGCATGAAGACTGAATATCAAAAGTTGTAAATTCAAAGGTCTCATCCAGTCAGCCGCTATGGTGGTCAAACAAAGGGTCTCAACTGAAGAATAGAAACAAGGTTGTTACTAGGAAAATGCGGTTACATCCTTTTAAAGTTGGATGTACAGATGTAGAGGTATGTTGAGGCTTCACAGAATGAATAGTTAATATTGGATGACCATGCTCTTGACCCGTCAAAAGATGATTCTATGGTTAATTTACTGAGGAAAAGGACTGATATACCCACATGGGCCAAGCTCTGCCTCAGCCCTTATTGTGAATCTAGGGTCCTTCCTGGATGTATCCTGTACAAGATGTTTACTTTCTGGAAAAGATGTCTATATTGCCTTTGGTACCATCTGGGAGCAATATTTTAATTGCAAACCAAGGGATAATACTAATAAAAAGGCAGAGAGGAAAATAGTAATTACACAAAACCAGATCCTGAAATAGTCTGGATGGGAATCTGGCAGGTATCAAGTTCAAATATTTTCTGCTACTCCATCTCAGCTCAAATTTAGATTCTTTCTGCCCAACAAAGAATTTACTATTTCAATATTTGATATTTACTGTAGCACAATTGATCATTGTGTAGAGAGGTCAAAGGGTATCAGATTACTGAAAACAGCAGTTGTCTGTGAGTTCTCCATATTACCTCCTTCTTAGTAACTCTAGCTTCCAGACACTAACAAAGGCATATTTACAGATTTTATTACCCAAAAAAAGCACAGACAGTGTCCTGAAACTCTGTCTTCTGGAGTGAAAGCCACCTACCAAATAGGATACCAAATCATTCTGTTATTTCATGCTACCACATTAGAGTCCTCCAAAATGCATTTCAAAATAGCAGCCTCCAAGATTACAGACAAATTAATCTTGCAGACTTAAGTTTTACATTTGACAAGCTTATTGGAACAAAGTGTCAAAGCACTTTGGCAATATGACAATTTTCATGTTTTGTAGTACAAATTCCCAGCAGAAAGTGAAAATGAGGAGGATTAAACTGCAGTAAATTAAGGCCAAGTTAAACTCAGGATTGATGTGTCTTAGTATGCAGTCATTGATTTTATACCTCTAGTGATTTAATCCTAATATAACTGTCTCCATGCAGTCAAGGATCTAATTTTGCAACCCTCACTTGCCTTGAATCATATTTATTATCACTATTTTCATCTTCCTTCTTGTAAGGAAAAATAGCTCAATGACAAGGCTTGCTGCTTGCCTTTCAAGCCTACATTCACTAGGTTTGTCTTGACAGGTCAAAGGAAAGAGTTACATTATCATTTCTAGGTTGTTCATTCTCTTACCATGACAAAAAATCCAGATAGAAACCAAAGATAAAATTAAATTTGTTTAATTTCTAAATCTGACCTCTTTAGAAAAGTTTCTTAACAGAAATACACCTGCTTCTTTCTTTCAGCAAGTTCTGTGTGTATCAGTAGTACAGGTACTCAAACTGGGAAGTAATGGTTTGTATAGTCTTAATCTTTTAACTCCAGTTTTCCAGCAGGTGTGCAAATCCATTATTCTCATATTTGAAGCTGTCACTTGGTCATAATGAATTAATCTAACAAGTAAGGACACTCCTACAAGTTTCAAAGTGCCATATATTCATCACAATTTTAATTCTTCATCATGTGATAACACTCAATACCACAGAAAAAAATAGTTTGGGGCCAGCATTCATGAAACAAACAAGCAAAGGAAAACCATCAGTTTGAAGCTTTCTAGCACTTTTCCTTAGCATCACCCCCCACTTTTGATCCTAAAAGACAAGATGTTTTGATTTGTATTATAGTATATTAAAAAGCTTGTAGAACACAAAATCCTCTGTATTTCCAACTTGTAACAGTTCCATGGTACATCCACATTTGTATCCAATTAAACAATGTAAAAATAGATGACACAATACATCTATGTGTGTATCCACAGGCATGCATGCACACACCCCAACATAGTTTATATACCTGGAAAATAATCATCTAATACTCAAAATATTGCATGAGAACTTGTTTGCATTGTGCTCATTGACAGCTGTTGGGAGGTACAGAGCCAACACTTATTCCTTACACTGTTTATCCCCTCCTGAAGGCAGGGAAGAAGCAGAGTCTGCCCTGAGATACTGGGAACCTCTAGACTCTTCAGCTGGTTGTGGCTCAGTAAGACAAAATATGTTATTACCATTGAGCGTCACAAAATAATTTGTTCTTTTGAATATCCTTTGAACTCTCATGTCTTTCCTTTGTGTCCAAACCACGTTCACCAGGTTTCACCTCCCTTCTGAGTGACAGTTCTGCGAGATCTAGATGTTGGTTTTGAAGAGCAGCTCTCCCTGGGAAACTCCTCCAGCTTCCCTGGCTGTGACCTGCACCCCACCGCCCCCAAGGCCCCAGGTAGCCCTGCTACTGGAGCTGCCACATCTTCACCTTGGGTTTGGCCAGAACATTGCAGTGGCACATGCACACCACGTGCTGCACTGACCACTTTTGTTTCACACACAAACTGTGCACTTGACTCTTGAAAAAAAAAAAAAAAACCAAGCAAACAGAAAACCCCAAAAAAGCCTGAAAAACAAAAATGACAACCAACAACAAAAAAACTGCAGCTAGTGCTTCTTGCCCTCTCCTTTTCTTCTGCTTTACAATTTCCAGAATGAGACCAAAACTGAAAAGTTCCAATGAACCCTTGATAGTAACTCTGCTGCAGCAGGATCTGTCCCACTGGCAGCCCATGGGAAGTGGTTTGTACTGTCATAGGCAGCCGCACCTTCACTCTGCAGGGACAGAGTGTCAGCCTGAAGATATGTCAGTCCAGTGGGAAAGAAGGATAGAAAGAAGGAAAAGAGGAAACAAAGAAGGAAGGAAAAGAAAGAAGTAAAAGAAGAAAAGAGAGAAAAGAAGAGAGAAAAGATAGAAAGGAAAGAAAAGATAGAAAGGAAAGATAGAAAGGAAAGATAGAAAGGAAAGATAGAAAGGATAGAAAGGATAGAAAGGATAGAAAGGATAGAAAGGATAGAAAGGATAGAAAGGAAGAAAGAAAAGAAAGAAAAGAAAGGAAGAAAGGAAGAAAGGAAGAAAGGAAGAAAGGAAGAAAGGAAGAAAGGAAGAAAGGAAGAAAGGAAGA
>JAWWEU010000040.1:60290005-60342474 GCA_035583155.1 Acropternis orthonyx | reverse complement strand
TCCCTTCACTTCCCTTCACGTCCCGTCCCTTCCCGTCCCTTCCCTTCCCTTCCCTTCCCTTCCCTTCCCTTCCCCCCTCCCTTGCCACCTTCAGTGTTGATTCAGTCTAGAGGATTTCAAAATAATATAGAACAAAGATATGACTTTGAAGGTACAGAAGGTTTATCACTATACTCTGTGGGCCATAAGATGCTAAAAGGCACAGATGCCTAAGACTGGGGCAGTTTACACAGCACACAAGACAATTCATAATAAATTATAGCCTGTTTCTAAGGTTGAACTCATTTAGCTCATCTGGCTGTGAGTTTAAAAATAATTACAAATAAAAATAAACTGACATACTGTACAGCCAAAACAGAAATTGCGTAGGGAACAAAACAGGCATATTGCCTGCAATTTCAATGCTTTCTGAATTGCCTTATGATTACTTTTTTTCCTTACAAACACAGCAGGGGCAGGGGGCGGCCTCTCTTTGGTCATTTTCATTTGGAAGTGAAATCAGTTCTCTTTGACTGAAGTTTCTTGTCTTCCCTCCTTACTTTTATCTACTATTGCAACAGCATGGAAATGCATTTCTACCACATAGCTGTCCAAAAACTGGGCTGGAGGGCGTGTGCCAAGAGGGAGAAGAGGGATGAGGTATTTCCCTGTACTGGGAGTGCTGTGCTGGAGCCAGGTACACAGACAGGAGGAATCATCATTGCTGACTGATCAGGTCAATGGGTAGAGCTGGGACACACAGACAGCACTGTTGGCAGAAAGGGAACGTGACTGGAAGATCTCTGACTCTCTGGCAAAAGAAGTGGACCAGCCTGTGGACTGCTACCAGCCCTGGCTCCAGCTCTGTTTTAAACTATGTTGTATTTCTTTTTCATTGCAAAGGATGTATCTTCCTTTCTAAATAGACTAAATCAAAACCTGAAAGCGATGAATGATCTTAAAGAACGCGAACCCTTCTCTATTCCCTAAAGGCAAGACTTAGTAAAACTAACCAGACTTATAAAAGCAAAGCAAGTCACTCCTAAAAATCTGTAAGGTTGCACTAATAAAGAATATTATATTGATTTGGCAAAAGTTTATATTAGTGCCTATAAATTTCAAAAGAAGCTTCATTGAACTGGGTTTGACAAGCTTGCCAATCAGTTCTGATGCATTTGGTCTTTGGAGGTATAGGCATAAAATATCTATTACCTTATAGATGAAAGTTACAGTCACCTTTGCTGCACTAATGTTCTTTCTAATCAGCCTATGCAAGCCAGATTGAAGAGCAGTTATTATTTGACAGTGTTGCAGAGTAAAGGACTTCTTAGAATATTCTTGTATGGCAGAGGGCTTTTCGAAGGGGCCACACCTCTAGGAGTGAAATGCCCAGGGACAAATCAAATCACCCAAAGTCTGTTTTATCACTTCACTTGAATGACATTAAGTTATTTGTCTTAAAGCATGACTGTAATAAAATGGAAGCATTAACAAATATGACACAACAAAGCAAGCTGTTACAATGCTAATTTTCAGTACATGTGCTTCTTCAGCATCTCACTTAGCTTTCATCTCAGTTTCTTCTATTCTTTTGTGCTAAACTAGAATATCTCCACCAGTTAAAATGCAGTCTCACTAGTTTTTGTTGCCTCTTTCCCTCTTGCCTTCAGAAGAAGGGCCCCTTAATTAATACTAAGTTTACAGTATTCCTGCTAGATTCATTCCTCCTTTTCTTTCCATAACTATCATGTAGAGGCTAACATCAACCAGGTAAAATAGCGAAAGAGGACTGCAATCCACAACTATGCATTTAAATTATGGGTACTTAGTCTCCCAGACATGACCTCCTAACACAGAGTTCTTAAATTTTACCTAAGATTCAATTAATTGGACTTTCATATTCAGATGCACATGTAAAATGGATTCTGACATATTTGCTGCATAAGTGACTCCATGACTGAAGCTGGCTTCTCTCAGAGCACACCTGTTAGCAGGAGTACCACAGCTGTAATTTATGAGTGGTAGAAATGACTGAGTCCACAAATTTTCCCTCTGGAGGAGTATCTGTTTCCCTACTGCTGCCTTTGGAGATGGCAAAGGTTGGTCTAGGTTATTTCCTTAAACCTTCAAATCAGACCCTGCAAAGTCACATTTAAGTGGGGATTATTTTTCTGTCCTGGCTGGATAAGACATTATTGTCATCAGACCAGCAGTTCAGAGGCTTCAGGTCGCTATGAAGAGAACACACAAAAAACCTCATCAAAGCCTTAGTGTCTCCTTCTGAAATTCTGATACTTCAAAGACCATACCAGGGTACGGTTTCGTGGTTTCAAAATAATAGAATTTCCAGTTTGGAAACTGCATGTATTTATTCTGTCCCTGCAGTAACGCAAGCCCTTCTGTATTTGCCAAGACTGTAATGTCAACAATGGCTTCCATTAGATGTGGAAAGGTTGCTATCACTAATCCTACTAATAACAGCAACTTACCAGGCCTCAGTTGCTTAATGGACTTGCAAAATGCATACAGCTAGTGATTTCCTTCATTTGCTGTCAAAGCTAAGGTCAAAAATACTCTCAGGAGACCCCCAAACTTGACCTTTTCAAAATTTTATGCTTGTCAGATTTTAGTGCAGAAGCTGAATTATCAATGCAAGCACTGGGAGAGCAATAGTTTGACGTGTTCAGTGCCTCAGACTGATTCAGATATACGGACGTTTGCATGTCAGCACAACTCAGAATCAGACACAGGATGATCTGTCAGTGTGGCTCACAATAGACACGTCTACCTCCCGTCCAAAACAGACCCATTACCATTAGCATATTCTCGAATTCATTCTTCACTTTCTCTGTGCAAGAGCAATGAGGCAAACAGTAAAGTAATGCCATTCGTACTGCCTCCCACTCCTCCACAATTAGCTTTGCCTTTGAAAGACTACTACAGGCTATATTCACTGCGGGAAAGAATTGCGAATTGCGCAGGAAACCTATTTCCCCTCAGGGTAGGAGTGGGCCATAATTTTATTCCTTAACATTATAAATTATGCTTTTTTTTTCCCTGTAACAGTTAGAAAATGCAGAGGAGATTAATAACATCACTGTTATTAAATATAACCCACCAAAATACATGATTCCACAATAAGGAGGGAGTATTCTCAGTGGGAGACTATTCTGCTGGTGAAGAGAAATTACTTAGGAAATATCCATGCCTGGGTCAACTGACAGAAAGCAATTAGAGTTTCTCTCCAGCATGTAGGAAATAGGCAATAGTATAATTGACTCAGTGTACTTTTTGAAATAAACCAGTAAGAAAATGCACAGAAAACTTAACCACAATACCTTGTGTCAAACTAGAGTCATAAATCCTGCAAAATAAAATGATAACAAATGAATATAGCAAGACTGAAAGCCATAAGAAGACCCTGACATCAGTGGCTTGTTAGACAGCTACACTTGGCAGACCACTTATAAATAATGATGCAAATGTAGTTACCATAGCATGTAAAAATATTTCACTTTATTATATTACCCTCAGGTGTAACATATTCTTTTTACTCTGTGCATGTACATGCATGAGGGAAGCAACAGAGGCATTTTATGAACAGACTACACACATGGTCTATGTGATACAAGCAACACACTGGCAGTAGAGATAGAATATAATTTCAACAAAAAATCAGATTCTGGATCTAAAAAGAAGCTTGTGGATACCTATAGGGAGAGGCTGTTGGGCGCTGAGTATCTTTTTACAGTTCATAGAGAGTCTGGAATCCACAAGGTATATGTTAAGTGTATGTTCACAGAGTTAGAAAAATAGTGACTGCAAATCAAGGGGTTATGTCATCAGTTTTTGTTGGCAAGCCAGTGGCGCCTGCTCTAGAAATTCAGAAGGTGAGTAGATGCTTTAAACTGGAAAAGGTGGCAGTCAAACCAGAATTCCTTTCCTGATGGTCAACCGCTTTATGCCCATGGTCAACCAGAAAAGAAAAATAAGGGAAGAAAAGTAAAGGGAACAAACACAAGTATTACTGCCAATTTACTGCCACTGCCGTATCATCTCAGTGTATCCTTTGTGGTTAGTGACATTTAATTATGTTCCTAGGGCTTTAGTGGTCTTTTTCTTTTTTTTTTTTTCCAACAATAATACAATTAAATTAAAGTGTATGGTTCTGCTGACTGATCTGTTCTTCTTCTGCACTTTACATTTCCTGCAAAGTTTTCAGGTCAAAATAAAAATGCATTATTTTGTCACTAGTGGAAATAAGTAACATTAAATATTGTCTGGAACAGGAGACCAGCGATTTTCAATTAACATTAAATAGGAAACTGTTTAATATCAATTGTTATTAAGTGGGCAAATTAACATTAAATTAAAGCTAATAACATAGACAAAGTTTTCCATTAAGCAAGCCAATATTAAGTGTATTCAATCTTTTACAGTATACACTATTCAGTTCCCTCAGTTAAAGGATGCTTCTTGATAAATGGCCATTTATCCCATTTAAGCTCCTTCATCTACCAACTCCATCTGATCTCTATCATAAAAATTCATTGGATAAGACATTCTTGTAAATTTTGCTGTGCAGTAATTCTATGGCTCCTGCCAACTAATTGTCCTGTTGTTCGAACTTTTTCTTTGAGCTTCATCTCACACGTACCATTAACTAGTTTTTTGCTGTTCCACAGATGAAATCATTGTGTTTGATGCTTTTCCAATTTAAATGAGGGCCAACTGCTGTTATCAGTAAAACAGTTCTGCGTAGGGAAGAACCTTATGCAGAAAATGCTCGATATTGTTAAAAAGTTTCATAACATACTCTTCACTTATAGGAGCTGGCAGCTTCTAAGATTCAGAAATCATTTTTAAAAATGAGAAGTGTGTGAATCAAAAAATGGTCATATCAAGATATTTGCTTCCTGGAAAACCTTGCTGTTATTGATTGAATAATAAATAGATGTTGAGTTGCATGGCAGGAGGGTACATGCCATGAGTTTTACTAAAACAGAAAACTTCAGAGGAATGCATATGTTGGACCACATCTGAAACCTACATGTTCAGAATGTTCATGAGAGAGTAGCAGATGACCCTCTACCTCTGAGATTTTCAAACTCCTCTGAAAACTTGTTTGTTGGGTATGTTAGGATGCAGCTTAAAATCTGAATTATTCATAATGAACAAACCCTTGGGTTTTTCTGTCTCCAGATGGGCCTTAAGGCATAGAGTGGATCTCTGAGTCCAATCTCCTGTTCTCACAGAGATCATGTTTTGAACTTCTTCAATAACTTTATCAAACTAACTTAAAAGTTGGCATGACAGTCTCACAAAAGAGGCAGCTGTGTCTGATTTCTTAAGTTTGGAATTGAAGTATCTTTCTAGGAGTGAACCAAAGACATGGGTAATGTATTAATGAAATCAAAATATAAATATATTTGAAAATGAACTTTTTTTGTTTTCCTCATTTCAGGATGGGGAGTTCAGTAGCCTAAAATGTACTTTTTGGTGAGGTTCTGAAAGCTTCAACCTGAATGTTCTCATGTAGATGAGCTGGGTAATTTGCAATAAGAAGCAATTTTCGCAGTCTGCAAACATTTAGTCTGGCTGAATTGTCTTCAGAGAGAAAACAGAACAGGATTATACAGGAATTTTGTGCAAAACAGCTTGTCCTGTGTTTGCGAAGTAGCAGAATGTTAGAAAACCCTTGTGACAGTTTGATGCGTTTCCATGGAAACTGCTAGACTTGAATGCATGGGTGCACAAGCAAGCTTGCCAGGTGCCTGTTACTGGTTCAGAGGAAGGAAAAATTCCATTTCCATGACAGCTATAGATTAGCTGAGCAAGTCTCTCTCCAAAGTGATGTACTTGCAAAAATAGATAAGCACCAACCAGACTAAAATTTGTTTGTGCTTTATACAGTGGACTGTGTAATTTGATCTCGCCTTGAAAATGTCCAGATTGCAGTTTCTGCCCATTGACTGTTTCACCCAAGATGCTATGGTCTTCTGCTGCAAGGCAATTCTCTGGAAAAAAAATCTCGTAATACAGAAGGTAGGATGAAGAAACCAAAATTGAAATGGAAGAATGATTCCCTCAGAGAGAACCACACAAGAATTTGGGACACCAGTGAGATATGTAACAGAATTAACCACAAATAGGGTTTATTTGATAATCCTTAACATTCACTACACTTTTCTGCTAGGCTGTTTCTAAAATTCTGATCATAACTAGGGCATCAGCTGGTGTAAATCACCATTGCTTTGATGAACTCAGTGTAGTACTGAAAGAAGCTTCTTTAAACTGGAGATATAACACAGTATTCTTCAATGGGAAGATAGAGATTAGGAACAAGGTACATATTGTACCTGGTGCCTCCTGTATGCTTTCTTGTAGGGAGTCTATTGTCTTTCTCATTAACTTTTTGAGTAGAACTGGTAATTGAATAAGCAATGCAAATACCAGAATGTCACTGTCACAACAACTGAGAAAAGGAGTGAATAGTTCAGAAGGAAATGGCAAGGCTTAGACCTCTGAAAAACTGCACAGGAATGTTATTAGCATAAATGTTCCTAATTGCAGACTGATTTACCTTGTGATCCAACAGAAAAGAAGCCTTTCAGAGGCCACTTTTAAAAGCCTGTGGAAAAAGATATCAGAGAAATAAATTCACCAGTTTGACAAGGTATTTTGCTTTATATACTCGGTATAGAGGGAATACTCAGAGAAGTGAAACATGGGCTGTATAGAAGACGTAAGAGGAATTATAGAGATCCTGAAGCACCTGGCCCAAGTCCAAAGAACACAGTGCAAGGGTAGAAACTCAGATGTCCTGTTGTTTTGTCTAGATCAATGAGTTTCTTGCACAGTTGGAAGCGAAAACTTTGCCTGCACATAAGAATCTTCTAATACTCAGAGCTTCAGAGAAAACCAACTTTTAAACAGACTGCCTTCAGGTATTGTGTTCTGGTAAACAGCAAACAACTGGTGAATCTTGTGTATCTATGTATGTTTAGGATGTAATTCCATCCCTGGACCTTGCTCCTCTGAAAGAAGTCTACACTCAGGGCATTTACAAGAGTCAACAAAGAAGAGAACACTGTAACTTACCCAGACCAAAGAAAGTAGTTAGTCTTATTCCTACACCATCAAGGAGTCACTGAACAGAAGAAAAGGACTTTCATTAATTGATCCTCTGAGCTCTGTTATTGCCCAAAAGGACTACTCTTGAATAGCTGTTAGATGATGAGCTCAGATTTTGAATGACTATAACTATTAATTAAAGACTCACCTATAGCAAGTCCAGCAATTTGGAACATTTTTTTAGTGGATCATTTGGCATATATTTTACATGGTTTTGTACCCTTCTCAACTTCAGTGAAGATTATTCTTCACTCACTTAGGTTATTCATTACACTAACATTCAGATCTAAAGCACCTGTAGGTATTTACTTGTGGTCCAGATGCCTGAACTCCCAACATGGTCACTGGAGGTCTAGGGCTTGTTTATTTGTCCTCATACTTCTGTTTTAGTTATCCTATTATATCTTTCCCAACTTTCATTTGTGTGCAGAAGAGCACAGGAATCCCTTGTGTCTTTTGTCATATTTGCCAGTACTTCATGTACCTTAAAAGAATTTCTGCTGATTAGGTATTTATGAAAAAAGACAGCTAAAAACTTGCCTCTGATTAGAACAGGTACTTATGTACCCAATTTGCATAGAGATCTATATTTCGTAATCTTAATGCAGATGTCTACAATCTGGAGATGAATATGATCCTCACATCCAGCCTCCCTTTCTAAACCATGGATACTTGCTTATGGGTCTTCATCCTTGGCCACACACTAAATGGTGTCTCCAGCATCAAGTATTCATGTCAAAAGCAGGTAATTGTTTAAAAAAAAAATCTGAATTTCACATAGCAGTCTCCTAATTTTATATGCATATGGTTTTATACTAACTCAATGATACCCATTTAAAAATAGCAGGAGATCCACAGATGTTAACAGCAATATTCAATGAAAGCCTAAGACCAAACATTTTTTAAAAAATACTTACTTGCTGTTTAAAATATGATTCCTTTTACATTGGGTCTCTCATAAAGAAGTGGTTTACTGCATCCACTTTAAATGTTGATCTTAAGCTTTCTGAAGGGTCCAGCTATGAGTCCTTCAGTGGGGTAACTACTGAGTCACATACTACTCCTGTTACAGATGGGCCACTTGTGTTACAACCATAGAGGAGGCATAAATGAGCATTATCATCACACAGAGGGCAGCTGGCAGAGGTATAAAGCAATCTGGAGCCCCTTACACTGTCCAGTGGGCTGAAAATAGGATAATGTAACTGCTTCAGAAAAGGCACAAATAAGTGCTTCATACCCAAGTACATTATAGCATGTGGTACTTTTCCATTCTTCTGTTTGACTAAATCACAGCTTCAGGATAAAATGATGTGACAAAAAGAACCTTGTACAAATGTATTTAGTGTAATGGCTGAATGAGCTGACTCCAGGAGAATCTTGCATGTTCAAGCAATTTTTTCTTTCTGGCTTTTCTTGACACTAATTCTGTCTCTGGCTTCCTATAATACATAAGTGATATGGAAATTAAAGCATGAGTGAAGATCAAACAAAAAGTCACAGTACGTGAATGTTGTTTTTCTTACTTTCCTGGATGAAGTAATTTGTATTACAATAACACAAACTCAGTTACACTAAGCAAATGTCAATGTTTGAAACTAAAGACAAAATACTGGACAACAGGATGCTGGCTGAAGGATTTGCGGGAGATTTTTCAGTTAATATGACATATAATTTTCCATATATATGAAGCCAAAATTCAAATCAGGAAGCCTCAAAGTACTATACTTTTGAAAGGAGGCAAAAGATAACAGCTGCCAGCAGCACCCCACAACTTCCCTTCATATTATATCCATGTAATGTTTCCTATAGTTCTTACCTCTCTACTGATAAGAAGCCTTTACCACATAGAAGATTCACTAACTTACACGTTCTTAGCTGCAAATGACATCTAGCAATCTTTTCAAACCTATCAGAAAGTATTGGCCACATAATGGAGTTTGAATATAGTAAGGGTTTCTTATGCACTAGATATAACCATCTCTGTGGAATAAAAGTATCAGAAAAGTACACAAAAACAAAAATTATGAAAAGGAGAAACACAAAACAATTCTGGAAAAGTACATTGAACAAGGCAGTGTGTGTCTGAGTTTTAAGAAGTTTAAACTCATACACTCTTACAGATACGCATATTATCCAAATACTGCAGTCAAATGAGAATGTCTCAACATATAATGCCATTCCCCCAAGCTTTGTACAACATTACTCAAAAAAGAGCCTTACCAAAGGTTTCCACAGGTCTGGAACACACTTTGAATTTTGGTTCTACACTTTTGTTTCTTACTGACACGAGATCCTGTGAAAAAAATAATTTTGGCAGTGTGACAGCAAAATAATGAGTCCTGTGAATAGTGAATTGACCAGAGAGAAAACATTCTTGTCTTTCATGTAACAAGACAAGAATCTGATCAAGCACTACAGCATGTCATGGGCTTCTTGCAAACTTTACTTTACCTTTAAACATGGTCCTCAGCTGTTGTGGGTGGATTTTGCAAGGGACAGCAAACACTCTTGCTGAAATAGTTATTGTTTCTGCAGATGTTGAGGGATTTTCCTTCTGGGAAGGACTGCACTCATAAGGTGGGAGCAGCTTGTGTTTTCATGGAAGTTTCACTTGGAATACAGATATGCTATTTTGTGAACTGGTAACCTGAATAAGGGACACAGATGTGCACAATGTAAAATGTACATTCAGTTTCTCTGACCTAATTCTTCAGAGTTAGCCACAGCTGAGGTACCTCAGGAATAGAACAAACACCAGGAGCCAGCTAAGGACTTGCAAATCCTTTGATTCATTAAAGAATTACGCACATACTTTTGGAGTATAACCAAACAACAAATAGATGTAAAGGCTTAAAACAAAGTCCATACTTATATGCTGTCACGTACTACAAGTCTTCTGAAACTGGGGCATAAGCCAGTAAGAAAAGTTGCCCTCAGCTGGGACTGTACTCTGGTGCAGCTTTATAACACGCGTAGCACGATTTGGGAAAATAGATTTCCCATTGTATGTGAAGACACAGTTTACTTCTCAGTAACACTTCATAACTACAGGCTGTTCATTTAAAGTCTGACTACAACAGGATTCTTTTAGATTGGCTTACTGCATCCCTCAAATTCATACTACCATTGGAGTATTAGTTGGAAGCGATCTCTGGATGCCTCCGGTCCAGTCTCACATAAGGTGCAGGGCTGTTGCCAACACTAGATCAGATCAGCTGTTGCTTTGCCTAGCTGAGTCCTGAGAACTTCCAAGGACAGAGAGTCCCTGAACTCTCTGGGTGACCTGTTCCAGTGCTGCACCACCCTCACATTGAAGAAGTTTTTCCTAACGTCTAATCTGAACTTGCAAAGCTGCAACATGTGACTTTTGCCCCTTTTTGTACCACCTACCAGTATTAAGAAGAGTTTGTCTCAGGCACCTCTCTAGCTCCTGACCAGGTAGCTGTATGCTGTGGCTAGTCAGACTAAGAGTCTCTTCACCAGGCTAGATTAGCCCAACTCCCTAGTGTGTCCTCCTAGGTCCTCCAAGTGCCTGATGATTCTATTAGTCTTCTACTCCATCCTCTCTTTTCTCTCCCTTTCCCTCTTGAGTCGCAGAGTCTGCAAACATATAACTATTTCACCAGTGCCAAATTATCATGTCCCCTTGGCCTGCGGCCTCTGATGTTGCCCACTGTGCAGTTCATGTTGATTGCAATGAGAGTGCACTGCTAACTCACAGCTTGGCACCCGCTCTAACTCTGCACTCAAGTCTGCTGTTATTCTACCCGAGGTGCAGAGCTTTGCACTCCTCTTTTTGCACTTCCTGAAGTTCCTGTTGGCCCAATGCTCAAGTTTCTTTGGGTTGTAACTTTTCTGTTCAGCATGTTAAGCATTCCCTCAGTTTAGCATCATCTGCAAATTTGCTAAGGGTATGTTCTGTCCCCAAAGTTGAGTAATTAATGTTAATACAAGCTACAGGAATTAGTACTGATTAGATGTTATTCTGTGGTGCTCCCATAGCACCATGTGAGAAAAATGAAACATCCCAGTCAGGATTTCTAGTTGTCAAGAAACAACCAAGTATGGAATGCCAGAGTCCGTAAAGCAGAAACATCTGCTGAATAGTTCTTGCTTGTTGCAGCACAGTGTACTCAGGAGGAGTGTGGAACGAAGACAGAAAAAGACATGCTCTGAAAGAATTAATTGCAATAGGACAGATAAACTGGTTAATAAAATATGGATGAGAACCTGTGGACAGTATTTGCCATTTTTACTTTGCCTAGAGCAATTGTATTCTAGTTGAGGTCTTCACTGTAGATTTAATCTCCCCAGCGCACAACAAACCTTTAGTTGCCCCAGAAGTAGATACTGAAAACAAAACTTTACAGTCTCTACTGTTTTAGCCATTGGTTTCTCCATACATGTAAGGAATCAGTTTTTTCCTCTACCAGGAGAATATTTCATCAGGTGAGTGACAGCTGATGATATTCTCCTGGAGATAAATGTAGTCTTCTGGAAGCCAGGCTATTCTGCACTTAAATGAAAAACAAAGGAAACCACCTCTTTGTGCTGAGCACTGACTAGTGTTTTGCTGGAGCAGCTTTCCTGATTCACTCTTTTTTTCTTCTCCAGAAAATGTATCAGGCAGGCTATTTTCACTTAGCACAAGGGTTTACGTTAGGATAGAAGAGATCTCCATTTGGCTTGACCTTACCTTTCACATATATTTCCTGAAGACAAGAAAGCTTCACTGAGCAGTATCACATCATATCTTTGTTGCAGTTGGTCATGGCAAGGGCAAGGAATATTTGAAACCCACAAGAGGGTAGTTTCTTTTGACAGAATTGAGAACTTAATATGTAGCTAGAAAGAAACTCATACTTTTTTTCCTCTTGAGAAAGGGAAGAAAAATTTAAAAAACAGGTCCTTCAGACCTGAATGAGAACTTGGTGAATGGCCACGTTTTTTGGGGTTTTTTTCCGGGAACACATTGATCCTAACAGAGGAAACCTCTTCTGTGCCAGAGTAAATCCAGAAGATACATCTACACAAGTTTACCACCAGGAGCCTCCCATGTCTCCCTTAACAACTCCTATGACTTGAAAATCAGTTTTCTTCACACTGCATGTGAGCCTGTGTCTCTGCAGGAACTCTGAGGAAGGACTGTCTGTTCCTCTGATGACATGACACTGGATGTTTCCCTGGACCCATCAACATCCACTCTGCATCTGCATGCTTAAAGCAGTGGCACAATCAGTCTTCCTTGCACTAATAAACAGTTAATACACAGAAGTGGAATAGCTACAACCTTGACACTGTTTGTCTACTCAAATAATCTGACGCATGCAGAAAAACAGTTCAATCTTTGCTCTTAATCAAGTTGATTTAGGCTTACACATACTAGTTGTTATAAATCACCCAGCAGTAATTTGCAAGGGAAAACAATATTTATTTTTCTTTTTAAACTTAGAATTGGTTTTAGTTGCTTACTGGAGACAAACCTGAAACACGTTTTGTGAAACATCTCCAACTATGCTAAAATGCTCAATGAGCAGCCAAGGAGAGAAGAAGCATGAAGTAATCAAAGCTGGTTTTCATTTGAAGCTTAATAAAGACTGAGGGATAACACTAACTTAACCTCTTGTGGTAAAATTTAGTCTTCAATAGAAAGCCTTTATCCTTGAGCCTTACGCAACCTCCATCAGAAACAGAATTGCAAAAGTATTTTACCACAAAGAGCAAACCCAGCAAAATGATGTTTTGCCTTGAAATGCTGAGGCAAGGAGAAATGGAGAAATCCTCCTTTGACACCAGGAACACACTGCCATTTGCTTTCTCTGCATCTGGTATGTTCACTCATTTTTCCTCCTCTCATCTCTCGACAGCGTACTAAACTGTTCAATCCTTCCTTGTAGTGAAGAACATTTCCTCAGGTGGGAATTATGTATGCAAGGGCAGACTCACTACCAAAAGCAGCTGTAGCAAAGGGTTGGTTTAATGTTTGTTTTACTGTGGGCTCAACTGGAAAAGCAAGGCACCTTGTGGGCTGTGACTGAAGTGCATGCGGAAGTCACCTACCTCCTCTAAGCCTGTCCCTCGCTAGTTGCTGTCATTGCAAACTTCCTTTGTTTGACTTGGCTTTTATGATTAATTTGTACAGATTATTCCTGAGCTAAGTCTATACAATACATTAACTCACAGGTTCATTTCCTTGCAGGTGTGTGCTCAGCAGAGGTCGGTCTATAAAAGCTGCCATCAGCTATTGTCAAATCAGAAATGAGAAATGTTATTAGTGGGAATTGTGGTTCTTTTTTCCACTAGCTATGAATCAATGCTCTATTGCTTGTTTATTGAGTTAGAAAATATTGGCAAAATGATGTCATTATGCCCAAGGAATGTTCTTTCAATTTTTTTTTTTTTTTTTTATAATGACACTGCATCTACTGTAATTGTTTAACTGCACTTCCTCTGGATTGAGACAACTTGCACTGTGGGGCATCTCATAATTTAAGAACTAAAGTGATGAGTATGTATCAGCTGAATACAATGGGCAGACAGAAGGGAGCAAGAAGACATGAATCACCTAGAGCTATTTGCTCTAGTGTGTTCTTCCTTAGTATTCCCATGGTCATGGTACTAGATGCCTCCCAAAGGCCTCCTCAAATAATCAGTTGCTTTTCCTGCTCCTACAGTTGCTCCCAGAAGGTTTCTTTTAGCCACTACTCTCACCAGGCCTCAGCCCCTTCCCTGAAGAACAGCATCCCTGGTCAACCAGGCTCAGCTCCCTCTATATCCACTCAGTGCTTGCCCAGGTGAGTACCAGAAGCAGGGAGACAGTTTGCTGCAGCTCAGCGTGAGGCAGCAATTACAGCAATCATCCCTGAACATAGGTTACATTTTTCCAGACTTGTGAGGTTAACACAGGAAGATATGATCATGGTCTTAAATTAACGAGGAGAGTACAAAATGCATGACTAACACTGAAGAATGTGCTATAAACATAACATTCAATCCCTCAAAAGACAATCAGTGTCTAGCCTAGAAGAGAAACTGGCTTTTTCTCACCTAATTGCAGCTCTCTACAACGTGGACATCTGGAGATTAGGCAGGTATGCCAGGCTCGCTCTGTAGCAAACACAGAAAACATAGACACTTCCAGAGGAGTCCTCTGAACCTTTCCAGTGCCTACTTTTGGATGAGGTACAGGGTACTCAAAGCCTCCCGTTGCTCCTCACAGTCTGCAGAGGGCCCAGGGTAATGCTGCTGCAGATCACTAGACAACAAGCTGTTCTTTCAGCTCAGAGCTCTGTTATTCCAAGGTGAATGGTTCAAATAGAAAGAGAGGAAAGGCTTTCTGAAGAGCCTGAAACTGTGTCCTTTCTGACATATTCAATTTTCAGGAGCTGGATGGCTTCCAGGAGAAATGTCCCTTGCTCTGAGAAGCTATTGGAAGTAGTTTCTTCCACAATTTCTGTCCTGCCACGAGCAGCTCCAGAAGCTCTGAGTTCCTGGCCAAAGAAAACCAGAGCTCACACTTGGAGACAAGCATACTGAATGTAGAAGAAAGGAAGGTAGTGTTCATCTGGGCAGCCTAACCTGGAGGAGAAGAAACTGTAGCTGATGAAGAGCCATAACAAGTTCCCCTGGTGGCTCTTCATCCGGTGACATAAAGACTCAGCACACACGCTTGCCAGAAAACTGTAAAGGATCTCTGGAGCAAGATGGCTCCTGAGTGAGTTGCTGCTCACGAGTGAGTTCCTGCTCCCGAGTAAATCTGCTATAATTTAGGGGAAAGAGGAGTTCAAATGGCAGTTTCTGTTTAAGAAATAGATTTTGACAACTACTGATGGGAAACTTTGCTCCTATCTACCATCTAGAAAGGTAATGACTGAGAAAAAAAAAAAGACAAAAAGAGAGATATTTTTTCTAGCTGTAAACTCAATTGATGATCCAGATGGTGGCAGGAGAAAGTAGCAATATAATCACACTGTATTTGCATCCCTGTGTGTTCTGATGACTAAATGCCACATATTACTTGCTTCCTTTGGCAAAATAAAATGTGTCACAGTGAAAGAGGCAAACAAGCTGAAACTTTGCTGTTACAAAAGCAGATTGTTTCCTGCAGATCTCACTTTTCATCATGTCTCTCCTCCCTACCCTATCTGTGTAACCCATAAAATACTTTCATCCTAAATATGCCAACAGTTGTAATTGCACCTGGCAGGGAGCTGGAGACCTGCACAAGAAAACATCAAATTAGGAATTCCTCTCCAAATCTCTTCAATTAAGAATTGTCTAAATTATATTAAATGGTATAGTAAGAAGAAGACAATGTCTTGATCTAATTCTGTCATGATGCAGTGAATGTCTGAATGACACCAGCAGTGTTAAAAGGTCTAGTTCTGCTGCTGAGCACTGACCTATCAAACTTTCCAGCTAACCAGGGTTTGCATTTCACACGGCAAAAGAGAGAAGCTCCCTTCTCTTCACTAACCCTGCAATTTAGGTTTTAGACTCGATACAATATTTTTATCTTAGGAATAGAGCAGTTTCTTCTACCGCCTGTTAACCAAGCAGATCCAGGCAGACGATGCAGAGGAGCAGGCCAACTGGAGCCATGGTATTAATAGCTGTGAAAAAAAGAACATTATCATATCTAATATAGTTATGGACAGATGGCCTGCTTGTAGCACAGTAATCCTTCAATCCAGTTTCAGTCAGGCAAACAAATTCTCTGCCTCAAAATAAAACACACCAAATAATGACTCAGGACCCTCTGCTTCTTTTCCAGGGGCAAGTCTCATTACAGAAATAAGTTTCCACCTTTTCTGGCTATTTAAATCAGCAGCTTTTCTTACATTGAAATATACAACTTATATTTTTCTATTCCTACAACTATTGCTTTCCTGTTGAATGTGACTCTCTCTGCCCTGTTTTAGCTGCCTGCCCTCCCTCAACTGCAAGGTATCTGTGAGAGCCCCTGCAGAATGCAGCAGCTTGCAGCAAATCCCTTACAGGAACAATTTCCCTGCTCCCTCCCACCACCATTCCCCCAGTGTCTGTGAAATCTCAGCAGTTAGGACTTGTCAGGCTGCACTAGAGCTTTGCATAGCTCAGTTTGAAAGAAGCCAGACAAGGTGAAAAGGAGAGAAATTTTTCCAGGTCCTCTCTTTTTTGACAAGTTGATGGTTTTATATGGGAAAGAGTAGAACACAATGATTACTTTTAAAAATAAGGAAGTAATAATTGGAGAGAATAACTGGGGGAAAGGGGTAATCACGTGGTAGCTAAGAGGCAGTGAATCACCGCTGGCACGTGTCATGACAGCATCTTTGGAACATGCTAAAATGTCTTGCGTTAAAAAGCCCTGTGTACCCACCGAGTTGCTTGGTGATGGCTGAGCACACTGGCCATCCTGAGACAGCAGCTTGAACGTTTTTGGACTGCCTTTAGATCTCACTGGCTTCCTAGCAAGTGCATGCATACACTACAGTTCTAAATATGACCTTGGAAGGGCAAAGTGTAAGGCACATTGTGGCAGTGTGCCCTCCCAGACTGTCACAGCTCCAAGTTCCTCTGTGCATTCAAAACCAACAAACCAGGCCCCAAATTCCTTGTCTTCCCTGCTGCATGTCTACAATGAATAATAATAGTTGAAGCTTCTGTGCTGTCTTCTCTTTTCTCATTCTCACAAACTTGTTTTTAGATTCTTGCTAATAGCTGTGGCTGCTGATTCCCTAGAATCTTAGAAATCTTTGCATCATCCAAAACTCACATTGTCCTTTCTATGCTTTCTGCCAAATCACTTTATTACAGCTTTTGTTGGCTGATACTGCACTGTAATTCAGTGTTCTACCATTTAGTGCATGCTCACACTGCTATGGACTATAACATATCTCAGGTGACCTCTAAACCATGTAGTCCAGGTACCAGCAGCAACCTAACCATTATAAACAGAGACACGCAGCATATTAACCCATGTAACAATGTAGCTGAAGAAATGCATGATTCTTTGGCCAGTCCATAAGATATTATGAATAAAATAATCTCATATATTCATATGATACTTGTAAAGTGCAAAATTAAGTTTGCTGAGAAGCACCACATGCACATATTTGCTCCTACCTATGTACCTTACTTTGAATTAAACTAGAAATTCAGTATGAAGTTAGAGCTGAAGAGCTAAAAGCATTAAATCAGAAACATATTTGTCCCTTAGCAAGCTGTGTTCATCTATAAAGAAAAATAAAGATTTCACGTCATTAAAAATGTATGAGATTAAACTCTGTGCTAAAATGTCTCATTTTCCTCATGGCATCATTTCCTGCCATGTTTTGAATTTGTGGCTGACTTCACACTGGTGTGAGGATTATCATTTCAATCTCTTCATTTTGTGACTACCACTTATTTAAATCCTCATGTGTGAAGCTGCCTGCAACTTCACCTCAAAAAAGTCCTCTACTTTAAAGTGCAGCCCTTGAACTCAAGGCAGACAAACAGCCAAGTGATGGCAGCTTGAATGACAAGCAATAGCAAAGCAATACAGATCAGCCTGGCCCTGTCAAGCTGCCATGCTCAGCCAAGTTGCTTAAGAGGGCTCTGAAAGGGCTAGCTGGAGCTGCAACTAGAAGGCAGTTCTGTCACCTGATAAAGCAAGTGGACATGCTGCATATCCTTGTAATCTGTGATGCTGTATTTCCCAACTTTCATCAATTTTTTTGTTGCAGATAATAGAGGGTGGAGAACAGGTTGGAAGAGCCTGGATAAAAAGCTCCTTCATTCTTCCCTTCTTCGGACAGTCTGGTTTGGTTTATTTTATCTTGACTGTAGGAAAGGATAAAATAGCCTGCTTTAGGGCTTGTGTAAACATTATTAGCAGAAAAGGTTTTGTTTGCTCTTCCCTTCATGATTGAAAGCTACAAGCGATTAAAATCAGCTGTCATTTTTTAAAACAGCTCTTGACTATGCATTTTAGAGACAGCTGTATCTAAGAGTTGTCATTGTTCAAAAAGCCAGGTACCAACATCAGCCTGCCCAAAGAAGTGTGTAAGGGTAACACTAAGCAGCAAATAAAATATTGCTGACATAACAACACCCACATCACCCTCTTTTTTGCCTACTCTCAGTCCATGGAATTCGTAGCATTGCTGGCAAAACACAGGCTTGCCAGTTTTGTTACTTTTAAAGTATTTTCAAAATTCACTTCTTAATGACAAACAACTTTATAATGGAAAAGTCCTACAGTACTTGCAGACCCAAATGTGTTCAACTCCTCCAAGTCTTCTTGGTCCTCTTGGGTCTCATGAAGCATTATCAGCACAAACCACCACAAAATTAGTCCATGATGCAGCTTTCCACAGCTTTCCCATCCTTCTTGCCTTTAACACAGTTCAGCATGCAAGCTCTGACAGTGCTGGAGCTGCACTCTGCTGGTCCTGCACATGGATATCATCTACAAACCAAGTTTGTTCAAGTCCCTGAGTTCTGTGTGGCCTTCAGAGCTCTTATGCTGTAATGGGAGCCACCACTACTTCTGCTCTCTTTCTTCCAGCTGAACCCAGGTTCATTTCTGTTCCCCCCCGATAGCACTGTGTGTCCTTTCTTCCTTAACCAATTCCCAATTCCTCTCACTGTTGAGAACTTTGAGGTTGGCTTTTAATTGCCACTGTCCACTTATTTCCAGCAAGTGGGACACAGACCTGACTGATACACCACATCTGCTTGGCTATGGATGCTGCAAGCTTTGTTCCTGCCCCTGTGCAAAAATTACATTAACAAAGTTGAAAGCAACATTAGATACAGGTTTAAAATTATTCCAGAATACTTCCACATTTCTGGAGCATCACTTTGATCCCAGAATATTTGCTGTTTAACTAAAGCAGATTTTTCTGGAGTTGGCTTGTGCAGAGGTAAAACTTTCCTCTATCCTGGAATGGTTATTGCATAATTGCTTTTTGCTCAATAACTGTTCTTTCAATCACTCCGCCACCATGAGAGAGAATAAAAGGAAGAAAATTCACATCATAAGGGAACAATGGTCCAACCATTCCTAAGGGAAGCTGGATTAACAAATAGGTCCTGCTCCAGCTTGTTTTTCCTTTGCTGCCCTTCACAGAAAACTTCCAAATCAGAAAGTGTTTGCTGGATGGCTTTCACCGCCTTGCTGCCAGGCTAGTAACTGATTCTACCGCCTCATTAGCTAATCCATTCCCAAATTAAATATGGACTGGATTCAACAGGCACATATGCGGGAAGGGGTAAGGTAGATGAGTGTAATGGAAGTGTAATTGGTTTTAATGTGATGTAATCTCAGTAAATGCTCCGCATTAGTCAGTATCCCAGGGCAATCTGTCTGGTCATAGAGGATGTTAGTTTATGGAGACATATATACAGAGAAAGCTTTTTGGTTATTCCCCTGGTATAAATGTCAGAATCAAATGACTTTGGGATGGGAAAAGGACATCAAACAAAGCAAAATGCCTAGGATGGTAATGTGGGGGTTTTATTTAGTCCATAAGGTAGATTTGCCATCACTTACCTACGGTTTTATCTGCACAATAAAATGACCTGTAGTCATGTTTTTCCCCCAACACTGTCTCAATCCTCACTTGACTTTCCAGTAAAGATGACAAGGGATAAAACTGTTCCAGATGCAACAATGGGATGCAAGGGACCACATTACCTGATGGTAAGTGCAGTGGGAAGTTCCCGAAGGCAGCCAAGCAGCAAGAGCTTGACCACAAGTTGCCAGATCAGAAGGACCAGAAGGGATAAAAGCAAGCATGAAGGTGTCCCAGTCAGAGACTACCCTGAGCAGTAACCCTTCAGAGCACTGCACTGTGTGCCAGGGCCACTTTGGAAAACCAAAATAAAGGTCTCATGCCTGCACAAAAGGCACAGTCTGGCACCAAAGCATCTTCTCTAGTCCACCTAGCAAATTATGTTTTTCCAGTCTTTTCCTTGTGTGGAGGAGATGATGGTTTTCCTGGGCGAGCTGGTCAGTCTTTGGTCTTCCTGCTGGATGCCTGGGAAATCACAGCAGACTGTCTTGGTGTCAGTGTGTTTGCAGAATAAGGCCACCTCAAACAGCAGAGACAGCTAAATGCTGAAACTGTGTTTTCACAGTTAGAATAATGAGAGGGGATACATTTATCAAGTGCACTCTGTCTTGAAAATTACATGACAATGAAAAGAATGAGAGTAATGAAAAAAAATCAGTAATGATGTATTCAAGGCAGAAATAGGTGGAGACCAAATCCTTTCACTGTAAGCTAACAATGTGTCTTTTGATTGAATTCACTTGCATGATAGGCCAACTGTATTTTTTAACCATGACTAAAGAGAAATCTTCAAGCTATTACTAGTCTGCTGAATCACCTAGATTTTTTCACTTTCTTGGAAAGCTTATGTACTCTTCAGCAATATGTGAACACAATAGTAAAATCTTATTGTTTGCTCATGGGGTCACAGTACATGCCAGCCCATCAGCAGTGGCTGGTTTGCATTCAGAGTACATGCCAACACTTTATAAACAGGTTCAAAATGCAACTATACTACAGGAAAATAAAAGTAGATACGTACATTCCCTTGACAGAAAGACAACCTACTGGTTTATATTTCAGAGTATAGAAAGTAATTATCTGTACAGGGGTGTTCACCTGTTACTGAAACTTCTCAGCTTACTAGAACTCAAATAAATAATTTCATAACTGTTGAAAATGAGGGCATGATGGTTCAATTCTTCTGATTGTCAGGCTTCAATGAAACTCAGTGGAAATTTTGCCAAAAGCAAAAAGTCATGGAATCCCAGATAAACCCAAAACCTCTCATTAAATCAAGTGTAAAATGTCTTCCACTAATAGTAATTCAAATTACAAGTGAGTTCACTCTGAATGCACAGATGCCTTTTTTCTGTTAGCTCTCTGGAAAGAATCCAGCAATGACGTTTGCTGACAAAAACAAAAAAAATCAGAATAAATAGCTCATTTATGTCAATTTCTGAATCTGAAAATGTTATAATTCCTGCCAGTGAGGCAATTCTAATAGATTCACAGCCTCACTTAGGGACAGAGACTGAGTTCATGCCATACTGCATGTATATAGCTGAAAAGTCACCAATGCAGCACAAGATGTCACATAGCAAATCCCTGCAGGGAGATGCTTGCAATTAGCTCCCAGTAATGAAAGCACCCGTGTAGAACAGCATGTAGGAGCTGTTCAGGAGCAACAGACATATAGAAGAGGGGAACCAACAAAAAAAAAAAAAAAAAAAGTGAGAATTATTTGCTCATTTAAAAAATATTAGTGAATATAGGAGAAATATGACAGCTTAAAAACACTAACATAGAATGCATACATGATATTTCAGGCTTTACTTAAGCCTGTGGCAAGATTCCAGAGTAGAGGAGGGCAGTAGACATGAAAGGATGTCAGCAGCCTCACCTTCCTGCTCTGCAGCAGCAGGACACACTGCCAGGCTCTCTGGCCATGACTCCGGTCACTGGTCCCTCCAGGCTGTCTGTTCTCTTTGCTCTCCATGAGCTCTGTTTCACTGTGCTCACTGACACCAGATTGCTGTTGCAAGGAAACAGAAGGAAATGCTGTTTAATAAAGGTTGCAGTGAGTGACTCAATGTCTTACAGTTAAAAACTGGAAACACTTCAGAAAACAAGTGGACAGACAACCAGGGAAAAGCTGAAGTACAAGTTTTGAGTGCTGCCTCTACATGGTCAGAAAGTTTTGGGTTTTTGTTTTCTGGGTTTTTTTTGTTATTGTTGCACAACACCTTTCGTTTATCGTCTATTTTGGGGGGTTTCTTTTTGCCTGGTGGGACTGGTACTCTGAATTAGTTTTAGAGGTCAAATATCATTCCAGCTCTAGAAGTTGTCAGTACAGACAGTGACCAGTGGCACCAGGGGAAAGAATAAGGTCAGGGCAAGGAAGGCAACCTCTCAACTTCTAAGTCATATCTACTGCTAACTTATCAGCTGCATCTTGGAGACTTCTGAAATTACAGACAGCAATTTTGCATTTAGCAGTTCAGAATGGGTTGTATTTCTCCTATGAATTTGCCCAATCACCCTTTGAACCTCTTTATATTTTTAACTATGATAACAATCAGAATAGAAACAGTTCCACAACTTAAGCATACGCTAAGTTTTCAGTAAAGAACCCACAAAATGCACATATACACCATGTAAAAATATATTCTGATATAGGCAATATATTGAAATCTGTATTAAAAAAAGTAGGACCTGAGTAAACATTGTGTAAAACAGTCATCTCCAATGCATTCTCCGTCTGTGCCAGACAGAAAACAAACTCTGCAGGTCACCATTAACACAAACAGTTGATAAAGAAATAAAGCAGGCGGAAAATATCAACTGTATTTCTCTTCACCATGCCACCTAATTTCTTTACAGCCCACTCCTGAAGAGAAATGAAGATAAAAGCTGTTCCAAATGGTGGCTGCAAACATGATGCCTCTTGGAAGGTGTCCTGCCCCGGGATGCTGCAGTTGGTTAGTAGAATATTCAGGATTAGGCCAAACCCAGGTGTTTGCCAGAGGGCCAAGGGTTATTATGAGGGAAGATACCCATTGGAAGCAGGGATCAGGGATCTTCAAGACCAGCTTTTTTGAAAAGCAGCTAGTGCTATCTCTTCAGGAACTTTGTTTTCTTTCAGTTGCATAGGAAAAAAAAAATCCAGATTTTCTTTTAAATATTTCCAACATGCAAGGAATTTAAAAGGAATTTGGAAGGTTTTAATTAAAAGAATTCACACATAGAAAGCAAATCAGTGGAGAAAAGTCTTTAGCTTCATCCCGCAACTGTTAAATACTTTTCTGGAGCCAGTTCTTCTGATGAGGTGAAGAAGCATAATAGCCTGCAGAAGCATAATATGCTTTGACAGAGAGCACAGAATCTGAGCAGAGGCCTCTCACCAAAGAGGCAAGCTGAAGTCCCTAAACTCTTGTCATGATATAAGCATGGTGTGCCTACATCTTGCTGGGTGTTTACAATGATAAATGATGCTAAGGAAGAGAGTTTACTTCAACTTTTCATTCCAAGCCAAAAGGTACCTGTAATCCACTCTCCTGCCCTTTAAAATCCCTTGATGCAGAGCTGTTTTGAACAGTAGTCTAATTTTATAAGTGCTATTTTGCAAGCCCACCTGACAGACTGAAAACAAATTTCTCAGAAAAAGATGCTTTCCCTAGCAGAAGGTTGGGTGTGCATGGCAAGCAGTTGATACACAAGGGAAGAAAACTTGCCCCACCATCTCTACAACTTGCCAGGCTAAGCCTCCTCCAAACTGTGAACCACGCTTAAAAGTTTGGTTTTCTTTTGGCTCCTTTTCTTTGTGCACTTCACTGTGAATCTTTCACCTTTCTCATCCAGTGTTTATTCATAATTCCTTACTTTTGTCCTTTCCTCACATAATTCAAGCTGACTTTCTGGTGTAGATAATGGTTATCCCTTTTCTCACTGGAGTAGAATGACTGCAAGTCACCAACCACATCTATGAATTGCCCAATTCTGTTCCTACAACATGGTTCAATGACTTCTTTGAAAATAGAAAGTTGTGTCTTCTAGAAATGCAAATTTACTACTTCCTTAATTACATGCTGGTTGGCAATACAAAAATTGAGATTCTTATACACAACTGTTTTTTCTTCCATGGATATGTATAAAGTCTCTCTGCATGTCTAAAGGCAGTTTTATCTTCTGCTGTACTCATTTCTGGTGGGAGTATTTGTATACTATCTTTTTCTTATGTTTTTTTCATCTTCAGTCTCCCTGAAAATCTTGACTGTCTAGTCCTGTCAAGAGATCCACAGCATCTGTTGATTTCACAAATGAGACCAAATCAGTTTTGCCCCACTGAGAAGAGCCAAGTCAGCAGGCCATACTGTTCTCAGAGATACAGTAAGAGTTTGGGCTGTCTTCACATAGTCCTAGGGGCTTCAGTAAACCTGGGGGACGGATCCCTTAGTTTAGCACATGTTTTAGCTTCAGCAGCTCCAGGTTTGATCCCTGGAGAAAGTAGTTCTCACAACATGACCTGCTGCATCTGCTACAAAATATATAAGAATATAAGTTTTTCTTTTGCCTAGATTGCTAAAAACTTAAATGCTCAAAAACTTAAATTTAAAGGTAAGCTCAGCTTTTCTTTTCAAAGATGACATGATTTGGCTTTAAGGCAAATCAGTCCCATGTCAAGAATCATAGAGTCAGAGAATGGTTTGAATTGGAAGGGACCATAAGATCATCAAAAATGACCTAGTCCCATGATCCCTGCCATGTGCAGGGACACCTTCCACTAGACCAGGTTGCTCAAAGTCCTGTCCAACCTGGTCTTGAACACTTCCAGGGATGGGACATCTACAACTTCTCTGGGCAACCTGTTCCAGTGCCTCGCCATCCTCTGAGGAAAGACTTTCTTCCTAACATCTAACCTAAATCTCTCCTCTTTTAGTTTAAAATCATTTCCCCTTGACCTACCGCTGTCTGTCTGTATAAAAAGTCACTCTCTTCCTTTTTTGTAAGCCTGCTTTAAGTACTAAAAGTATGTGGCAAATTTAGCACTCCAACCCTTCTGCTCTAATTCATGGACTTGGCAGTTCCAGGTTAATGGTTGGACTTGATGATCTAAAAGGTCTTTTCTAACCTCAATGATTCTCTGCTTAATTCTGTTTTTCTGAAGCTCCCTGACAGTGGCTGACCCTCTGGATCAATAGCACAGCCTGCCAACTGCAGTCTCAAGCCTCCTCTCTTTGGCATTCGCACCTTCCACCTGGCACTGAGGCAGAGAGCTAAATATGTGATTTTGTCCTGGCAGAGGCTCCTGCATGCCAGGCATTTGGCTTAGAGCTCCTGTCATTGCAGCTGCTGATATGGATGCAGGGGGAAGGGCGTCAGGCTGGCGACAGCTCACCCGTGCCAAATAGAGAGCGAGCGAGGAACTGCGATGTGAATAAGAGAGGCCTGTGGGTACTGTGACAATTTTGTTTAAGTTTATGTAGCCCCTTCCAGTGGAAGAATTTAAAAGATATTTTTTGTCCAGATCAGCTTTTCACAGAGAAAAGTGGTTAAGATACCAGTTTGAGGTCTCTCAGGAGATGCCTATAGCCTTCTGGGATGAAGCCCTAAATCTGTCAATGGGAAATGCAAGATAAGGAGCGGTCCTGCAGAGCTATTCCCAAACCATCCCCATTCTCACTCCATGGCCCCTTCCTGTGCTCACTTGTTTCCAGGAATTACTGGCCTGCTGTTGAGAAATGTGGCTTCGCTCTGGTTCCCAGCGCAGTCATGAAAGAAGCGGGGGCATCCACATCCACATATGTATTCACCCGAGGAGAGGAGCTTCCCCTCGCACCTGCTGTGTGGCACAAAGGACCCAGAGCTCTGCAGGGGGCATGGGCTCAGCCTCCCTCCCTCCCTCAGCTGAGGCAAACAAGTGAACAAAAGCAGGGACTTTCTCTCCCCTGTCCTCAATACCAATGTCAGAGCCAAGTAGGAGGCAACGAGCTCTCCACTGTCATCTCTCGCCCACTCTCTGGTCCTCCCTCCCATCTGACAAGGGAGTTTTGCACTGGGACTTCACATCCAATCACTCTCTGCCACAATCCGTGGCTATAGCCCACTTGTTTTTTACATATTTCAGTCCATCTTCAAAGCTGTTAAGCTTTGGTTTTTAAATTCCTAAAAACTTTTGAGATGCTGGCCTACAGTGTTGCAGCTTGCTACCTTATTGGAAGAGAAAACTACCAGGCAAAACTTAGGTCAGCCTCATACACTTCATTTCCCTAAGCTTCCTCAGCAGGTAGCAAGGAAAGAAGCCCTTCATGACATCTTTCAGATTTGTTAAATTAGCCCTCTGGTCTGAATCACTTTCTGAATGGATTTGTCATGCTCCATTGACTACAGAGGGAGCCTAAGGACAGCCTCTGAGATTAACCTTCAACCCCACACACTGGGGTGGTGGGTACTCAGTTCTGACAAACCACATAAAAGCTTGTGAACCAAAGGTGTTAACTGAGAGTAGATCACTAAACTGCAGCATAAATCACAATAATGGCTGTTACACTGTTGTTGTCATTGCTGCTAATAACAACAGCAAATAAAGTATATTTCTGGATTTAGGATTAGAGCATCTTTCATCTCCCTTGATGAAGTCCATCTGCTACTCTAGGGACCTGTAGCATAAATGCTGCAAAGTAGGAAAGTGGCTGCCTTTTCCATTGCCTTTTTCTTGCTCTAAGAGCTTGTTGTTCTGCCTTTATTGTACCACTTTATTGTGATCCTTACGTTAAGGTTGCAGAGCACTTACTCTTTTGGGGGCACACTGCACTGAAAGAAGATTGACTGGTCTCTTCCCATGTGGGTAAATAGAACAGTGACTTATTTAGGGAACTTTCCTGATAAGACAGCAAGTAGCAGTTGTGATAACACAGGCCCAGTTTAAACTTGACTACTTACAAAACATTCTTTATCTGAGGGAGCACATATTTTGTGTCTGAGACACTCAGTTACGCAGGCAGTGTGATGGTCCCTGTCATCAAAGGAGGACAACAGCAAACAGAACAAATGTGGTACTTCACTCTCAGCTAAGGATAAATGGAGACCTGGTCTTTGCACTCCTTTTTGCACTGGGAAGTGTCCTGTTGAGTTAGTAAGACTATGTGCAGAACATAAAGCACAGCATTCATGTAAATTGCTACAGGACTGAGACATTAAATATTTTAGGATCTTTGCACATTATATCATGAGTCTTATGACCTTTTTCCAGGCTGAAAATGGGCCACTTCACACTGAGAATATAACCAAAATCAGGTCCTGAATTCAATATTAATCTTTGTAGTATATATTGTCAGAAGACAAGAGGAGAAATCTTTATCTTTCCTCGCAGCCAGGTAATCCTAGCTTTGGGACAGGATTTCTCAGCACCCCAGTCTGAGTCCTTTCTGGTGTCTTTCTCTGATATGTGTACCTAGTTTTTTGTTATGTTGATCTTTACACCAGGGATTCTATTCCCACTTTTCAAAATCACCTCTCCTCAACATTTCCTCACAAATCTTCTAGTCAAAAGAAGTTTAAAGACTATTTACAACAATGACTCCTTGCAATTGCAGACATCGTGGACATGTCTCTTCCCAGGTAATCACTTACTCCCTGTATTCTGGGTCAGCAGTGTAGGGCCTTAACTTAAGGAGAGAGTAAAAGAAAGGAAGAAAGTAAGTAAGCAAGGAAGAAAGGAAAAGAAAGAAAAAGAATGTAAGGGGGAAAGACCCATATGGATAATATTTCCCTCTTGACCACTACCTCCACCATAAACACTTTGAGGAAAAAGTGGAAGTTTGTCCATCCTTGCAGTTGGAGATTCCTTTTGCATCAAACACGTCCTCAGGCAGCTGATTTTTCTGAGGCCCACTGTGCACCCCGGAGCAACATGAACTGCACTTGACCAAGGCTGAGTATCTGGATCCCATGAGCATCTGTACAAAACACAAAAATTAATTTAATAAAAAAGCTAAAGTTTTTCAGACAGAAAATCCACATAATTAGATGGGTGCAGAACTCTTTTATTATGAACAGTAGATTTTTTTAAGTTGTATAACAGGAAAAAAAATCCAAACATAATAACAGTTTTTCTCTTAAAATACAGTAGTATGCAAGTTAATTAGCATTATAGAAAGATCTTTGTCTTTCCTCCATCCCCTTCATACATTTTTCTTTTACTCAGCCTCCAGAATTTCCAATAATAAACACTTAGGAACTGCTAAATATCTGTCAATTAATTGAAAACATTTATTCTATTTTTTTTAAATAAGAATTTTTTTTCTCGTGGTTTTGATCTTGGTGATCTACTGAACAGGAAAAAAGATAGTCACTGACCTTTTCAGATCCAAACTTTCATCTTTTGCTCCTGTGGTAGAAATGGTGCAAAGCAGCAAATAAAAAGTGTAACTAAGAAAACAGCAGCTGAATAAATACAAATAAAAAACATTTTTTGCCAATGGAAACAATAATTTCAATGTTGATTGTGTAGAAAGGAAGTCTTTTGTAACTCAAGCTACTCAAAAAGGATGCAGACACTTTTCTGTAAAAGATACTCTGTGTGTTTGTATGTATATTTGTATGTATGTATATTTGTATTTAAAGTCAAACCTCATTTGACCACAAATGTAATAAACTTTCCTCAAAAATACTCCCAGTGAAGATTTTGTAACAGACTTGTGTTTTACTACAAGATTAAAGGTTTTTTCTTCCATTTTTTGTTTAACTAGAGACAATTAGTACATGCTAAGTAAGAAAAAACGAGAGGATCTCATGTGGGTAACTTCCCATATCACTGTAAAAGACGGTAATAGACAAAAAGCTGGAATAGTACTTTGTGAGAATGGGTCATCTTGAACATGGAGAGTTCATTTTGAAAATTCTCTGTTCTCAGTGAAAATCAGGTGTTGCTCCATCATGTACAAAGCGAGGAATGAAGTGAGTGTGTCTCTGTGTCTGTGCAAGTGTGACTATCATGCATTTAAGTATTAATTCCAAGTTTATCCTGTGCAAAGCCAGAGGGATGATGAGTAGACTTTTAACTTCAGCTGCAGTAGTGCATCAGACGAGCTCTGGGGTCTTAAAGTTCTCAAAGGGGCTTGCACTGCTAGTGGTTACTTTCATGGGGACATCTCGCCCCACTCACCTCTGGCAGTCCTCATGGCACCCATAGACACACTTAATGAACCACCATTCCCAAAAGTTTGTAGCACAAAATGATAGCAGAACTTGGATCTCATTTGCATGAAATCCTCTCCACTCATATACTACATACATAATAAAAAAAACTATGTCAAGAAAGAGATGGCCTTCCAAGACCCTATTCCATGAAAGCAACTCAACAGAAAAGGGCTGATGCAAAAGCTTTTCCAGGCCTGTTTATGGCACAGTTTTTGGAGGAAGAGGTGAGAAGGACAAGAGAAATCAGAGAACTGTGTTCCCTGCATGATTCAGCTTAGGGAAGCTAAGCATGGCTTGAGACAATCCTCAAACAGCTTGAGCTTACTGATGAGATCAGATACCCCACATGGAAATACAAGAGCATCTTAAAACTCTTATTACTCAGTAACCTAAAAATGTAGCTAACTGACAAGTATCATATTAAAAAGGAATTAAAATTTTTCTTCCATAATTAAACAATATGAGTACTTGGTCTCCCTTCCAAGGATAGGATTTAGGTTACTGAGTCCATTAGTGGTTTGAAGAATGTACTGTCAGTTTTCATACCTTATAATACTTCATTTTCTTCCAAACAGTTTCAGAAGCCTATGTAAATCTCCTAGTCTTGTAAACAGTGTGAAGCATCTCCTTTCGGCAGTGAGTGATGGAATGGTTTGTATGGAGTATTTAATTATTCTAACATTTTAACTAATAGTTGGACACAAAGACAAAACCTAGAAAAGCACTTGGAAAAGAAAGCAGATTTAGGAAAAAAGGACAATCAAAGAATAAAAAGAAAGGAGAAGAAATTAATACACAATGACCACTACCTGAATGTCTGCATAATTCTATATAGTTCATTAACATAATGTAACTTCTTAGCTCTACTCTTGAGTCTTAATCATCTCTCACTAAACACATACACACACATTCATTAAAGTCACTGCTAAAGTAAAACAGCTGAGCATGACAGGGCTGGGAATAAGATTTTCCCACTGCTTAGCCGATAATTTTTTAAAAGTCAAACTCTTTATCTGCAAGCCATCATTGTGTCAGTTTTACAGTTTGAAATAACTGTATACTGAAACAAGCTGCTTTACAGAACTGAGAAGTGTCAGGAAATTGGGACAGGCATAAATCAAGGAGATGTTTTCTGCTAAAATCATTTTCTCGCAGGTTTCTTTCTACAGACTAAAACTTTTTTTGAATTTACAAAGTTGTTTCTGTGACAAGCAACACCTACAGCTGATGATAATTAGTACAATAAAGATTTATCATTAGAATTTGGAATTAATTTAAGAAATTCCAGAAACAGTTTTAACAAACAAATGAGAACACCATGTGTCTGTGTATTAGTTTATTTAATTCTTTATCGCCACTAAGAGCAAGTAAATTATGTTGATACAATTGGTAAACATATACATTCGCTAGAGCCCCCCACAACCCCACAGAGCTAATGGAAACATAAGGGATGTTACAGGATTAATGCTTTCATTCTACAATATGGATATATGGCTTTCATACAAGTTTTAAAAAATTGAAAAGGTAACACACGGCTAGCTTACAAAATCAATATACAAACCAAAAAAAAAAAAAGGAAAAGGGACAGGAAAAAGAAAGTAACCCATGAGAAGATATCATATAGCACTGCTTTAATAGATATATACAGAATTAGAAATCCATTGAACATGGTATTCAGGCTTTGTTATTTTGACTTTCATTCCTCCTTTCAGTTTAACACCCAAAATACAGTATTAAGACGGTTTCTGTCTGACTTTGATTTTTCCATCTCTTTTTACCCATTTTTCTCACTTTTTATTGTCAGAGAAAAAGGCCTTTTCTGCCTGGACTTCTATGTTCACACCTATCTGAAGCAGTTTGTCCACTTTGAACCTTTGAACAAAACCCTTCCTGTGCTTGGTGTGACAGAAGAGACCATCACTGTGATAGTAAGTCCTTTTGGCCATTTCACTGGCATGTGTTTTGCATTTCTCTTCGACACAGCTATCCTTAAACTGATGTGCTGGCAAGTGGGAAGAAATTCAGCTCTTCATCCTACTTTTGTATCCTCATTTAAATAACAACACAGGACAAAAAGCTCTTTCATTTCAACCATAGCTTGAAAACGTGGCAGCACTAGTTGTGATTCACGTTGCGAGTTATGCATGCACTTTGTTTCTACAGAGTATTACTTTCCCATATATGGATATATATATATATATATGCAGTATGCATGCATGTGCATTTAGAGAGCTGCTGTGTCTGACGCTGACATCTTCATTAGGTGGTTTCTAGCTCCAAGCTGCAGCAGTATTAGCCTGCCTCTGCTTCAGGTCCCCTCAGCAACCGCAAGACACTGGATTATCACAGCCATTTCCTTCAGCTCTAAAAGTCTAGATGAACTACATAATTATAATATGGGAAGTGCAATGAGTGACCTAATAAGAAAAGTTAAATAATGTCTTGTTGCCAGGCAGATTAGGGTGAGGGAATTCAAACAGTGAAAATAATTGAATGAAATTGGCTGTAAAACAGCCCTGCAGAGGTTATCCATTTTCCTCGCTTTCCATCACTGAATTCAGGGTTAAACGTTTTGTACAGTCTTTAACTTTCAATGACCTTCTGAAATGGGAATATTTGTGAACCTCCGTTTTATCTTACCAATAAATCCATCCACTGGACACACACTTTAAGTTTTGTTGTGGGTTTTGTTTATTATTGTGGGGGGTTTATAAAGGAATAAAATCTGTAGGTACAGTCTTTTTCATAAACAATTCAATCAAAGCCAAGTGACTTAAAGGCCAGGAGAAACCTACTGAGTATTTTAGCCATCTGGGTCTCCAAGACACTCCATATTCAAATGACAAATGGCAGAAAAGGCTAAATGACTGTCCAGCCCCACCAATGAGATAACAATAGTTGATTATGGCTGAATTCTCATGTTTTCCTTGAAACACCTCATTTCTGCTCAGATCAAAGTGGTGAGGCCATAAGACAGATGGTCATTTTTGAAGAATAGCGGAAAGGGGCCATTAGAAAAATTATTAGACTTCAGCATTGTGTAGTTTTGGTCCAAAAGCAAAGTTTGATGCTGCTGTGAATGAGACTCATTTCACCCTCTACAAGTGCAAACACCCATGGGTGAAAGAGGCTCTCTCCATGCTCTACTTTGCTTAGACAAGTCTTTCACTACACCTGAAAGTCTATGCACCATGTCTCTTCTCTTTAAATTGATGATAAAAGAGGATGGCAGAGAAGGATGCAGCTTCTTGCACTATTTATCTAACTGAGATGTTTTTCTTTTTCAGGGCAGACACTCCTGCATCAGTGTCTCTAATTTTTGATCATTTCTGTCCCTGGGAAGTCTTGCCCAGGTTGGACTATGACACAGGTTTTGCCATCAATCCAGCCTCCTGGTAAATCCAGGGAATCACTCATTCTCATACTTCCTTGTTCATTGTCATCTTCTGATTAACAAGTTACTATTACGTCTTCTAATCTTAGAAGGACACAATTGAAGGTACCTGATGGCATGGGCTTCCTGGGGCTGTTGTGGAACAATCCAGGAAGAAATAGAGAATATAACCTCAAGGATGAGAAAAGATTAGCAACATCCACAGAATTTTAACTGAGTGGTAGAATACCTTAACAGAATCGACAGAAACCCTATAAATGCTATCAAAACTAGGAATTAGTGAGGGAAGGCAGGCAACAGCTACAATCTGTCTCTGCAAAGGAGAGAACTCAATCAAGTTCACAGAAGTGCTGTCCTAGAGAATTAAAATAGATTGAATATGAGATACCTACCCACACTTCTTCTCCTTATAAGAATTTGGGAGATGCGAAAGACTACCACGTCATGTCAAAATTATGTACCTCACCGATATTTTGCTTTAGTGGTGAGTTTACATTGTCAGTGTTTTTGCAATTCCTAGACTGAGTGAAAATCAGGTTGGCTTTTGTCCCACCCTCAACATCGACGTTAGCCTAAGATAACTCAGAAGTTTTCATCATATATTAAGGAATTTCATTAAACAAGTGGGCATGTTACACAATGTTTATCTTCAGATACTCCCTGCTAGCAACATCATTAGATTCAGAGGGTTTATAGGCCTGTTTTCATAAACAGTCTGCCTAGGTATTCACTTCCCCTTTGTTCATCCTAATGCTCCGTATTTTTAGTTGAATTGCTTGCTGCCACATGCCAAGTGGTGAAGGATATATATCAGAGTTTAAGAAATACATTATGTTTTCTCCGATCAATATCATCATTCTTTGCACTCCTAAACCAGAAAAGACAAACATACTATTGTCTCCTTTTGATTTTGCCTCCAGATGAACTCTTTCTTTTGAGGTTGGAGTGAGACTTTACTTGTCTGTAACACTATACATTTGATTAGTTTTCATTAAGGCACAAATGAAGGAAAGCATAAAAACAAATGTGCCAACCAGTAATTCTGGCTTCCATACTTAAGGAGCATACAAAAGAAGTTTGTATAAAATGCTCCTGACTTCATATCTTTCTCTTCTTGACAGTCTCCAACATTGCCTGTTGATACATTTTATAATTATTATTCTTTCATTTCTTCCAATTTTTCTCCTTTGAAAAACAGTTCAATGCAGAATGTCAATATGGAATTAAAAGATGAGCATCAGTAAATTATAATTTAGTATTTTCCTGCAAGTACAACAAATGTTTTCCCTACCTGGAGCCTTGCCCTGCAGTTTTGCAGCACGTAATAGACCGTTAAATAAGCCAGGCTGACATGGAATGATCCTCTTTTACTATGGGCACTTCAGTCAGAAGTCATATCAAAGTCAGAAAATGTTCCAATCCTCAAATACTGTTTTGAGTCAAGATATAGATAGGCCTAACTGCATAGAAGCATTGCCCCAGCCTACACAGAGAAAGGGAAAGGAGTTATACCCAAATACATTCTAAGTTTAAACTTGCTAGAATTAAAAGTCTGGATGTATTCATTCTTATCTGATGTTCAGTAGCTCACCACTCTCTTTTCCAAGAGATTTGAGTGCAGAAGAAGGCTGTCATTTGTTGGATTTTTACCACTTCCCCATACTATATTATAGGTGTAACAAACAAAGATGTAAACCACTCCTTGAGAGGGACATGCATGAAACAAGCTTCTGTCAGTTAAACTAGGTAAGCAACACATCTCTGCTAAGTCATTTTCCATTGTACTAGGATAGCACCAAGAGGGTAAACACATATTTCATCTGAAGTAGCCGCTCCCAGAGCACTGTCAGACAAGCTTGCCTTCCCAAAGGAAGGAGGGTAGAAGATTAGAAAGCAAATAAGGAGAAATTTCAGCATGACTGAAATAGAAACTGGGCAAGATGGGTGGGAAGAGGTTTGGTTCAGATACCTGCTTTTGCTTTCTTGATAATTGCTTTCTTGTCACTAGTGAAACAAGGGCTCCTGTTAGGTACCAGGTACCTCCTTTCAGAGCTGACCCGACTGACCTATTCAATCTTCTGTGTTCTGCCATGAATTACTTTTATCATCTCTTACATAGCTAGAGTTTATACTGAATGTTTTCAGCTGGGTTATTGGAAATTTTCTTCATTTTAAGTTTATAAATTATGACTCCCATTGCTGTCAAAAATAAGATGCCAATATAGATCCAAACATGCTGAGTAGTACATAGGAAATGTTCTCCTATTTCACATCCTTTGCTATCAGGACAGTTGCATTTTCTTCTGATCCTAACATGGTATTTTTTGTTTTGTTTCTTTGTTTTCTGTAAACTGTCTCCATGAAGGCCCTATACCACCACAGGAACTTGACTGGCCTCCTTCAAACACTTTTAGGAATGTTCCTTTAACAAGCCAGATGGGCAGTTAATCAAAGGAGTCATAAGGAGTCAGAGGAAACATAGGGGAATTTATTTTCTTCTTCCTCACAAAGGTGAAAATCAAAAGTCATATCTAAGGTTTTGACTAAAGGATAGCCAAAGTGTTGGTTTCAGCATCATTCCAAATTCCTGCCAGCTCCATATGAAATCTGGACTAGATTAACCAGTGTAAGACAATGGTGCAACAGTGTTTGCACTCAAAGCTGAACCACTTTAAGTGAACTGATGCAGCATTTAGACAGACAAACCTTTGGTGCGTGAAAATGTTTCTTTCTCCCTTTGCTTTCAATCAGACCTACCATCCCACTAGTTTAAGTCTGAGGCACAAGCACAGGTAGACCTGATTAGACCATGAACAAACCAAATAGCACCCAGAACCACCTAAATATGAGCCTTTATGATTTTAGATTTGGTCATTGCACATCCACCACATGTGGGGGACATTTTTTAACTATACCATGGGCTCAGGTATGTCGAACAGCATAGTCAAAATAACAAGGACATCAACACAAACTGCAAGACACACTCAAGGAGTCTGGGAAATAATTGTGAGGCTAGTCTACCTTAAGCTATGTGCAGCCTTGGCTTCAAAAGTGTTTGGAAACCTCTACAGAAGGACTTGCCTCACTGTGAGTCCAGATCAGCTGTACCCTCCATGTGAGAAAGAAAGGAGGGCAAGCTCTACAATTGTTATACCTTTTTTTGCATAGAAGAGGGTAGTGATGTTAGTCTAGACAAAGACTCTCTGCTTGTCTACAAGCTAACCCCAAGAGAGCAATGTGATTTACTCAGATGAACACACACCACTGCAGCTTTGCTGAAGTCAGAGGGTGTCATGCAGGAGTGCAAGGGAGACTATTCCCCATGACCAGCAGGCAAGCCTGCAGCCCACACAAATGGCAAAGCTTATTTCTTACTGTTGGATTCAAAGATTTAGAATTTAGAAGCAACGATTTTGAACTTAATTTGAGCACTAAATGCCTTGTGTTTCCTCAAAAATTTTGGTCTGCTGGTTGTTAGTTTGTTAAGCTACTCTTTACCTTGGGACAGACCAGTCCTTTGTCAGGTCTTGATTCTACACTGTGAGTTTTCTCAGGATTCAAAATCATTTAAATTATGTAAAACTGAGCAAACTGAAAACCAGCTGGTTTCCCCCCCCAGACTATTTAAAAAAAAAAAAATCACAATTATTTGTATGTTGACTGAGTTTTTCCAGGGTCTTTTTGCTTATATATAAATGGAAGAAAGCAAAAGGTACCGGTCTTATATTTCCCTTCTGTTTTACTAACAGAGAAACAAAACTTAATTTCATTCCTATTGGTTTCAAGTCCCACAAATTGTCCCTTTTTGATCAAAAATATGAACTACCTCTGGCAGTTTCCAAACAGATTTCTCCTGTTATTTCCCACCAGACATACTATTTTTCAAGCATCTGTAATTAAAATCAACAGGAAGATTGCCACTAATACAAAAGGGAGCTGGGTCAGGCAGAATTGCAACAATTTCAACTAGATCTTTTATGAAAAGGATATTCTCCCTTCTGGCAAAATAAACAAATAAAATAAAGTATTGTTCAGCTTTTGTAGGTAAAACAGAGGACACTACAATCCACCAACACTGATATGATAAAAATTGAAAAGTTTTGCTATCATTCCACTTGGAAAAATCATAGCTAGAAAATCATGAAAAATTAGGACTCTTCTATGTTCAGTTGCTGAAAGATTTCAGATTTACTGCCAACATCCAAAATATGGCCAAGGAAAGGAGTATTACTGGGTTTTATCGGTAGATGGTGACATTATGGAATGAACATTCACTACACATAAAAGAAAACTCCGTATTTGTAAATACTAAACAAAATGCCCCCATCCTTTCCTTGGACAAAAAAATTTCATACACTTATCCAGATGTAATCAGAAATTAAGAAACAAGCCTCAGCTTTTTTTAGATACAAGGTCTCAATCTTAAATATAAATGCATCCAGCCAGAGTCCTATGTTCACACAGGGTACTACTGGCTTCAGCAAAGCTCCACTCAGACTCAGGTTCTGCTTGCATGAACTAATTACCAGATTGAGACCTATGGTAAGAATTGAGAAAAAAATTATTTCAAAAACTTCTACATTGTTCAAAATACAATAGACATAATTTTCTAAATGAATTTGGAGTCCTTTATTATAGGCCTCTAAAAGTTGTTGTTAAGGTTATACATTAAAAATACTAAAGTAATAAAAAAAAGGATTTTTTTTGTTTGCTTGTTTCCTTCTATGGTACCATTAAGCTATAAATAATTTTAGGATAAAATGCCTAGATATAAATGAAACTGTTAACTGATCATGGTTGCTGATGTGCCTTTCTCACATTGCCCAAGTTGACTCCATTAATCCAGCATCTTCTCTTGTTTCTTGCCTTCCTTTTTCTTCTTCTTGGATTCTGTCAAGATAACAATAATGATAAAAAATTAGTGCCTAGCAGGCACTGCAATAAGTTTCATTTAATAACCCTGAAAGTTCCCTTTTTTTTCTTCATGCACATAAAAATTGTTTCTTCATTTTGAACAAAGAAAGGGAAAAGAGAAGGAAAAGAATCAAAAACAGGAAAGGCTGAAGCATTAGAGAAGATGGAAAGGGGGTTGTGTGGCCTGTTCAGAGACCTTCCTATCTGAGTGGCTGACCCTGCTTGGCATTCAAAGCATTGTCTCAGGAACTTGCTTCGAAAACAAGAAAACAGCAGGCGTCTCCTGGAGAAACCAGGTCATGGCTCAGTGGAGGGCTGGAAGAAAACTTTGCACACACTACCCACACATATACCCTTCCCTTGCTTCCTTTCTGTCTCATTGTTAGTTTTTGGCTTTCTCTGAATATGAGAGCAACTCCAGAGCACAGTGAGAAAGCTCACTTGTTTCTTCAGCTCCTCCATTGCCAACCTTTCCCCCTTTGTCTTGGAAAAACACCTACATTCTCTTGAGAAGCAATTGAAGCTTGGCCTGGAGTCATTAAAGCATGGCCTGTCCAGACAGCTGCTACTGATAGGATGAGGAAGGGACTAAGGGTCACCTGCTTCTTTGATTAACTTGGGGGAAACAAAGGAATGATGTGAAGGTACAAGTGAAAATTTATGTATTATACTACCACCTGCAGCAACTTTCACTGTACTTTAGGGTAGTGTGGTATTCTACAGGTACATGAAATTCACAGAGGGACCTACAAAATTAATATGAATTAAGAGGATTAGGTACTCTTGTATCATATGTCACTTTGTAATGGGGAAAATAACAGCTCTCACTGAGAGCATCAATAAATCCTTTTGGATTCCAGCACAAAAAAACACAGAACCACAGAAAGATGGCAACGGAGCTTCCACAAAGCATCTTTCCTGGAACCAAACAGCAAGAAAGCAGATCCAGGTTTGCCTTAACCCAGATTTCACTATCATAGAATCATAGAATATCCTGAGTTGGAAGGAACCCACAAAGATCATTAAATCCAACTCCTAAACCTGCACAGGACCACCCCAAAAACCGCACCATGTGCCTGAGTACGTTTTCCAAGCGCGTCTTGAACTCTGCCAACCTTGCTGCCATGAACAATATCTCAGTTTAAATAACAAATCTCAGGCTATCTCAGGTTAAATAAATTCTTTGTGAATACGATTTCTTTCTCTCTGACCCATTTGCATAACATAAACAGTCTAATAATCACCAGTTCTGGTAAAATCAGCTTATTTTTATTGAAGACAAGGGAGCTACACCAACTACAAATTTCAGCTATGGATAGGGCCAGTTACCTCCAACAGAAGGCAAATTTAGGTTGTCACATTTGTCTGATGGTTGTTTTTCCTTTTTGCTAGTGTTTCAAACCAACATTTTTTTCTTCACCTTTTTTAACAAGACAAAAATTGTTTCCAATAATTCTTTAGTCAAAGCAAAATAAAATAACTTTTTAATGTTTAGTCATATAATCTGCTCTAAAATCTCTTTCTCTTAAAAATGTAGCTTAATATTTAAAAGGGTAATAATTTAAAAGAAGTAATTTGTTTTCATTTGAAAATGCACTATTTTCCCCTCCCTGCTTCTGTGTGTGTGTCTCTGTGTGTGCTTGCATGTGTGCATACATGTCTGGGAGCCATTGACAGAATCTGATGCTATTTTACAACCTGTCACTTGAAAAAGTAATTTTTCATTAAGTTAGTGCCTAATTTCTTTTCAGCTAAAGTTTTTTATTCCCTGCAAATTTCCTGTATCCCCCCAGAGCATCTTTTACTCACATCCTCCACTTCCTCTAATTTTGCCTCTGTGTCACTGAACCTCCTCAATTCTGTTATTGATTGTGCTCTCACACACACTCTCTATTCCCCCTACAACACACTGCTTTTTTCTCTGAAAAAAAACAGTGGCATTCTATCAATCAGACCAGCCCTTAGATCGCCAAAATCTATTTAGACCCAGTACAAATGTAAGGGCGCTATGCAGACTTCAACCAAATTTACTAAAAGCAAATGAGACGTATAAATGAAGGCAGGATGCTACTGAAGAATATGTGCAGTTCATGGTAGGGCTGAAGTCACCACCAGACTTTGGTCTGGAGTCATGTGATTACATCCAGTCCCCGTCCTCATTTGACTTATCCATTTGGCTTATCCATTTGCACCTAGCCCCTGTGGATCTATACCTGCTCCTGTTAGCAAAAGCCCAATTTCTCCCTGTTGTCTACCTTGTGATAGTTTGCACACCATCCAAACTGCCAAACCCATCTACCTACGAAGACAAGTGTTTCTGCTACATGCCTCAGAACAGTAAAACTGCCATATGCCAGATGTAATTCCTCCCTCATTATAGGTATTCACACCACTACAGCTTTGTCTTCCAGGCAGGTAAAATGGATTGACACAAAGCATATTTGCTCCATGAAATGACATGCACACCCAGAGCTGTGGCAGTTTAAAAAAACCAAACAAGCAAAAAAAAACCAAACAAAAAACCAAACAAACAAAAACCAAGAAGAAGAAAAATCTGCTCAAATATTTCCCAGTCTTTATGCTCTTTTAAAAATCCTACCACAGACACCAACACCCATGTACTGGCACTTGAAAATGTTGATATTCATATGCTCATGCACAAGTGTGCTCACAGTCACACTACCTGTTTTGATTATGATCAGGCAACAGACTACAGCATGTCCATGGCTAACAAAGTATAAAGTTGCTTTAAGATGCACTTTGCTCATGTTTTCTCATTGCTCAGACCTACTGTTTGCATTTATGTCATTCAGGCTTTTATTGTCCTCATCTCTGATTACCCTATGCTACTATTTCAACTTTTATGACATACTATGCAGTTAGCTCGCACAGCCACACTGGGAACCACATCACCCTGATCAACCAGCCAGTGCTACCCTTCCCAGAGTAACCAGGTATGACTGGAAGGGTCACCATGTGCCAGCTCTGACACTGTGCTGCAAAGGCTGACCAGTTGAGAGTACAATGCCAGTTATCTGAAAGCTCAACAGTCCCACATCCCGCACCAGCTGCAGTTATCTGCCAGTTAAATGAGGGAAAGATCCCCTAGATATACAGTGTCGAACAATCCCATTCAGTTTCCTATTCTATACCTGAAAATTATCAAAATTCAGGTTACCACAGATCCGGAGGTAAGATGTTTGGTTCAGCCATTTCCTACCTGGCATCTCAACGTGGTCCCAGCCTGACACCAGAAATTATTGTAACCCTTCAAGCAGTGCCCATTGAGACAGCTTTTATGATGAGGAATCTGCTCCACATCTCACTGGCACTGCAAAGCAGCTTGACTTCAGCAGCACTCACGACTGAGCGAGAAGGAAGTAGGAAAAACTGCACAGTGGACCCTGAGCAGAACACTGCCATTTGGAGGCACTTTGGGTCAACAGCAGCCTCCTTCACCTCCCCTGCCTGATCAAGTGCAGTGTTTCCATAGACAGAGACACAGATCTGTGTACCAGCTGTCTATTGCCTACAGGGAATGAGTTTTCTGCATACAAGGGCTATCAATAATACTGAGAGCCACTATGGCTAAACGACTTGAACACATGAAATTCAGGTTCATACCAGCCCATGCAGAGTTTTACTCTGAACCTACTCACCATCCTACTTCCTTTTAAGCACTACCATGTCTCTCAACACTCGAGCTGAGCAGGCTGTGCAGTAGAGGGAACAGACGAGGGTAGCTGTTTGCCTGCTGCTTCAAGAGCACCAAGAGCCTCAGGCAAACTGTCCTTCCACCTCTGGCATGGCTCAGCATAAAGACACACTGAGAGAAATAGAAGGAGTTATGTCTTCTCTCTGGCCTCCTTCATGTCAAGGAAATACTTATGTTTACCCTCCTGTACCTCCTTGCATCAAAGCAAAAGTATTGGAAGAGTGAGCTACGTTATGCTCCAGAATATTAACAAGGATAGCAAAACAGTTTTCAATTTTTGTGTGTGTTTTACTGCATACACTCTCCTCCTCCCCTCTTATCCCACATGAGAGGCTGCCTAGCCATGCTCTTGCTCAGATGGAGGCCAGGATCCTGGACCAGGGCACATGCAAAGAGAAAATTCCAAATGCCTGCCAGTCCCTGCAGTGTGCAACAACCAAGCACTGCACAACCATTCTTCTCCCTCATGGAACCAACACACTTCCAGCAAGAAAAAATACAAATGGACCTGCAAGAGCAAACTGTGTCAATGCACCGACACCGGACTGTCTAATCATTCACCACCTGAATAACGCTACAGATTTTTGTATGCCTCAGAATTATTCACAGGATTAAAACCTGTCTGGTCATGCATTAGCGCTGGACCCACTTCTGTAGGACCACGATGACCAGTAATGAAAATTCCAGCCAGGATCTTACCAAGTAAACAAATTAATTTTGTAAGCAGAACTTTCTCTGTGCAATTTGGAATTACAGCAGTTCTCTTTAAATAGTCATCTTTATTCCAGAGCCTCATTCTTACTATGCAAGGAACAAATGAAAGTAATTTAGTTGAACAGGAGCCACACACCATTTGAAGCCACTTTTAATGTATAAGGCACAAAAGAGAGGAAATTACATTTTAATGGAAGTCAAGCTTTTTAAGTCAAGATTTGCAGGCATTTATTTTCATTTGTTGAAAAGAAGGTAACAATTCACTCATGACACTGCTGAGCTCCTGAATGTAAAAGTCAAGCAGTGTCCCCAAAAGCAATATAAATCATTCAAAATAGCAAAAGCTGTGCTGATGGAAAGTTAGGGTAAAAAAAATCCACATCAGATATTCAGGATACAGTTTTCCCAGGAACTAGCACTCAATCCTACTAAGCACAGAGGAAGACACTTTTTCAAAAGGCCTCTCTACCTCTCATTGGAGAAAATTTTTCAAAACACCAGGTTGTTATGATGGTGCAGGAAGCTTCTGAATTCTGGGGATGAAAGGCCAATCCACATGGAATGGAATTTGGTGGAAGCAAGGATTTCAACCCTTGGTGAAAAAAATATCACCCTAAAGAGGTTCATCCTGCTCTCTAGGAACAGAAATGGTATAATCTCGTGATTTCCATGACTTAGAAACAAATCCCTGGGTTTAGGAAATACCCTTTAAATATGGTATTTCTTTTTCTTGTAGAGAAAGAGAACCTTTCATGGCCATTTAATTCCTTTTCTTCCTATTTTCCTGCACTATATACAGCATTTATGTATTCCAAATGGTTTAAGAAGGAAAAACTATATTATGATAGCAACTTTGTTCCATAATGGATTCTTCTGAAAAGTCTCTTTGAGCAACTCTGTTTTATTGGATGGGAAAGAAGCAATACCCCACTAGCTAAACAGCAGTAGAAGGAAAGTCTTCAGTGAATCAATTACCTTGATGTGACTTCATTAATATATTGCAATTGATTATATCCTGTATATTTTAGCTCTGTGCTGTTTAATTACTTTCTCTAGTTATCTGTGTTCCTCAATTTCTTCACTCATCTCCATAAGGTTCTGTTCTGCTTCTCACTTTGCTAAAGTTCCATTTTGGATAGACTTGGAACTTTTTTCCCTCTTGAACAAGATGGACTCAATTCAAACCTAAAGGGTGCAGCTGCACCATATAAGCCGGAAATTCATGCTGCAAAGTATGTTATGAATGGGGAACAGCTAGATTTATGCCTGTAACAAACAGTAACATATCTGACAAAGAAATGGAACCAAGAAACCATTCAGGGAAAAAAATTTCAATAATTTTCTTTCTCATTGGAATTTCAAGAAGAAATAAATGTGAGGAAAAATTGATCCAATTTATTCTAAAATGAGCCACAAAACTCTGAAACCATCTTAGACTGAAATAATTTCTCATATCTGACATACAAATGTAAGACATTTAAAACCTTCCCTTTATCACCTTTACTTAAAGTAGTCAGGAATTACAGGGAACTTCTATTAAAGAGATCATTTGCTGAAACAAGGATTTTCATCAGAAAGGTTTAATTCTGGTGATTTTCTTCATTCAAATATTTGGGATAAAAAGTTTGAAAATTGCCTTGGGACACAAAAGACCACAAAGACAACACATTTTCTGATTTTGCTCGTGGTCTAGTTGCCCAAAGGCAAAGAACATGAAAGCTCTACCTAATTTTCTTTACATTGAGGTCACATGTATCTACGATGTTAGAATCTTAAGAGTAAGTATGCAGAAGATTGCAATGGATAAACTTTTCAAACCAACCCTGTTTTGTAACTGGAGACTTCTGAAGGGGTCTGGCTAACTGGAAAGTGATTTCCAGAAGCAGCTCACTATGCTCTTCTGTTTTCCTTCTTCTTCTCATCTGCCTTGGGTGTATTTGTACTGCTGCTTCTGTAGGGTATGGACCTTCTTACTGTTCATAGTCACATTCTGTGCTCAGCACCAGAGGCACACAGTCCCAGTTGGCTCTTCAGCCTTTCTCTGTTTAAGCTGTACACAAGATCCCTCTTAATGCCAGAAAGAGAGGTGCAGGCACAGACTGATATATTCAGAGTTTACTCTCTGCATTCACGTCTTCAGGAGACTGCTGAAAACAGAAAGCATTCATAATACATTTTGTCTTTCGCACATACCTATACAGCAAAAAGATCACATATTAAGGCATTATATATGTAAACCTGAGATCTGTATTATAAGTATATAAATATATACATTATGTGTAAACAGTTATTTAGCAGAAAGTGATTTGTGTTATACTGTGAACAGAGAACCTATTTTATTCAGCTGATTCTTGAAAACCAGGCACACGCACTTCTCAGTTGTGCTTTCTGCATCTGTCCCGGATGAAATCTACCCTCGGGGCACAGGACACAGGTTTGGCTTTGATCAGTGCTCCACACTCTGAAGAGTCGCCTGCAAAAGTTTTGCAGTAAGCACAGACAGAGGAATAGACAGAGAGACAACAATGTGGAAAATGAAATGGAGGGATAAAGAAGGGTGAGGGAAAATAGCAAGCTTGAAAGGAAAGGAGGTAAAGAAGGAGAAAAGGAAAATAAAGGACAAAAAGGAAGGGACAGGGTTTTCTGTCTGTTTCACTGCTGGGAACAGTAATGAGTGTAAACATTTGCTGATGGCATATCTTTTATCACAGCAAATCCCACAGCTTAAGGCATTTTCATGGCTCAAGGGCACTAACTAATGCCAAGGAGGCTGAGCTGCTCTTTCAAGCCAGGGAAGTGAGACAATGAGCATGTAACAGAATTGGCACACACAAGACTATTTAAATTTTCACCCACAAAGGTCTGCATTGAACCCTAAAAGAAACTCCTGCAGGTACAAGAGAGTTAAATGAGAATTTGTCAAATCCAGTTTTTCATCTTTTGGGGCATCATAGAAAAAAATTAGCTGAAAAACAAACCAAGGTGTGAGAAAACATGGAGGTTCAGGTTTCCCATGAAACATCACAATGTTTTTCTTTTCAAAAACACTCAAAAAAGCTGCAGAACAACTAAAAATTGAAAAATCATTAGTTAAGAAAAATTATTTATTTTCTCCCTCTCCTACATGCACTTCTTGCTCCCTGGAATTAGTGTTGTGTCAATCAGATTGATAGTATGCTATGATCTGAAAAGGAATTCAAATTATTTATACAAACAATACAATTTTTTAAATGTACAAAAGCAGTCTCAAGGGAGACTACAGTGCAAAGCCTCCAAGAAACATGAGGGAATGGAAGCAGAAAAACCATCATTAAAAGGCATCCAAACTTTATTAGTTATGGGCTGCACTGGCAGCTTACAAGCAGCTTGAGGCTGGTCCACACTGTAAGCACCATTGTGTTTTATTTTTCTTACATGGCTTACTCTCATTCCCACTTAAATAGAGAAAAATAATATTTCCTCATGTTATGGTATCAAGGAACCAAAACACAGAGATATGTCTCAGAAACTAAAGTTTCCAGTGAGTTTTACTTCATCTTGAAATACAAGCTTTGTCCTCAGGCTAGCAAGGGGCACGGGGAAACACAACCAAGCATTTAGTACCCAATCTCACCCCTCTGGACCACTGTTTCTTCTCTTGGTTTTCACATTTCCCAGTGCCATAAGGCATAAATTATTCATGGCAAAACTGCTTCTCACAATGTTTATGCAGTGTTTAGTACAATGGCACCCTTTTTCAGCTGGGGCCTCTGGGCACTCATGCAATACAAATAATCATGGTGATAGCAACAATAATAACAGTCAGCTATGCTGTTCCCACTGGGCATCCACTGCCAGTGTCCTGCCCCACAGAGCTCACATCGCTGTATTTCCCTACAGGCTCATGGTCAGTGCCAGAGGCCATTCTTCAATAAACTTGTCTCACTCTTTAAAACAAGAGAAAAACTTTTCAGTTTTGCCTTTCAGATTTTTCTTTAACTGTCACAGCTGTTTCCTAATATGAGAAAATCCCTCATTTTTATAACTAATTAGTTTGAGCAGATCCTATTATTCTGCCTCCTGTAATACTAATTATTAGACTAGCTGCATGCCTGCAAGACTAACGAGTTACATTAAAAATGGGGAATTCTAAAACCTACAGAGGAAGATACAGCATGACTGTGAAGCCAAAACAGGCGACACCAGCATCTTTCAAACAAAAGAAAATCGCGGTCCTAACAGGCCATTGTTTCTCACTCCGTGTCCCCCTCAGCTGCTCTTTAGAAGTAGACGTTTTGTTACTGCAAAAAGACAAGGTTGAGGGAGGGCACCCCAGAAAAAGCAGCTTGTCCAACACGTGAAATGGATGGTTCAACTTCATCAGTGCAACACTCAGCCTGAGCAACAAATAGCTCAAGAGAGCAATTCACCCATACAACACCATTGTCAGCTCCTTGCAACAAGCACAGCCAAGTCATCCTGCCAAAGCACAGTCAGTTGTCCTGCCAGAGCACTGCAAATAACATGTTCTCTCTGCAGGTAGAAATCTGCCACTGGAGCGCTCAAAACACATGTTTTCTGCTCCTGTCACCAGAGTAAAGACAGGGATACATCTACTCATTAACATAAATCCATCTTTGAATTTTGACACCCAAGCTCCCTTAGAAGACCCCAGGTAAAACAGTGTTTGACTTAAATCCACTGAGATTACCAACATCAAATCCAAAGACCCTAATTAAAGACTGGAGTTCAAACACTCACCTTGAAGTCAATTGTCACATTCTGATAATTTTAATTGCAGACCAGGATAAAAGGGAGAAGCAGCTACTAGATGTGTGCCTGGACCTGCCACTGATGCTTGTGTCAATCTGGAAAACCAATTAGCCTTTCTGACTTTCAATTACTACTTTTCTTTAAATTGAACTTCCTGAGCTCCAAGGAGTGATAGCAGGATTAGCTAATTGCTGCCTGTAAAGATAGACAGGTAAAAGTAATAAGGTGGGGCATATTATTTATATTTCACTAAACTCTTCAAATTATATAAAATTGTTAAAAACACACAGAGTGCAGCCTTTCCTCCCCACTGCAGTAGCACGCACACCATGCCAAGCACAGGGAACTGTACTGACACCTTGTAGGCTTTCAAATGCTACACCTGATCTGAATTACAGGAAAGAGATTACAGCCATTAACAACTCAGGCCTTGCCTTCATGCGGGAAATCTTTCCTAACACTGCATATTGGTGGATGTGGGCTTTAGTCAGCACCCCAATTATTAAAGCCAACACTTCTGTAAACATTGTTAATGTTTGCCAACCTTAGCAGGAATTTGTTCTTCTATGTGGCAAGGACTGAATGGAACCAGGATAAAGTAACTCATAGATCAGATATGCTGTAAATTGATAAAAAGTTGTGAAGGGAGATTTATTACAAAGAACTAAATACAGTCAGGTGAAAAAGTTATCAGAAAGGAGCGCAATTCAAAAAATGAAGGGTGCGTTGCAGAAAGGGCAGACACTTTATTCTATTGAATTCTGTTGTAATCAGAAGAATAAAAATCTGAAAGTACAAGAGTTATGGGGAGAGAGAGAGAAAGAATGAAAGAGACAAGAATGAGTGCAAAAAGAAACAAAGCCTGTAGGGCAACCCAGCTCAATGAAAATAAATTCCTTTTCTCTTAGCAGTTAAAGCAAAACATTTCCTGAATCCTGACAATACTCCATTCTTCTGCTTTCTAGATGGCTGGAACCTGAACAACCAGCAATCAAGTTTGGGTGGCCATGAAGTAGGCCAGATGGAGTATGTCAGGAGTGTTTTGTGCTCTTCAGAGCAAGTTGGCCATTAGAGCAGCCACTTGATAGAAGTGCCCAAGACTTTCACATCTGTCAAGACAGTTTAGGGAGACCTTGAACATTGCTAGCCTTGCAGACACTGAGTAGAATATGCAATTGTCTGTGCTAGAGGAGAGGTGGTTACCTCCACTGGGATTCTGAGATAAAAATTATCCTTTCATCCCTTCCAGACTTTGTGACAGGCTTTCTCATGACCTCATTTGTATACTAAATACACAAAACCGTGGTGTCTGGGATATCACTGCCACATTGCTGACAATCTCTCTGTCTAAAGGGACAGTATTCAAGAGTGAAAGATGCTTTTCATTCTGTGTTAACTACATTTTAGCACAGCAGCCCAGGACCAACCTACTGTCTTTCAATCTAAGAACATCTGAGCAAAGCCGTGGAGAAAAGAGCTCATCAGAAAGCCAGATAAAATTCAAATTCCTGATTCATCATCTGCTCTCACCCCTAAGTTCAATGTACAGCAGAGTTTCCCTAATAACTCTCCTTTTGCAAGCACTGAGGTTCAAAATGTCCAAGCGTCATAGACTATTATAATCTATAGAGGTCAGCTGCTCAGAAGAAAAAAGTACTGACACAGAGCAGTTGTTAGTAAGAAGAAAATATTTTATTTATTTATTTTTATTTTCCAAAATATTGAAGAGAGTTTCAAAAAGATTTCAGTGCTTTTTGATGAATGCTGACTAACAATAAAACAAATCCATAAGAACACTTAGGTCACCAGTTTATGAAGAACGTATTGATTCCCAAAGTTCATGAGTATCTCCTAGTTTAATTTAGCACAAGTTTTATCACAGCTCTTAGAAGTTCCTGGAAAACCAAACTGTACTTTGATCAACAAATCTCCAAAGTTATACAACTTTTGGGATTTTTCTGCAGGTATAATTTTCCTTTCTGTTAAGAATAGATCAAAATCCTACAAACAGCAGTCATTTTTGAAGTCATTGAGAGGGGAGAAACATAGGATGCATTCTACCAGCAAAGTCGTCATATGTTCATGAGCTGAAAAGGTGAAAAAGCAACAGTAGGGCAGCATCTACAACTAACATCAATTTATTAGCAATTTTTTCAAAAAGCAGAGTACGTGAGGAGGAACTTCAGGCACCAAGTCACAACTAGGAAATTGTAGGGTGAAATTTGATGCAGAAGGCTTCATTGGTCAGGCCTAGACAGAATAGCCTGTCTTACCCACACACCTTCTGGGGTTCTTAACTAATCACACTAATTAATTTTTAAAACATTATAAGAGTTAGGGAGAATTGTGAAGGTTTTGGATAAAGATATTTACTCAACATGCAAGCAATGATCAAAATTAAAATCATATTTAGATTATTTAATGGGTATAATGAACAATAAAGGTAATATTACAATGATATTTTCTTTTTCAATACAGATCTGTAGAGGATGTGCTTGGAACACTGTGTACAGTCCAGTCTCTTCATCATAAAAATTATTTTGCAGTAATAGAAGGAATTTAGGTAAGCCCAGGAGTGAGTATTATTATTGAGGATAAATTGTTATACAAAAAAATATGTAAATCAGAGGTTTTAGCTTTAAAAGATGGCATGTGATAAAAAGCAACAGAAGATACAAATAACTACTATTGATTGGAGAAGCTAAACATGGGCTTTTACTCACCTCATTTACAGTAAGAAATCAAAAGGAAAAGTTATGTTATGGAGAGGCTACAAACGCAAGATAATAGAAAAATTCCAGTGCACAGGACAGGGGGCTAGTCAGGAAAACCATGAAAATAACACTTTTTTGAATATATCAGTGTTTTTTGATGCAACGTTCTCAGTCAGTTCACATATGCTTTTGGTGCTCTCAACCTGTTGCAGCTCTTGAAGCATACACCAGTCAGAAAGCTAACCATCCAGCAGTAAAACAGACTCCTGGAACAGATAAGCCCAATTTACTGCCCTGCTGTCAGAGCTCCCAAATGCCAGAAAGCCACTGATCTGCTACCCCAGGCAATCACTGTAGAAATTGATGGCCCTTGATCAGCATTTACAGATGTAGCTGAATATCAATACAGACTTTTGCAACACTGTGCCTCAGAAAAAAAGCCCCTGCTGCTTCCAAATAATGTATCATAGGCTTTTTCTCATGCAGCCTTGAAACACTGATGTAGAGCTATGTGTGAAAAGGAAGCCTAATAGACACCTGCAGTTCATTCCAAGTGTTCAGGCAGTACTCCAGTTCTTACTTCTCATCTTCAGAGAAGGAAATTCATTAAGATTCTATCTACAGATTGAACACAGTCTAATTTTTTTCCTTTATCACTTAGCTGTGAGTAAGGACTTAACTCCAACCTGTAATTTCCTTCACATCAGGAAGAAAAAAAACACTTTCATTCCAGCTAACATGTCAGAACTCTGAGTTTTAACTCAGAAATAAAGTCTAGTAGTGCAAAATATTTCACACAGTATTAATTTCTTACTCTAGTTCCTCCTATTGGTGCCAACATACTGTCCAGTGTAGCACCCACCTATCTGCAATATGGACTTAGCCCAGAGTCCAGGCTGTGTGTCTGTGTGACTTCCACATGTGCTGCTCCTACTAATGCCAACAGCAGATGAACGAGCAGGTGGCATGCAGGAAGATGCCATGAGATTTCTAAAGCAAATCAGTAAAACAGAACTTCTGCTCCACAATTATTATGACCAAAACCCTGCATTTGTACCTATTTCTCCTTTTGCATTCCTTCAAATAAAATGAGGTCAGGTTTCCTAATTAAGTAAAACGCCATACCTGTTTACTGCATTTGGTCCTAATCAGAGTTTCAGTCTCAGCTATAGCTCACTGATACCTAGAATTTTAACTCCAACCCAGCAATTTCTCAAGCTCTGCCTTAAACTATAACTTGAAAATGAGCCTGTACCACCAGACAGCACTGTTTTCACAAAACAGTACTGCATCAGTGCTCTGCTTTGTCTCCCTCTCCGCTTTTCTAACAGATACTGGTAGATTAAACTGACTCAGTGGGAGCAGGACAAGGCAGAGGAGTACTGATGGTTTGAGTGGTAGAGGCCTTTTGGAAGTACAGTAGAAAGCTTCATCCAATAAACTCCCAAATGCCACACAGGCATGGAAACATACTGGGGGAAAAAAACAAACCACCAAACACACCAAAAACCAACCAACCAACAACCAAACAAAAAACACCCAAAAAACCCCCAAACAAACAAACAAAAAAAACCAACTCAAACTCCTAAAATATGAAAAAAACAAGTCTTTTCCCCTAAACTGTTAAACAATAAAATCACACATCTCAAAGCCCTTCCTGCATTCCCACCCAATCACTTCAACCCCTAATAATGTTTATTGCTACCAACTCAACCAAGTCAGCTGGTCTCTAAAAATCTAATTTTATCCTTTCTGCTTCACAGCCTGTGAAGCATCTATGCAAGTTCTAGGCTCATCTGATAACTCCATGGCTGGTGTGCAAGAAAAACCAGTTGCAACCACACTGACTGTGAAGCAGATGAATATACACCCACACAGAAAGCACCTGCAACCCTGTCCAGCAACCCTCTGGTTCCACAAGAAGAGCAGGCCACCTGCACGTACTCCTATGATCAATGGTGCACCACCATCTAAACTGGAAAATTGCTTGTTCCAGGTGCACCTATCACACCTAATCACATTTATTTGTATTATTATCCAAGTATTCAGAGCCTGGAATGTGTTAAACCTTGCTGGTTTAAAGCAAACAAATGTCAGGGTAGCATAGCTTCTATAATCCACTTAAAACACCTTACTATTGTATCTCAAACAAGATCTCACAGTTGTAGCTTCCACTATAAATCATCCTACACACATAACACCTGCTACTCTAACAAAAGAGTACATTAAAAGGCTTTAATGATTAAAAAGAAAATAAGTTTTTTCTGAGGCACACCTGGAAACACAAATGCAGGACATATATCTTTATGTGTACTAGGAATTACACTGTCAGTCACATTTAAATAAGACATATACTTTCTGTACTCTCCTTTCTGCTGTGTTTGAATAAAGAATAAACAAACCCAAGGGTACACAACATTTATGTATTTCAGTGTGCAGTGAGCAGAATACCCTTTCAGTGCCACCTGTCCAGAAGGAAAGCAGTCCTTTTTTCAACTAGTCATTATTTGATACCAAATAAAACCTATATAGAAGATGCCTTTATCAAGGGATATTTTTTCCTGCTATTATTGGTCTGTTCCCATCAACAGGTGAGTTATAGAAAGAATCTGTACTCTGGAATTCTAGTCGCATAAGGAAACTAGTAGCAGTACAGGTGATCTATACTTAAAATTGGAGCTCTAATCTTCGGTTTACCTCATATGTGTGAGACAGCCTTGACTACACAGCTCAGGAATGTTGTCTGCCTGACCACTGAGAGAGAGGAGCAGTGCAGGACTAGGAAAGGCCATAAAAGTGCAATGTCCTGTACAATCAAGTTCCCACTGAAGCACGCAGGACATCCCAAATCCAGTGATCAAAATGAACTAGCGTGTAACTTTCAGCAAATGGAATTTACCTTGAGGTTTGGGTTTGGTAAGCTTCCCACAGGGCTTTGAGATTGTGACAGTCTTCTGGCAGTCAGCATTATGAAGGGCTCTCTTCAGGTTCCCGGTTCGAGTCTTCAGAGCTGTATTCAAGTCACATTCTCCCCAGGCCTGGAACTGGTATTTGCACTCCGCTGCAATGAGTAAATAAAGGGCAAGTTATAAAACACGATGACTGAGCGTCAAAACAAAAGTGTTATGAGTCTAAAAGGATAGCACAGACAATCAGTACTTATAGACAAAACAATGTACAACGGAGGAAAAGAATCCCGAGAAAACTTGACAGATTATTTGCAGAGGTAATTGCAGTCTTATCCCTCCCTAATGTTCGAAAAATTAATCCTCTTGTTTTTGCATGAATATTGCACTTTTTTCATCTAAAGTAAAATACATTGAGCTATGAATATGAACAATAAACAATTTAAAAAAATGAGAGAAACATCAGCAGTAGTAATGTCACCTACATTCTATATTCCTCCATTTATATAACGCCTAAGGTAC
>JAWWEU010000040.1:60256070-60285344 GCA_035583155.1 Acropternis orthonyx | reverse complement strand
GAGTGTCCAAAGGAGGGCAATGAAGATGGTGAAGGGCCTTGAGGGGAAGCCGTATGAGGAGTGGCTGAGGGCACTTGATCTGTTCAGCCTGGAGAAGTGGAGACTGAGGGGAGACCTCATTGCAGTGACAACTTCCTCGTGAGGGGAAGAGGAGGGGCAGGCACTGATCTCTTCTCTGTGGTGGTCAGTGACAGGACCTGAGGAAATGGCCTGAAGCTGTGTCAGGGGAGGTTTAAGTTGGATTTTAGAAAAAGGTTCTTCCTTCCGAAGGTGGCTGGGCACTGGAACAGGCTCCCCAGTGAAGTGGTCACAGCACCAAGCCTGACAGAGCTCAGAAAGCATTTGGATAATACTCTTGGGCACGTGGTGTGCCTCTTGGGGATGGTCCTGCTCAGGGCCAGGAGTTGGAATCAATGATCCTTGCAGGTGCCTTCCAACTCAACATATTCTGTGATTCTGTGATATGTATGACATTATTTGTGTAACATAAATTATATGTGTATGGCTAGAATTTGCCTTGCAAACAGTAAGTCTGGTACTTTTATTTTCCATTTCAACCAGTGATGAATAGCAAAACAAAACCATTTATTTAGCTGTGTATGGATAAACTTACATTTTAAAAAGGAACCAAGTGATTGTAGAAAACATGGTGATGTTTTTCATTACATTTCCACTACAATTTATCTTCTCATTTCCTCTCTTCCAATCAACTCACCGGAATATTTCACTGACTGAGAGAGCTGTGCATATAGAAGGAGATACAAATGCTTTCATAATCCCAAGACACTGGCCCAGCATTTCATCTGGGAGGTGTCAGAAACTGAAGCAAGGCAGCACCAGTGGGTTTACTCCAAAGGATGTCAATAAATGCATGAGATGGCCACAGTGGGTTTGAGGCTCCCCTCCTACATCCTCTTGTCTCATCCCAGAGACCTGGGATGTGGTCACATACACCCCACAGGCTGTTGGCAGTCATCAGGAATCACGGATAACTGTTACTAGGGAAGCTGCCTTATATTAAGTTGACAGAAACTCCAATTCAGATCTGACTGACATTCTTTTTAGCAAAACAGGCAGGCAAAATAGTTGGGTTTGGGAGTCTGAAACATTCCTGAAGCCCTATAAACAAAACCCAATAGAGCCTTATTATAGCATGTTTTCCTAAGACTCAAGTTTCCCTACAGCCAAAACCTTACCAAGTTGTCTCAGGCAAACACTAAACCTGCAGATATAACTACAGGTATTTTGTCTCTCTGCAGAGAGACCCAGGCTCCTTTCTGAAGTGCCTTTGCTTTTAATTACTAACAAGTGAAAAGCCATGTTGTACAAATGGAGCCCTAGCCTCACACCACACCAACATGTCGAATATGATGTAACCAGTATGACTACAGAAGACCACACAACTGTCTTGCACATGATAGATAACAAGGGCAGGATGCTCTCACAAAATTACAAACAGCCCTTATGTAGCACCCATGATATAGTAGACATTTTTACAGAAGGACAGAAAATTCTGCTTATCAGCAATTATTTGAGTTCAGTTTTCCTTGCAAATATTTCAGCTGGCAGTTAAAAAGAGGGATGAAGAGATTGTCAGATTGGTCTTGTTTCTGCAAACAATACATTCTACTGAAAATAACTTTGTCTTTTTGGTTTACTGTTTCAAAATTCAGAGGTGGCAGCTTTTCCTTTTCATTAGATTCTTTGATAATATTTCCAGTTCAACCTTTGATTTAAAGAACTGCCAAAACTGCTAACAGCAAAGAAATAAGTGTTTCATGATATGCAAAATGGACTCCTCCTTGATATTTTGATTTTTGTAATGAAACTTCTAGCTACACCAGTGGTAACAAGTAAATCATGTGTCAGGAAGAGAAAGCATCTCTAAAATCCTGTATTACAGCCCCTAAAGAGAGCAAGACAGCAGCATTTAAACAAATGGCAGAGGTATTTACAACAACGGAAAGAGACAATGATAAAAGTGAAAGAAAGGAAAGAGACATTTGGGGTGGGGAGAGCTCCAGGAAACTTCAGAAGAGAGAAAAGGTGGGGAGAGACAAAGATAGTTTAGAACAGTTTAAATGGGCAGCTGGAACAAGATCAGGAAAAGAGAGTGAGCAATCACAGAGAGAATCAAAACGGGAAAGAGAGCAGAGACAAGGATTTAATGATAGGGGAACACTAAAACAGGGTGTTAAGAACACATGAAGCATGTAACAAAGTGAGAAGTAAAACCCACTGAGATACACCATAGTAAGTGGCTTCTTGCAGCAAAAAGGCACAGGAATTATTTCAGTCTTACAGCTGATTTCACAGTCAGTCTCTTCTTGGGGGTAAAAAATTAAAGGAAAATTAAAAATGGCAGGCAATCAGAGAATTAATGAGTTCATCAACCATCTGTCCCTGGGTTCAATTGCATGTTGAACACCAGAAAGTAGTCCAAAAGTCACCTATGGCTGCAATGTAATGACCTAAGCAGAGCTTGAGTCTCCCACTCCAAATCCCATACTACTTCCAACCTGATCTTACAATCACATTCATCTCTCCTGAATTCGATTCATTAAATCATTCACTTGCTGTGCTGAGTACCATCCACATGACTGAGTGGAAACACCTTTAGGAACATCTGAGATTGGCTCAGTTTGTTAGAGCACGATGCTAATAACACCAAGGTTGTGGTTTCAATTGCTGTATGGGCCAGTCATTTAAGAGTCAGACTCAATCATCCTTGTGGGTCCCTTCTAACTCAGAATTTTCTGTAAAATCTGTGAAATACTTATCCTATGGACTGTGGCACACAACTCCCAGCTCTACCACAGACCCAAACCAATATCTGCATAGTGTAGCACAGTGGCACACAGTCACTTTCATATGGGTCCAGAATTACTACTGACACTTTCATGTAATGCCAGCTTTGTCTATCAGCCCAAGAGAGAGTTTAGTTCATCCAACCCCAGGCCCTGCAAATGCAGACCCAAGTTGGCAGCCCAAGGCATCCCAGGTGTTCTCATGCTGCTCTCCTTAGACCTCTGAATCTCTCTTAGTGCAAGTCAGGCTTGCCAGAGTGACTCTATCTGCACTCATGCAATTGACTTATATCCAGGTACTCCATTGCTCACATCTGAACACAAGCATTCAGAACAGAAGAGACATTTTCAGATGAAGCTCTGTCGGTGAGCACATGGTTATTTTTCCTAGCCTGACTGAAGCTAGCATATGCAGCACATCCCAGGATCACATATGCCTTTTACAGATGGGTTTTTTTGCTGTTAATACCTTATATGCACAAGTTCTTCCCTTCATCTGTTCTTTTCAAAGCAACTGGCAAGGTCCCAGATGATAGAAGCAATCATTTTATTATTAGTCCATATGAGTGCAAACTACTACTCTGAACAATCAGGTTTTCTCATGTTATTTAACCTGTTCACATGCTCCAGCTCTTCCAATATAATATGCCAAATGCCAGGTGTGTTGATAATGCTATTACACTACCTGTAATGCAATACTGTAGGTATTGCCATCGCTAATGATGGGCCACAGGGCTCTGGAATGAGGCTTGAGAAGTTTGCCCTGTCTGAGTATTCCTTAGCCTGTCCGCAGCTTTGTCGCTTTTGCTTTAGCTGCAATAGCATCTCTTTTTTCCTAATTGACCAACTAGCTATGGCTAATTTGATTTACTTTTCTTTTTGTATGGAGACACCCAGTTTTATGACTCTATTATGATAACATACTACAGAGAAACACTGGGCTGGTATCTTAGCAAAGGCCTTTAGAAGTGAGACACAGAATGCAGCATAGAGGAGTACAGATATGCAAGACATGCAATGGGGCACTGGGTTGACAGTGGAGACACACACCCACTATACACAACTGACTCAAGGTCAAATAAAAAAATACAGACCTGGAGTAAGAAAAAGAACACAGAAATATCTAAAATTTGCCGTACGTAGTAAGTTTTGATATAACACAAACTGCAGACCCACGACGAAAGAGAAAGGCACCAAAGCATGCTAGCATAGCATACATTAAAAAAACCAACTCCAAGTTGATCCTAGATTGAGGAATAAGAAACCAGCAACACAAACATCCTCCTGGCCAAGCACTCCAGATGATGGCAGACCACCATAACCATTCCCACCACCAACACCACAATGAAACCACCAATCTTCAGGCCAAGAGGAGCTGGGGAAAGACCAGCATAACAGAGGTAAAACAGTTGAATCTAAGTGTATGTGTGACAATTTTAACTTTGGTGATGGTGGCACTGTTGCTAACATTATTATAACATCTGCATAGACATATTCCTTTCCTGTAATAATTACATCTGCACCAATAATGATTCTTGGATTAGACCATTAAGATTTCAATGTCACTAACAATAAATCTTTCACTTAATATGAATATATATAAAAGGTATGGTTCCTTTTTTCCAGTTAACAATATTTTGAGCATAACTATGACTCCCATCTTCACCTTTTAACACACTTATTTTCCTCTCATGACAATAAAAATGCATCCCAAACACAGTCTTAAAAAGTTCCTACAACCCATTATTTCTCTTCACAACACTGCTCATTTGGAGTCCTCTTTAAACTCCATGTCCATGTCAGAACTAACTTTTGCGTTAATCCTTCCTTTTTCCTGTTTGAATGAATAATTTCTCATCAAGTCCCACAACAAATAAATTACAGTTTGATTACTCCCAGATTAGTCACATCTACAAAATCAGTTTTTAAATGAGCTAGGTTGGGACATCAGTCTCAATCCAGTAAACACATGCTGTGTTTAATGAAACTTAGTATTTAACTCCACTTTTAAAATTATTCTCTTATTCAAGATATGTTCTGCTTTGCAGTCCATCGAGAGCAGATGAATATGTCTGCAGTTACCTGGATCTGTTTCTTTACTCCCTTCTTAAATATAAATATTATATTTGCTATGGTCCAGTTGTAAAGCAGCAAGAAATAAAATTTTTTGCATGCCTTAACAGTCTTAATGAATCTAAAATGTCAAATGCCAATACTATGAGATGAAAACATACAGTTTTCTCTGTTAAAGAGAAATTAAGAGCATTTGGCTCTTAGGAGTTTCACTTCAGTAACAGTTGCAGAAACTTCTATTTCTCCAGGTCTCTTTCTCTTTCACCACCTGGTGCATGCCCCTATGTCCTACATGGTCTCCCATACAGAAAACTGAGCCAAATGTTCACACAGTTCTGGAGCCAGACCTTTACGAACCGTAATCTTCCAACTCTAACGTTCCTTCTTCCCTTGCACACATAGCCATTTCCTTTGTTGTCTTTATTTGCACTACTAGGGAAATAAAATTAAAAATCTATATTTGCTTTTTGTTTCCTTTGCAATACTTAAGTCAGATTACTTTTTGGCTAGTCTCAGCAATATTCCACACCTGGACTTCCAAGACATTACTTTATTGGATGATCAGTACCAATTTTTAAATTTCTACAAACTCCTGATAGCACTTTAGTGGGTTGATCCCCAGTTAGACTTGGAAATCCTCTCTACAGTTTTTTCCCCATTCTTTTTTTCTTTTTTTCTTTTTTTCTTTTTTTTTTTTTTTTGAGGAAACAAATTTTGATTTTTTTTTCCTACTTTGATAAAAATACATTTGAGTTAGTCCTTTATTAAAAGTCTTGCATTGGTCCAACACACATCATCAGTTTACTTAATTATACAAAAATCAACTTTCAAAATTTAAAATCTTGATTAGATTTATGTTCATGCTCCTATGCAACATAAAGCAAATCAACTTGATAACACTTGATACAAGGGTTTATTTTTAAGGATGAGCTTTAAGAATGAGCTGTAAGGTCATACTGAATTAAATTCTAAAATAGCTCAGCTTTTTATAGTCCTGTGGTAGGTAGGAAATCACACCCACAAATAATTAGCCCCTATTACCATCAGCACCATTTACCTTCTAATTTAAGTTTTGAAAAATAAACCCTTCTGTAATGGAAGATCTTCTATTTTCCCTATGCATAATAACACAAGCACTTTTAACTAAAATCACATCCAACTTTGAGATGACACAAAACTCCATATGCTCCCTTAAGGGTAAAGATCCCCAGACTATCCTCAGAGCACAAAACCTTGAGCCAGCTTACTGATTTTCCTCCTTTTCTTGCACCTTCATGGACAAAAGAAGTGCTGTGTTCATTTCAAACTATTACCATAGCCTTAGTGGTCTAAGTCTAGGAGTGAGCCAAGATTTAAGGAAAGAAAGAATCTTTAATTATAATAACAGACTGTTCAACCATATGGTACTCTCTCTGGCTAAAAAACCATGTCTTAATCTCATTTTTAACAATGGTGATCTTTCAGAATGGTTTTGTTAAAGAAAACCTACTAAAATAATAATGAAATACCAAGTTTTCTTCTTTGGACAAAGTATTAAAGCTGTATTTTACACTTGGGAGGGTAGGGGTGGGAGCGGGTGAGTGGGTTGGTCAGTATATCAAAATGCTCTCCAATATTAATTCAGAGACCTGCAGTTACTGCAATCCTGCCCAAAGCAAAACCTGTCTGCTCATTTCCCAGACTTCTTTGACTCTCCTGTGAGAGTTTGATATGAATTTCAGAGTAACGAAATTTTGGGAGCTCCATCAGTAACCCCTGACACTGAATGCCAGTAGTCTGAGCCCGTGTGCTAACAAGACAGTTCAAAGCCATGCAGGAAACCACAAACCCTACTGAAAATTAGCTCCCTGCACTTCAGCCCAGGAGCGTGTTTGGGGTGTGGAGCCAGCACCCCAGCATCAACCTTCAGGTTCCCATTTCAAAACACACAACCCAGTGCAGCTGACAGGTTGCCATCTGGCAAAATGACAGAGATTCAGGGAGTTTGAACTAGCAGGCACTTCTCAGCTTTTCGTTTTTCTCCTTCCTCTGCTTTGCATCCTTTTGGGCATAGACAGAGGCATTACCCCACATGGAAGCAGCTCCAGCAATGCTCTCCCTCCATGCAGGAGAGGAGAAGCTGGCAAGCAGCAGCTGGTAAGAAGGGGAAATTGCTTCAAGGTGAGCCAGAGCTGGAAGGAGTTGGGTAAGCAGCAATTTATTCAGCAGTATAGTGCAAATTCAAAAAACATTAAATTGAGTATAACTATCTGTTTGTTGCTACAGAGCAGCCAGGGGGGAGTAAGAAAACTCTAGAAGGCTGAAATTATATTTGGCAAACTTACTTTATTTTTTAAACTAACATTTATACTCAGCTACAGCACAGGGTACCCATAATAACAAGCCAGAATTAAACAGTTAGCTAAAAGGGGAAAAAAATCACAGCATGACCCTTCTGATAAGCCCAAGTCAAACACTTCACTTCAAAAATTGCAGTGCACAGCTTGGGGATGACATTTTTCAATATGTAATCAACTCTATGTTCTTTTTTCAGCATGGACATCATTAAGGGCCAGAAAAAATGAGCATTGAGATCAGCAAGTTATGCCAATGTCATAAAAATAAGCAGGGAACCAAAAGCTGCATGACAAGAAAATTATTAACATGAAAACAAACAAAACAAAAGCAAAACATAAACAAACAAACAAAACAAAACCCCACAATGACCTATTAACATGTCCCACCTAGCTTTGTTCAAGTAAATAAGCTAAAGTAATTAGTTAAATTGTGGATAACAGTTCCCCTAGCCTTTGATATTTGCTTAGTTGATTGCATTTTTGTCTCTCACATCAGACTAAGGCAAACATACATGCTGCAGGTATTTTGTGTTTCTAGTTCCCCACACATAAATTAATAGTTTGAGTTGATAACAGACACCCCTAGATACAGGAATTTTGTCTTTAAATTCTGAGCATAATTTACACTGACTCAAGACTCAAGAAAATGGACGGTACAAACAAATACAAACAGAACATTTCTTTCATTTTTCCAAAATGTTTTGACAAAATGAAAATATTTTGTGGGAGAATATGAATTTCAACCAGATGGCAAGCTTTAAAAGCATTTTTATGAATTGAAATAATTTTGTTTGTGTTCTTATAAGCTCACTACTATACAACTGCATTGCCTTCCATTAAAAATATTTTACACAAGCTATACAAAGAATCTTACTGCTTCTTATAGGCAGACTCTACAGATACTTCTGCAGCATAACATCAGAACTAGACATCTGAACCTCTGTTAGCCAGCTCAGTCTCTCAGGGAGCACCAAGAACTGTGGAATTCCTTCACTGCAAATTTTAAGCAAAATTTTGCCAGACCAGTCACTGTGAGCCCTTATATTATCGCAGGCTAATGAACCAGTTATAAAAGGTGTCATTTTTTGGGGTCAAACTTTAGCATTCAGTAACTTTAACGTGCAGTAGAATTGTGAACAAGAATATAAAGGTAACAAAGAGTATCTTCCTTAGAGGAAACATGTAGTAAGTGGAAACATAGTTCTAAACAAACACAACAGGCAGTATGGGTGGTTAATAGGGCAAAGAATTAAAAATCTAGTGGAAATGGCCAAAGCCATCCAAGGGGATTAAAAATTTTATGCTTCTCTCTTTCCAGACTTTTGACATGAGAATTTTAAAGAGCTATTTTATTTTCAGAAAGCCTAGGGAACACAGCTAATATTTCTAAACCACTGCATTTAGAAAAGGAAAAACCAAACACCAAACAGAAAATAAAAGACCCACAAACAAAGAAACAAAAAACCCCAAACAAAACAAAACAGCAATAAAAAACCCCACACAGTATAATCAACTGATGTTAAGAAATTAGCCATATCAATCAAAATATAAAAAACATGCTGTCTTTTCAAAAAAAAAAAAAAAAAAAAAAAAAAAAAAAAAACACATTACATTTATTTAATGTAAAAGGGGTTGCTATTTTTTCTATTGGCCCCCAGTCAGTGTAGAGATAATTTTCTTAGCTCTAGCCTTCAAAATTTCTCTTAGAAACAAGATCATTGAAATGAACATCACTGCTGAAATGAATTTTCTTCCTTCCCCAAACTCTTATTTTGCTCTCATGTACAATGAAAACATTTTGTTCCTCTCTTTTGCTCATGCTGGGTCTGAGCAAGTCTGGGTGCCTAAATGATAACTAATGCTGGCTTCTGCAACTGCCTCTTCTATTAACCTTCCCCTCCCACTGCTCCAGTTGAGAGGCCGAAGGAAACAAAACAAAAAACCCAAACCAAACCAACTCATATTTCAGTTCATTCTGCTGTATTTCCAGATTTTATCTGAAAAAGACACTTTAAGCCACTTGTTACTGCAATTTTTTTTCCCCTCCCTGTTCTTTCCACAACAATCACAGCTGCTGTCTCACTCTCAGCGAAGTCACAGTGGGTTTCTTAGACTTTCATTTCTCCAAGCCTAAAGGTGAGATTAAACACTCCTGGATCTGATCACCAGGAAGACCACAGGAGACTTACCTCCATTCTCTCCCAGTGTTTTCATTTCAGTGACAGTGAGGCCAAACTTCTGCCTAAACTCTCCCATGTATCGTTTCCATCACTATTTCTCTCCTGGAGAAACCATGTTTTGTGGTCATGAGTTTCTCCAGCCACTGGTAAATCTTTCAACTCTGCTCCACCAGTGTGCAGAATGTGTAGTTACTTGATAATGGCAGAGGGACAGAGCATGCCTATTGAGGGGAAAACAGGCTCTTATTGCAGTAATTCTTTCTGCTTCCTTTCCCAACCCAAACAAACTAGTATCTTTGCTTTGCCTAATGATCTTCTCATTCCCTGAGATTGTTAAAACACAAGGAATTTTTTCATGGTTTTTCAAAGCCTCTGACAAGTGACCAGATCCCCACTACACAGCTACCATGATGCTACAGGACCAGAAAAGGGCAAATAAACACTGTCACAGAGAGTCTTCTGGCATAAGAAATATTGCTGACACTTACTTGGCTAGCTAATGTGTTTTCATCTACTAGAGATTAAATTGAGTCCCTTCTGAAAAATGTTAGTGTGGCATATTCCCATTCACTTGGAAAACAGAGGGCAGAAAATCGCTTGTTGTAACTGTCTATCCAAGACAAAGTTTCTTCACTGGTATAAATACATTTATTGAAGCAGAACAAACTAATGAAGCCCCATTTTCTTGACCATTGCAGCTGTAACAATGTCCTATAGGGATAACAGCAAAAAATAAAGAAGGAGCGACCAAGGAATACAACTATTTTTGTAACTAGGTCCACACCTGAAGATTATTACTACTAAGCAGGACAAAACCTGTGTGCAGATATACACTGACATCACCACAGGCTCAGTGGTCACAGCATTACTGTGAATGAATCATGGTTTGAGAGCTGTTGAAGCTGTGACATGATTTTCATTATGAACAGCTGTACCGTACAAGCCAAACAGATGTCTCCACTGTATTTTCATTTTCTCCCTCTGCCCCAATGAAGACATTTTCAGCTCAATGGCAGTAGGCACATCACAGCATGTGTCACTATCTCCACTTCTCCATCTATAAAATAGGGATAATAGTGCTTGCCTTCTTCAAAAGAACACTGAGAAACCCATAATAAAAATGATTACGTGAAGAGGGGATAATTTTATTATCCAGCATCAGCTGCAGCTTGCTCTGTTTTCCTGGATCTCATGCCTCCATGGTTCCAGGTTTTGAGGGGGTAGCCAGACTTCCTCAAGCAGAGGAGAGAAGCAGCAACATATTGCAGCTCCCAGTTGCTCAGCATGTTGTTGTGGGAAAGCTGCAAGACTTAGCAGCACTCCTGTATCTTTGATAACTACCTTTCATCAAAAGTAAAAAAAATTTGTCAAATATTTGAGTTTTGATTTACCTAAGCTGACTGTAAGGTTGGAGAATTTTTCCTTTTTTTTTAACCTGACTCTGGGAAATACTCCATACTCACAATGAAAATAGCCCATTTTATTTCTTTTACTCATTATGGCTCTGCCCCTTTTGCTGTCTGTCCCTTCAGATGGCATTCCAGAATATGCAGTACAGTCAGAAATCTGTCTAAGCTGAAAGCACACAGCCTCTCACCTATGCCCTCTATTAATCTTTCCAAGAGACTGCACTTTTTTTTTTTTTTTCAGAGAAATTGTTGCTTTTGTTCAAGTGACAAATGTCAGGGCATTGGAACGACTATGCAAAAATTAATGATGAAAAAATTAAATAAACTGAAACAAAGGCTGTGTGAAATAAAATCTGTGTTTTGGCCTTGTTGTAACACAGGGCTAGAATGTGTTTTTTAATCATTCTCCTCCAAAAACAGTTAGTGAGCACAGGGCAGCAATTGTCTAACATTATCTCATCTTTGCCTGTCAGGATGCAAGCAGCATCTCCAAGACACATATGCTCTCCAGTGTGATACCAGTCAGCAAATCAAGACAAAAACCCAGATCTCATGTTCTGAAATGGAAATTCATAGAATGATTTAGATTGGAAAACACCTTTAAAATCATAAAGTTCAACCATTAACCTAGACTGCCAAGACCGCCACTAATCCAGGTCTCTGAGTGTCACATCTACACGTCTTTTAAAAACCTCCAGGGATGGTGACTCCATATCTTTCCTGGACAGCCTGTTCCAATACTTGATAGCCCATTCAGTGAAGAAATTTTTCCTAACATCCAGTCTAAACCTTCCCTGGTGCAATACGGGGCCATTTCCACCTATCTTATCACATTACTTGGGAAAAGAAACCGATCCCCACCTCACTACAACCTCTTTTCAGGTACTTCACAGCCCTTCCCACTTATCTAGAACTATGAGAACTGCCTCTCTTATTCCAGTGCAGTTTAATAACCACTTAAACTGAACCCTGTCTTGAACTCACAGAAGAACATTCACCATGGCATTTAATAGTAACAAAAAATGAGTTGGGATGCAGTGCCACTCTTTTAGGTACCAGAGACTGACCAAGGTTCAACACAACCACATAAGTGCTAGGAAGGAGCAGCACCTTGGGACAGCTGCAATGAAGCACCATTAGGCACTGACAGTGAACAGCTGCGTTCTGTGTCAGCACCACAAGGTACTACCTCCATTCACAGGAGATTGTCCTGGAAACAAGCAAGCCAGTGGAAGAGAAGAAAGTACAATTACCTTAACTTGGCAAAACAGAAACTGAGGTTTAGAGACATAAATACACTTGCTTATAATTATTTAAAAAAAAAAAATGTGACCAGAGAACTTTTTTCAAAGAAAATATTTTTTCACCTTAACTAGAAAAACACCCTAGATAGAAAATCTCACTTTCAAATACAATCAGGAAGGCAGACTTGCCCCTGTCCAGTTCCCTTTTTAAACTTTTTAAGTTTCATATTTCTATCTAAGGTAAAAAAATCAAAAGATATCACAGCTATATCGTATGACGTAGATGGAAGAGGATGAAGTTGTACAGCATGCAATATATCCAAGGTGAGACTTCAGCGCAGCCTTTTTGGTTTTTAGACCACTGAGCTTTTTTTTGCCATATTCCATAAGATCCTTCCATTTTGGAAGGCAATACAGTACTTGCAGCAATATTTTGGTAGCTGCAGATAATTCTGTATTACAGCCTGCATGCTGCTATTCAAAGGACGCGGTGCTGCAGTTACCTTCCAGCCACGCAACAGGTCAAAATACCTTCAATTTTTCAAAAGTCTGCTTTTACCTACCGAGGCAGGATGGAAATGTGTTTTCATGGCTAATTAATCTTCTCTGTCATCATCCTTGTCTGGTGGAAAGTTGTGGGAAAAAATTAAGAAACTCCATTAAAACTAAAAATTCTTGTCATTTGACATCCCTGCTATAAACTGATGGTCACCATTTCACCCTGTTCTTTCAATTACCCATCCAAGTTTCATCTCCTCTAATGGCAGAAGATGCTCCCTTCCTCTTTGTTCATTTATCCTTGTACACAGGTTTTTAAAGATAACATTCTTATGAGTTGTTCTGCTCCTTATGACTGCTTCAGGTCACAAAGCTCTCTCAAGACTACAGAACAACTCTCTTTAAACAAAAAAATATACACAAACTCTCTCCAAACTGGAAGGTAGCATTCAGCAAACCACTGGAAGGTAAGAATTCCTAAGGGAAGTTATGTCCTTCCAATACCAGACACATATTCAATTCTATCTATAGTTCTGAAACTAAGAATAATTTCTAGCATTGGGAGAACATAAAACAGCAACACAAGGGAAAAGAGAAGTTATTTACACTATTAAATATTTAAAGGATTCTTTGGATGGGAAGATCATACACAACAATAATCAGAGAACTGAAATTTTGTTGAGTAACACTAATGCAAAATTTGCAATGCAAAGCTAAAATGTGGAGAGGCAAATACACATTTCACACTGTTCTCATAGTCTTCATTCTGCATCTGCCAGAGATCTCTGTATTCACTGTGCAAACAGAACCCAGAAAATCTCAGGGAGACAACTGGAGGCTTTAGAAACTTACAGAGGGAGAACCAAACCCATTGCTATCCTGAAAGTCAAATTAGGAGAACTGGATATTCAAAGGAGGACAAAAAATTTATTTAACATTGAAATTTGAGACACTATCTTTGGGGTAGAGAGTTAATAGTGAGCTGAGAAAAACAAAATGACCCAAGGAATACTTTTCAGTTTACTCAAGATTCACATAAGTAAAAATGCAATAGCTCACACATGAAAATTTTTCTTCAGAGTTGTCTTTCCACAATGGATAAAGAAATACTTTATTTCTTGTGTTTTGTTTTCTTTTAATGAAGTCCAAATTCTGCACAGACTTGTATGACAAGTCATACTAATGGCATACTGTATCATCATAGTGTTGCAGAATCAGCCAGTAGATGCCAGAAAGACAAGACTGCATTTAGAAAGAAAGAAGTTGGCATTTATAACCTCCAAAGGGAGGCTACAGCCTGGAGGAGAATGAAGAACTGCTGGAAGGCAGGTTTTATTCAAATTGAGTTCTTATTAACATATAACTAAGGTAATTTTTAAAAGCTGTATCTGTGCGACATATCCAAATGCACTAATAACTAAAAGTAAAAAGAGAAAGAAATGAACACAGCTCAGATTTGTTGCTGATCTACTGGTTGATTGTTTTCAGACAATATCCTTTCCCACTTCTTTCCAAACAAGACTGTTTTTCAGCTTTGGACCTTATATCACAGCAACCAGCCTCTTGATGAAGCTCTTTGAGAACCACCCCTTTGGGACTTTGAACAATCAGTCACACAAACGTAGTGTTAATTTGCCAGCAGAAAGTAAGAGAAAAATCATTCATGGTTATGCTTGATTTCAAAACAAAAATTTAAAGCTTGGAAGATCTGTTTTCAGGTTCTGTCTGTGATTGATAGCTGAGGTTTTGATTACTGTTTCCTACTCCTCAAGATAGCCCTAGCTCATCATCATCATCATCATGGCTAGGCTTCGCGAATGAAGATTTGGGGAAGGGCTCTACCCACCCTTGCTGCAAGCGCGCTGATGGCTAAAAAGGCCAACGCGAGATAGGCAAGTCCGGTTGCAAGCCCCAGCTACAGCTCAAAGATTTCTCAGGCAAGCATCTCAGTCATCCTTATAGAGAACTTGTTTCATAGTACAGGTATTTCTAATGGCCTCTAAGGAATTTTTTCTGGAAGGTGAGATTATTACGCCCCAGTGAATATTTTAGTATTTTATACATGTTTAGTTTCTACAGGAGATATGGAGAAACTACAGCTATAAAGTGCCTAGTAGGACAATATTTACAGCATTCGGATATGTGAGTTTGGGCTTAAAAGAAAAAACCTTTTCCAACACAACAGAGATGCAATGTGAACCAGGACTAGCTCACTGAATATCATATCCAAAATACTACCAGATAAGGGCAAGGCAGCATGACGTAAAGTAACCTCTCTGCTCTCTTCTTCCTTGAATGAGCAACAGTTATTCCATAAACTTTTAAACTCAACCCGCAGTTATGTGTAGCTACATGTTGAAACTGTATTTCTCAGTGAATAAAATATTTGCTAAGTGTGATTCAACAGAATTTTCTTGAGAATGTGTCTCTCAGCAGAGTTGCAAGACAGTCTTTTTTTTTCATGCGTGAAAGAAACTGCTTGTAAGCACTTCAACAATCATAAAGGCAGGATTTTTAGAAAAAAGTTCCAAATTTTTCTGTTCTCTCCATGACGCACATAGCAATACTTACAGATTCAAGTGATAGAGCTCTATAGCCAAAATCATGTTTTTCAGACCACATTCCTAAAATTGAAACCCAGGTGGTCTCTTTAGACGCTGCTGGTGAGTGAAGCTCTAGGGATCACATTGTTTACACCATTTGGGATATACATTTTTCCCCTCTTCATGCAGACTGCCACTTCTCCTCCTCCCAGTCTTCTGCACTGCTATTACATGCCGAAATTCAGTACTGTATTTCCCCATATGAAGAACTTGGCAAGGAAAGGCCGTGTGCTCTTGGCAGAAGTTTGTCCTGGGATTATGCCAATAAACAATCATTTTCTGGTTGCCACAAGCATCCCAATATTTCAGTTTGGCCATTCAGTCCACTCCAGTTCAGTTCTGTTAGTGCTTCCTTAATAAACCCTTATTACCAGGGACTTAGACCGCAATCATTTGAATTCATTCTCACCCGGGATTTGGTATTCAGGGATCCAGTCTGAATGTCCTTAAAAATACATATAATTAAAACTCTTACTTTGCCACAGAGCAGAGACAATGAAAATTCGTTGGCTGCAAGTTATATTTACACTCTTTAAGGCTTAAGAAAAGTTGGATATTGAGGTTTGTTTTATAAACAACAGTTGGAGGCTTTAGTTCTTACTGGAAGAAAAATGCAATGGCAGCATTTTTACCTTCATCCTTCCCTGCACATATATGCCTGTTGTTTACAACACAAATACATTTCATTTTCTCATCCATTTTTAATCACTTCCCCTTGGGGCTAGATTTGGTGGGGACAGAGGAGACCTAAAACCCAAAAGCACCTTGGAGCTCCCACTGCGGTAGGTTCAGAGCAGGGACAGCACCTGAGACAGCTCCCCGTTCCACGACACAGCTCTTGGCTGCTCCACTGGTTTGGTGCCTATTGAGGAGGCAGCTCATGGGCTTTACAGCTTTGATCCAGGAACCTCAGTTCTCCTAGAAAACAGCAAGCAGTCTGTGTCACTAGGAGCATCTCACACACACACCAAATTAGCAAGATGACTGCTTCCAGATTTTGAATTTTAAGCAACAAAGTTAATTTCAGTGCTGCACAGATAATGAAGAAAAACAGTTTGCCCAGAGGTTAGTTATAAATCTTGGACTGCGGGGTCTATCACTGAAAAACTCACAACTAACTCCTCCAGGTACTCCACTGTTATAAACCCTTTAATGTTTGTTTTTTATTTTCTATTCTTTACAACATGGTGTCAAAAACATTAATAATAACAATTTATTGGTCCCAGGTTGGATGTCTCTATGTGATGCTTATCCAAGACAGGAGTAGCAGCATTTATACCTCAGACAAAGCAAGGATGGCATCTGTCTGCTATTGTCCAGCAAGCTCTCTTTGTACAAGATGGATTCTACGAGAAAACAACATTTAAACACAAAAAGATACATCACCCACAGTTCAAATTAGTAAGGCTTTTCACTGTGTTCCTTCCCCCTTCCAATGTATCATCCCTCAATATCATACCATGCTTACTGTCCTAGAGATAAACACCAGGGAAACACATTCTCATCCCCTCCACCCTCTTCTCTCCTTTGCTCTTTGCAATTATAATCAAATATGCAAACCACAGAGAATGGATTCTCTGCCCTGCATCCTAATAAGAGTGGATGGTCCCCTAGAACAAACTCTCTTGCAAGATGTGGAATTCACTGATGACTTGTTTTCGAAGTAGGAACAGGAGAAAACTAACAAAGTGTGATAAAAACACATTTTGGACTTCTAAAGTGAAGTTCTTCTGCATTTGTTGCTTCTAGTCCCTCTGCAGTTTAATCCAGAGAGTAATGCAATCTGGGAGGATGGGGAAATTACAAAAGTTTCCCAAAGAGTTGCTTTACTCCAGACAGAATCCCTTGTGAACACTTTTTGTGTTCAACTGAAACTCTTTACCGCTATTGCTGACTGAGGAATTTTGAGACCAGCATGGTAAAAGCAGCTTTCCAGGGACTGCACTGCTACTGTGAGCTGCCATCATGGTAATAAAGGCGAGTTACTGTGTGGCTGAAAGATCAATTTCATGGTCTCCTCTCTGGGTCTGGGGACTCCTGCCAGAGCAGAGTCCTGAAGGCTCTGGATTCTTCACTTATAGCAGAATTACACACAGAAGATTCCGAGACAAGAAGATTGCAATCAGTCTCAAATTAAATCAGTGTCCTATAAACCTTTGAAGTTGCAGCTGTCTAGAAATCAAACTAGAGCACCAGCCCTTGTAAGCTTTTCATTGTTTTTCGTACACTTCATGAGGGACTAGACAGCTGAATATATTTGTAACTCTAAAAGGTACTTCCCATTGATCCTTTATTTTAAATTTCTTCCCAGAGGTTCAATAGACAGAAAAGTGTTGTGGTATGCACGGTTGTTACAATGTCTGTAAAAAAGAAATTTAGTTTCAACAAGTCTCCCAAGAACACAGCCTATTTTAACTACCGAGTTTTGTCATTTCTCATTTTTGTGAATTTGCAAGAAACAATGTTGGGGGGGAAATGCCTTAAATAGAACTGCAATAGCTGAAGAAGTTAATAGGCAAGTACTGGGGAGGGGTGAGGGAGGAAAGAAGAAAAGGTGGAGGATGTTAACTCTTGATAACGTTCCACCAGAACCATAAGTCCTTTTTGGTTTATTTCTACACAGCTCAAACATGCAATGCAATCAGTCCATTCATATATTGGCAACACACCTACCACCAGCAGGAGTGATTTTTCCAGAAATGTCTTAGGACTTCATCACAAAACCCCAGCCACAAAGTTGGTATAATCTATCATGAATTAAATGCATGATTTCTCGTTAGGGAAGATAACTCAAAGGTCCTCAAGGTAGACTCAATTGCGGTATCTGTATAGGTGCAATACAGCATTGCCCTCTGCTGGATTTTAAGTTGTCTACTCATAAAAAAGTTGCTTCTGGCTGAGCTAGAGCAGATGATTTTTAAATAAGCACTGTACTAATTACCATAAGGGAATATCTTGCCACCAAATAAGGAATGAAATAGTGAATGAATGCTTATTCCTATGCCTTTTCTTTTACCAGGGGACTAGCACTGCTTCAGACAGGATCAGTGTTGACTCATTCAGTCCTTACCCAATTCAGCAACAGCCCCAGATGGCAACACATTCCCCAGAGTCCAAATGCTGAACAGTCAGTGCACAATCAGATATGCAACATCTAAACAGGCCAAAGGTGAATTGCAGGCTAACTCTGGCTAAATCCATGCACAATTCTGGGACCTACAAGAGTGGTCCGTCTTACATGTCTGTCACTACCAACTGGGTGTTACTCAACACACAGCCTTCCTGCTATATAAAAGCCTGCTGATGCCAACTTTTTTCTGGGCACCAACTCATGAAAATTCAAGTGTTATTTCCACTCTTCATACGTATGGATACAGAGACTGTGGACTGATGTAGGATGAGTATGATAAGTATGAGGAAGGTTCTCCTGCTTTTGCCTAGGACAGAGTTAATTTTTTTCCTAGTAGCTGGTATAGTGCTGTGTTTTGGATTTAGTATGCAAATAATGTTGATAGCACACTGATGTTTTAGTTGTTGCTAAGTAGTGTTTATACTAAGTCAAGGACTTTTCAGCTTCTCATTCCCCGACAATGAGCAGGCTGGACGTGCACAAAAGGTTGTGAGGGGACACAGACAGGACAGCTGACCCCAACTGACTGAAGGGCTATTCCATACCACAGAACACCATGCTCAGTATATAAACTGAGGAAAGCTGGACTGAAGGTGCCTATCATTGCTCAGAGTTGGGCTTGGCACCGCTCAGCAGGTCATGAGCAATTCTATTGTGCATCACTTGGAGTTTTTTTTTCCTTAATTTGTTTTATTTCTCTCTTTTTGCTCTCTCCCTTTTCATTACAATTATTATTAATATTATATTAATCATTATAGTCTATTTTATTTCGATTATTAAACTGTTCTTATCTCAATCCATGGGTTTTATCTTCTTTCCAATGATACTCCCCTTTCCACTGAAGGAAAAGGTGAGCTAGGGGCTGCATGGTATTTAATTGCCAGCTAGTTAAACCATGACAAATGGCAAACTGGATGCAGCACTACAATGTAAAGCAAATCTTTTTGTCCGTCCTTGCTTTTCATCATCTATCATTTGCTGACTATTTCCTGACTTACTGACATTTGGTATAACTAACCAAATATACCTGCATATACAGCTGTGTAGGTATACCTTTACGTGTGAACACTTATTTGAACATAGCTGTCTGTGACAGGTTAATTACACCCATATGATCTAGAAAAAGACAACAAATCCCATTTCTATATTTCTTCAGCTATTACTCCTGCTGATCATGTAGAAGACACAGCAGGGAATTTTGTATCCTGTAGCTTGATGCTGTGCAAAATAGGACCACATCCAGAGAATCAGGACATCTGCTAATTCAGACTAATATACGGGAAGCTGAGAGTTAGCAAAATACTGTTTCAGATTTTTTAAAAAGGCCAATAAGAAAGCTCTTTTCCATTTATACTAATTTCCAACCTATAGCCTACCCTTGCACTTCTTAAATGGTCCTTTATTGGATTTCTTCTAACTTTGCTTTTCCCACCATTCTTTCTCCTTTTCACTCCCCATCTTATCCTCCCATTCCAGTTTCAATTTAACATTTTACTCCTTTTCCCTCTTCCACCAAAAATACATGCAGTTTATTCTCTTAAGAACATCTGCTCTGCAACAGCAGTTTCATATATCCTAGTTATATCCTAGTTTTCCTAGGATTCCAACTCCTTCTGCACTAGTGGTTGTGGGACAAACTCACTCTTCTTCATGGGTGATATTGGTAATAATAACAACAACAACAACAATAATAATAATAAACAACTCAGTTTTTAATGATACTTTCTTGCTTTGTTGCTTAATGAGAATATCTGTACTCTAAAAAGCTCCCTCTAGTCTGCTTCTCTCTGCAAGGTATTCACAGTTCTCTGTGGGAGGCTTCTTCCCAAAAATAAATGTTGTGATTTGCTTTCTCTTATGTTACAGCTAATTAAATTTTTCCACCACAACATTTCACCTTTTCATTATGCTGCATTTCCAAAGTATCAGACTGCATTTTGCCCTTTTCCTGCTTTTTTTTTTTTTCTCCTTGTCCTGTCAAGCCAAGAGCAATGGCTGGATTTTAACTTAAAAATTTTCAACACCAGCCATATGCAATGGAAACAAAAAAATAAACGACACATTGTTTGATCTCTAGAAAGAAGTTAGCATCACAAATCCAGATTTTATAACATAGCTAGTTCGGCTTACAAGCTGTGCAAAGCAAGAAACTTAACAGTAATACAAAGTCTGCATCATTATATATGAAAGCATTCGGACATGAAATTGTGAAGAGTTTACTAAAAGGGTGACAGATGGAAGATAAGAATTATACACATAGTAAAATAAGAAAGGTGATAAGGTTCCCATTATCTAAAAATAAATTCTTAAATACAAAGTTTACCTAGATGCCAAAATACACTTTTATGGACCAGGCAGACATTAAAGAATACAATTTACAGCATCACCTCAACTTTTCCCTGCTTTGTGGGTTTTTTAATTATCTATACTTGTGCAAATGAGCAGGCAAAATGATCCATTAACTTTTATGCTCACCTTGAACCAATAACTAGAAAACATGCAAAGCTGTAAAATTCTTGGAATGATGGAAGAAACCTAAACATTCAGCAATTCCAAAACTACCAGTTATCAGTTATTTTGGAATTATCAGCAGTCACTATAGCCAATGAGGCAGATGATCTCTCCGATTTAAGACTGAGAGAATAAATCATAATGCAAATATTTCAGCAAAGCAATCAGAAGTGCAAGGCCATATATAAAATTCTCACTCAGATTCATTCCCTACTTTACATTTCAAGGCACAAACTGTTGTAGTTTCAAATCTTTCATGGAGTTTTTTTCTCTACCTTACCAACACAGTGGTTTGGGAGTTAAAGAGCCAGGACGAGATGGTTTGTTGAAGCCCAGCCTCCCACTACCTGCTCCCAGAACCAGATAACTGCCTAAAAGCCTAACCATGCCTAAATATGGCTGATAGCTTTGCATTCCAACGTGATGATGGCTGGGGAGCTGATTGGGGCAGGTAGGAGAGAGGTTTTTCCTGGTGCTGGCTACACTTTTCTCCTGAGTCTGTGTGGGTGCTGGTCGCTGGGCTGGGGAAAACACTGGGAGGGGGTCTTTTTTCTGGCTCACTCCCCGGCTCCACGCGCCCTGTGCTGTGCTTTGACGGGAACAGTCGCCGCTGCCTGGATTCGCTGCCGACTCCTCAAGGAGCCAACACCATCTGCAGAAGAGTCACTGCCCCCTCCCCTTCCCCCCCAGCAACACTTTTTTGGACAAAAGACGGTAGGAGAGGGTGTGTGCACTGCCCGTGGGAAACGTTTCATCCCGCCCCTGTGGCTGCCGTTCCCATGTGACTTTTGGAGCCAGCGCCTCTCCCTGGTCCCCGTCTTTACCTCACCGGAGCCACTGCCTCCCGCTGTCTGTAAATAGCACTGCACCGAAGGGGCAGAGACAGGACTTGATCTGTTTGAAAGTTTTGGTTACGGTGTTCCCGTTTGTTCTGTTCTGGTTTTGGTTGTATATATATGTATCTGTAGTAAAGAACAGTTATCTTTTTCTATACATTTTCTGTAAAAGCCTCTTAATTTCAAAGGCTGTGGTGGTTTTTGGGAAGAGGTCCCCTTCCTAGTCCAGAGAGACATCCTAATTTCTTTTAAACTGAGACAACAACCATTCAAATGAAAACAAACCAAACAAGCAAACAAACAAACCCACAAAACACCAACCTGGCATTTGAAATAGAAGTTACAAAGACAAACTTAAGACTGTTCTTCATCTTTGGACATTCTGTACATCATGACTGATTATATTATAGCACATATTTTCTACAGCATTAGCTACTCATGTTTTAAATTGGAAAATTCTTGGTGATGGTGATACATCAGAATGTCAAAAATCACCATGCAACCACTGTCCTGTCTTGAATCTATCCATATATAAACAACCTGGGGAACAAAAAGGGGGAAAAAATACTATACAAGGTTTTAGATGGCCATAAATATAATAAGCGACATATATCCCCGATACTTTTTAATAACAATGTCCAAAACCCAGACCAAGAACACTATCAAACTGCTGATCCTTCATTTCTCTCCCAGGATTGGGCTGTCCCAAAAATCTTGGCACACTCCAAAGGGATTTTCAGAGCCCCCTGTAGTGGGAGGACTGGCAACACACAGCCTTCTTTTGAGTTAAAAGTTGCCAGTAGGGAAAGGAGAAAGAAATTTTTTGGTCTCTTTGCAGTTAGACCATATTATTGCATTTGGAATTTATTGACAAGGAAGTAGAAGAAGTCTAGTGTGGTTTTCAAAATATCTTGCCTGAAAGAAACAGTGGTATTTAAGCTTTTCTGAAACTGACTTTTACTCCCTATCAGAGAAAATACCTATGAAGATTGAGTTCAAATTACAGCTGCAATAAGGTAGCACAGTACAAGCTCAAACAGAAAGATTTGCATTCAACTCAGATCTCTTGGCACCATGACTCCTAAGGAAATTTGGAAAATGAAAGAGTAATGCTGACAGAAGTGCAAGGAACAACCTTCCACTGTCAAAACTTTCTCAAAATTATGCTATTTGTTATTGTTCATTACATGCCAAGAGAAAGCAGAGCCAAAAACTGCTCCATTTACAAAGCCTAAAGTACTGGACAATTTCATGCATTCATAATCCCTTCCCACCTCAATTTCTGCAAAAATAAAAATAATAATCTTTAAAAAAAAAATCAAGACAAAACAAAACAAACCCCAAAACATTCCATAAATCCAGCACTGGATCTTCTCTCACATATACAACTACAGGATTGCATGTCCACGTCTATAAGGTTGCATGCTTTAGAAAGTAAAAAGGCACATTAAGTGAACTTGCTGCCTTTAATGAATGAAAGTGTGGATCCCACAAACCCCATGAATTTTTTCTGACAACTTACTGTGCTGATAGTGTTAACAAAACAAGTGCTAAGGGACTTTGGATCTTACTGACATGTGAGATACTCAGATTCAAAAAATGTGTATCTTTTGCACCTCTGCTCAGTGCCCAGCTAGTTCTGATAATTTCTCAATTGGCAGTGCAGTTTAAATACAAGCAAATGTAAATGTATCTCAGGTCTATCCTGAATAGCTAGAATACTGGAAATCACTGATGTCATAGGACTGACTCTCAGCTAATTTATCTCACTACCTTTTTGCATTATTATAACCACATAATCTTCAGCACCCAAACTACCATTCAGTCAGCAGGCCTTTATGGATCTCAGTCCTACACTCTTAATTCTCCCTGTACATCAATCTGAACAATTCTTGATTCCACACCTGAACAATTAGCTCAACAAGGCTGAATGCACCTTTGGTGATGTGTGCTGGCATGGGAGTCAAACTGAAATCCAGCCTCTCCATGTTAGTTTTTTCCTTCTGGATAGTTTGTGGAGCACAAGGTATACTGATACCAGTTCGATCTTTTCTATTTTAACTTTTTACTTTTGGGTAAGATTGCCTCCTCATCCAGTAAAGAGCAGCTGGCACACATACATGAAGGAAGGCAGGGTTGTATTCAGAATTTCTTGAGGTTCCAGGACATTTCAATTCATTTCCTTCTCTACTATCCCCAGTGAACACTGCATCACATTATATACGCACTGTATATCCGTTTCCAGTTACTTTCACTCCTTCTTCACCAACATTAAAAAGTGCTGGCACAGAGCATAGCTGTATCTGTTTGCATAATGGATCTATGTGTATGAGATTGCTTCTGAGAACATTTGTGCCATTCTTTGTTCTAACAACAGAAGAACCAAAATCACACAAAGCAGAACACAGAAAGAAGAAAAGTTGAGGAAAGAGGATGTTAGATCCTGAAGTGTTACCCTGTCACCAATTCATTAATATTTATACCTGCATCTATGGCAGAGAGTAGGGAGAACAGCTTATACTGCCAAGGCTCGTAACACCAGCTTTCTCATGTGTGGATTCAGGGAAGCAAGAGGGAGCATTCCTGCAGGTAATTAGCCTTGACTGTTAATCACATCAGCCAAAAGTGATGAGCAAATTAGAGCCAGTCTGATGCTCTTTCTAAGTTCCCACAGCAGCACTGCTGGTTACTGTGATGCTCTGGTGCACAGCAACCTGTGATACATCTTCAGTACCATACCAGCCAGGACCAGTCTTAACAGCTGCCTGCCCTTGGAATGGATGGTAATAAAGACAGTGAGTTTTCTGTCAGGATCTTGCCTCACCCAAAGGACCATGTTTCCTTATGGGTCAGGGCAGACATCCAGCATCTGATTCAGTCCATTGATGTGCCCTCATACTGCAATAGTACAAACCAAGCAAGGGCAGAAATTGTTTGCTTGATCTTTTCAGAGCCAACATTTGCCTGGTTTGCAGTTTTCCAGAAAAAGAGAAAAGTGATTCAGTCACAACGAACACAGTGAGAAGTGGACAGGAAATTGAATTTACATTTGTCTGTATCCCTTGTCTACTAATTCTTTTAAATATATATTTTAAAAAAGAAAATACTACTACATCACTGCATTTTCACATGACCTGTCACTCAAGGTCTTACTCAGCTCCTGAAGAGATAAAGTCAAAGCACACATATCTCATCTGCAAAAAAGGTACTTCTATTCAAAAGTTATAAACAGGGGGAGGGAAAGCAAGCATGTAGCCTGCACAGCACAGTTTACACCCACACCATCTATACCTGCAACCTCAAAGAAGTGAGCATGCAAGTAGCCCCAGCAGCCTGTCTTTACAGATCTCCCCAGAGTGTCATATATGTAGCATGAGAATCAAGAGCTGATTCCCTCAAAAAGCCCTTCCAGAGCCAGGGCTGGATCTCACTTTGATGGGCTGTGATGCTTTGTAAACTTCCACCCACTCCTTGAGACCCAATTCTGGACCCATTTCCCAGTGAATGTTGCTTTGCTGACTGATTGCACCTGGGTACAAAGAAAGGCTTAGGTCAGCTGAGTATTGAACAGTCCTTCTCTCTCAGGAGTATAGTCCCAAAATATAGCCTGGTGCCATGTCTTTTTTTCATCTTATGGCCCACACTTGCAATACTGCAGACATTTGCAGTAGAGAAAGAGCAATAGAGCCCTTGCTGCGTGCAGGATCTGTGCTACAGCCACCCCAGGAGATTGAGCCCACCCAAACAGCACACAGAAGAGTGATTGTCTACTACTAAGAGGTCCCTAAGGGGAAAAAAGAAAGCAAAAAATAAGGCTCTACTTTTACAGATATTGCATATACATGTTATGAGAAACAGTTTCCAAAAGCTGACAGAGATGGCACAAAAACTGTGTGTCAGATACACTGAACAGAGAAACAATCAGTCCCAACTCTGTCACTCAAGGAAAAGACTCTGAAACCTTTCAGGGTAGAGGACTGTGTCACAGATGGCAAAGGCCTAAAACAGATGGTACAAGAAAAGACTTGGAAGAAGATGACGATCAGAAAGGGACTAGGCCAGGAGCCACAGGGGCAAGCAGGCTGTGAATTGAGGAGGAAGGTTGATACAGAAACTATCTGATTATGAAGCTCAGCCCAGCCAACTGAGGACACAGGAACTGAGGCAGTAGCTCACCTGAGAGCACTTGAGAGCAGGAAACTGGTTGGTGTCCTGACATTTTTAGAAACTCAGGGAAGAAAACAGAGAAAATGAATCCTTCAGAAGATTCTCTTCTCAAGGCAAGCAGCTTAATTGTGCTGGAATTTACTAAGGCCTAGCCTTTAAAAAAAGCACCCTGGAAGATTTAAAATAATGGAAACATCGAACTTAATAACTATTACTACTAAACCCTACAGAATTTAACTGAAAACAGTTACAGGTAGCTGTCAGATTTCAACCACTAGGAGATCAGAGCAATTTGATTCCCCTTCATACAAACATTTACATAAGCCAAAGGCTGTCAGGGATTTAATGATGGGACTTCTATGTCAGAAGAGTGGGTTTCCAGCACCTATTTTCAGATTTATGATCTAGGCCACCGTATTTCCTCTCACTCCACCCTGCCACAGGATAGGCTTGTTGTAAGCAGCTTTCTGGCAGAAGAAGGTTGGGTGATTACGGTAACTACCTCACAAGGCTCAAGGATTACATCTTCCTCTTTACTGATCCAGAAATAACCTTAAAAAGAAAAAAACAGAGCTCTTAGTGAAAAACACTAGAGACTGAGGGCAGAAAGAAGTAAAACCATCTCAGAAGGTCAAGCCATTCCAGTGCCCAGTTAACCACAGCCCATTCCTAGGATGCTCCTACCAGTTTTCCTAGCAGCAAGCAGCTTATCCTCTTGAGTTTCAGGAAAGCTGTATTTAAACACTTCATGTGATCAAGACTTCTTCACACCACCCAGACTGCACAAAACGATTCCTCTACATATATTGGAGATTTGGACTTTCCTCCAAAGCAAAGACAATTCTGATTTAGGTGGCTTCCTTCTGGCTACTTTGGCTTCCCTGTTACATGACCAAAGAAGACACACAGGATGCCTAGAAAGTGTTGCATTCTTAAATGCTATTTTGGTATAAATGATAACATAGGACTAATTTCCCCACAGCTCCAGGCTATCTTACACAGCAATTAAGCCTCTCTGAAGGAGTAAGAACATTGTTCCTTCAGACACTAAACTTTATCAGGGCATCAGTCTTTCCACGTGACTGAGAGAGTGGCTGAAATGGCAATGTTGCTACTCAGTTCCTACAAGTCAAAAACTACCTTAGTATCACTTGTCCCCTTCTCTTTTAACATAACACACAGTGCATGCCCTTCTCCTCACCTCTATTAACATACACAGCTTTTCTGTAACAGACAAATTGACCAGCAGAAGGACAGGAATGAAGTACAGACCTGAACAAGACAATTGCCCAATAATCACAGCATTAGTTTGTAGAGGAATCACAGAATGGTTGAGGCAGGAAGGGTCCTCTGGGGTTCATCTTGTCCAACTCTCCTGCTCCTGCAGGATCACCTCAAGACAGTTGCCCAGGACCATGTCCAGATGGCTTTTGATATCTCCAAGGATGTAGACTTCAACAGCTCCCTGGGCAGCCTGTGCCAGTGTTCCATCACCTGTGCTCAGCCAAGAAGAGTCCTGCAGGCCTTACTTAGGCCTGACACCACAAGCAGGCATGTTTTTTTGCAAGGCTGGACACTCACAGATCTAATCAAATTCCCTTATCCTGGTGTGGGGCTTTGCTTCTGCCAGCCCTGGAGCATCCACAACACTGTGTAACATCCAAGCTAAAATGCGCAAGTTTTACAGTCAACACCCAACCAGTTAGGGAAGCAAAAGTCCTGTGATTTAATGTTTTGTGATGCCTGCTTTTCAGCAAGATACATTTCTACATGGAAGGCATAATTATTACAGCTTACAAAATGCTGTATTTTTGCATTTTAATTCTCAAAATGGCTTGACAGAGGAAATTGCTTATGCGTCTGCAAGACAGTGTACTCTCACTCCTCAGATAACACACAGATTAAAATGGATAGTTTAGTGATTACTCTTAGCATCAGCTTTTTAAGGCAGAGCCAACATTAATAAGTGGGTTTGCTACAGAGAAGGGAAGAATGTATTACAAGTATATGTGAAAATGCAAAGAAATGCAATAAGAGTAAGCAAAGCAAAAGCCTTGAGGGTGAAGCTGTGAGACTCTCACATGAAGGAAAGTGTGTTTGGAAAAGCAGGATCAAGAAGAGCAGAAAAGATAAATCAAGTCTCTGCATCAAATCAAATATGTATGCTTCCTCTCCATTGCCCTAATTTCTTGTTTATTTTGTTTCAGGTGAGTGGAAGAGAGGAATAACAGAACTGAAAGTCCTGTTGGAGCAGATTTGTTTCAAAGAAGCATCTCACCAACAAAAGCAGATTAAAAAAAGGAAACAAACCTCTTAAGAAGAAAAAGAGAATGGCCCTGGTTCACCAACCAGTACACTTGGTAAAAGTGCTTCTCCTGGGACAGTTCACAGCACCATTTCTTTGAGATAATGCTGCATCAAACTCAGCATCCTGCAGATACAGGGAGATCTCCCGTCAAATGCCATAATTACAAACATGTCAGCAGCTCCCCTCCTATTTGTGTGCTGCCAGAGTCAGAGTGTGCTAAAGTAGGCCAATAGATTCCTTATTAACAAACTCTCCACTCTCAGTCCCTGCACTGCTTCCTTCTACCTCTCATGTAAAAAGACCCACGATGCCTTTATTCTCCATTTGCTTTGTCTCTGCCCTATTTCTGAGGTCCCTTCAGCCTGAGTTTGCATACCTCTGAACCAGTGGTTCTGTTAGAGTTTTGATCCTTTCCCTGGCTGGTTTAGTTGCCTTTATTAGCTGCAATATGTCTCCAAAGTTAGAGTTCTTTCTCTCAGTGATCTCTCCTTTAGCATGGAATAATACATATTACAGCTGAATCTCTCCCTAATTAGAGGACTTTAAAGATCTCCAGAGTTACATTTGACTGATAGAATTCTCATTCATTCAGTAATGTAAGCCTCTGTTCCTCTTTTGCTTGTCAGTTGAGGGTATTTCTGGCAACTCAGACTACTTCCCTATCTTCCCTAGGCCCAAACCCCAAAATAAACAAAGAAAGAAAGAAATGCACATGAATGTCAGACTTTGGTGATAACTTTCCTAGTTCCTCATTTTTTAACTCCTATAGTCACTATATACAACCTCAATTCTTACTTTTACTCAATCACAAAGATACAGGATTTGTGCGAACTAGTCTAAAAAATCCAGTGTTCCTTTTGCTTTGAGTCCCTCTTTCTTGCTTTTAAAACAAGTGAAGAAATGCCAAAGAATAAAAGATAATATGTTACTAGATCAATTACTGGCTATTACTGTCTTATGTACCACACATCATCCAAGAATCACTGTGAAAATGCACTCTTGAAATATAAAAAAGAACACGTAAGATTATTATTTTACAATATTCTGGATTATAATATGCATAATAATAAAAAAATACAACAGCAAAACACAGACGAGTCTGTCACAGTTTACTTTCAGCAAAGAGCCCTGATAGCCTCTAGCAAAAAAACCCATACTTTTCTAGACAAAAA
>JAWWEU010000040.1:60220140-60255970 GCA_035583155.1 Acropternis orthonyx | reverse complement strand
AAAACACCCCAACCAAAACCAGAATTCTCTTCCAGCTTGAACAAGTTAAGCTACTTGTTACAGGGCCACAGGGAAGCTCAGGGATGCTAGTTCACCGCAAAATACACAAAGCAACCATAATTAGAAGAAAAACCTTGCTGAGAAGTATGAAGTACCCTGAGTGAGAAGGAACTGAGTCTTTCCAAACATCCCAACTTGATCTGGATGCTGAAGGCCTCATATCATGTATGATTCAGATCACAGGGAAACTTTTATAAATCTTAGTTGCTGAGCCCAGAGGACAGTTTTTGATAGTGGCATACTCAGAACTGGCATGAACAACATTGTTCAGTCTGGGATCTAGGCAGATTTAGCAAGATGAGAAACATGACGCTGAGGCAAAGTTTCAAAGCAAGCTCCACAAGGTATTCAGCATCAAACTTTTGCATTTTTATTTAATGCAATAAAATTAACAGGCTTTCCTGCTAATTCACATTAGGCTCAGGTGATCATAAAACAAGAACTGGATAGCCTTGGACACGGAGGGATAACAAGTTCTGAAACTCAATAATACCAGAAGCAAGGTCCCACACTTGGAAACTAACAGAAGATACTGCTTTGAACCAATGGCACATCAGGTCAAACAAGTGAAAAAGGGGAGTCTTAACACAGACCCTGATTACCACTGTGATGAAACAACTTGAAGAGGGGATATGAATTCAGAATATAACAGACAGGGCATGAAGTCCTGGTGTCTCCTTCCAATTCTTTCCCTGTGTATCAAACTTCAGGGGAAAAAACATCTGCAAATGTCAAAATCCAGTAGGTTTTATTCTAGTTGTTTTGTTGTTTGGGGTTTTTTTGGGGGGGAGGTTTTGTTTGTTTGGGGTTTTTTAATAAAGGGATTGGCAAGTTTCCAAAATTCATGTTTTTAAAATACCTAAATTTTGGATGTTTGGAAACAGCTTGATACACTTTGCTCTACTTTACATGCTATCTTCTGGGACACAGACTTTCACTCAGTGACTATTTGTACGATGCCAAGAAAACATCCCTCATCTTTGTTGGCTGAGTCCTCTTGGCACCTCTGTGAAAGAAATGAAAAAATTACCTTGTGAAATGCCAGCGTAGCTGGGATAGTTATCTACACTCAATTTCCCCCTCCCATTTCTCAGAGGAGAAGGGTTGTTTACTTAATCAGAAGATTACATTTTCTGATCAAAGGATGAGGGGAATCCTCTGTAACTCACACGCTCCATCCACATGCAGATTTTAGAGCATGGCCTCACTGGAGCACAGTGTATGGCAACACAAATGAACTACCCCTATATTAAGTCACCAGATGTAATCCTGACAGCATCTCCAAGCTTTTGGGTTCCTCCTCCTCTTCTGATCTCTCTCTTGCCCTGCCTCCCTCTCCCTTTGCTTTGATGACTTTGACAGCCAAGTTCTTGGAGAGTTACTCCAGGTTACAACGTGTCACCTTTAATGGAATTCAAAGCTTTAATTCAGAAAGTGGCCACTCTTGACCTCTGGCCCCACTGCCACCCACTCTGCCACCCCCCTCCTTTCTCCATTGCCATGGAAATGAATAGCTGAGCGAAAAAATGGGAGCAGGCAAAGTCTAAAGCTTTTCACAGAGCCCCCAAAAGAAAGATGAATGAAACTCATTCATCACTGAGCAAGGGACCCAGAGAGCAAGCCAGAGGCAGAGCAAGCTAGGGAGAGAGACAGCCTGAGACAGAAAAGGTTACCTCATGCAGGAAGTTATGTGATTTGAAAAAGAAAAGCCCAGGAGTTGTGAAGGAACATAGCTCACTTGCAAAAACTGCAGATTCCACCAAGAAAGATGCTTGTTTGGGGAGCAGGGGTGGATTCCTCAGCCCCCTCCTAAGACAGAATTTCTTGTCAGATTCCTAAGAAAGGACAGAAATTTCAGGGGAGAAGGAAGAAATGCCTGAAAAGATATTTCAGTGAAAGTCTGAAGGATGGATAACTCATTGCAAGAAAAAAATATAATTAGAAACAAAGCTGTGTTTGTATCATTGAAATTCCCTTCATCAAATCTCCAACTTTAGAAAGGTATTTTTCTCCAATGCATGCGCTTGACTTTCCTCTCCATCACCTCTGCATCATATAGCTTGATCTGTCTTGATATGTGGTATCAATCAAATACAAAGGCAGTTTTAGGACTAGGGATTAATGCTGTAAGAGGCAATAACTTATTCACTCAGAGACACTACCAGTTTTCTGGTATGTTCTTATAATTTCCCCATTTCTTGCAACCTCACTACAACTGCTAAAAGCTCCTTCTTTTCAGATCATATGAAAGAGTAAAACAATAATAATTAGAAAACATAGTTAAATGACACCAAGTATCCCAATGTCATGTGAAGGAAAAGGTGTTACTTCATGCTGTCCTACAGAGCTCAGGGAGACTGCTGATGCCAGTGACAGAAAGAAAGGAGGAAGAACAGAAAAGAAAGCTTGAAATGCAGCAGCTCTGAAGAGCTTATGTACCTGCAACACTTGAAAAAGAGATAAGCAGGACAGAAGGAAGGCAAGAAGCAGTGACAAGTGATTCCCTAAACCCAGAATCTTTTGCAGAAGTATTAGGTAAGAGTGTCATAGGTTATACTAGGATATTTATATAATTGATGACTTCCCAGAATAACCAGTCAAAATTCATCTCAAGTATACCAAAAATCAGGCAGATGCCAAAAGGGCCCTTTGGGATGTTTATGGGAGAAAAGCTGTAAAGGGCAGGTCTCATTAAGAGGCAAATTCTTACCTAAGACTGGATTCCAGCCTTATCCTGACAGAGAAATGATAATGCAGTTCTCCTTTTCACTGAAGACCAGTCCAAAGCTTACCCATTAAGTACAACTCAGAAGAGAGCCTACCTAGAGATTAAGTGATAACTCCAGGAGATAGTTGCCCCTTGCAGAGCGATTACCATTCTGAACCGTGAGATTCTTTTTCCTCCTTCCGAAAGCTAATCAGGCATGATTCTCTTTCATTCCTCCAAACCCTTTGCCACAATTTAATTCCTTTTTCTAGTATTCTAGTGAAAAGTATCATACTAAAGGCAGGAATCATTAAATCTTATTCATTGTTAATTCAGTGGACTGGATGCCAAGTCAAGCTTCCTGGGAGTGGTGTTAGCACCTCTGCTCACACCCAGGGCTCATACTTGAGCTTCAGCTTTTGGTTAATCTGTATTTCTCTCCATGGTGGTTTGTGTGCTAGCTCTAGCCTGAGCTACCCTGAGGATTCCTCAGGGAGGGAAGTTCAGGCACACAAGCAGAAACACTTGCTGTGAGTCACAGTTAGAGGAACTCGGTATATTCACAAAGCCTTCTGAAAAAACAGAAAAATAGAATTGGCAACTTGTATACAAATTTACTGAAACTGAAGCTGACATTCTTCATTGCTACCAAATCTCTCTTCCACAGCCATCAAAACACATCTATCAAAAATAGAAGTAGGTACAGACACCATTCCTTTTCACCTGCAGAATGCCTACTACTGAAGTGGGCCTTTTACCTTCTTGCTCATTCCCTGATACCAGGGAATCGATCCCTTCAAACACTGAAAGGCTTGCTAACACCACAAGTATGACCTATTAGAACTAGTGAAGCATATTTCACTACAGAAGGATGCCAGCACTGAAGGCATGATGCAGAATCGCTGCTGCCTCTCTTATGTCTTGTCTTTCATGAGAAGCGGCTCTGCTAATGTGGAAAAGCCAGAAGTAATGCTACAGGCTCATAGGCTGAGGACAGAAGGGAGAGGACTGCAACGTGGCAGAGGGGGAGAGGAAAGGCACTAAGAAACCTTATAATGATGCTCTTCACATTGTGACACCTTGCCTCATTCTCCCCACACCTCTGACCTGCAGATCTCTTCTTCCACCTCCATGGACCTGTACGCTTTGCCTCTTCAAAGCTGGCTTGCAAACAGAAAGAGATCACTTCAGAAAAGTTTCACTAGTTATTAAAAAAAAAAAAAAAATCACTGTTTATTGAGGGCATGAGGGCATGACAGAAGTTAAATGAATGATGCTATTCCACACAGGCAAAGCAACCACACAGCTCTGGTATAACACAACTTGTGTTAGTGGTAAGAACACATAAGAGCAACATCTTAGTGAGGAGTTACCCTCTAAATGGTTCTTCTCTCCGGTGGCCCCAGGCTAAGGCCTTGGATTGTCTTCAATGAAGATGTCTCTGGTTTATCCATGGTTAATTCCCACTGTAGGGCAGTTCAGGTCAGCTCTGTGCTGCACATCTGTTTATGTTAAACAGGCAGGTTTTGGTAGCAGTAAATTGTGCCACAAATGGCTCCACAGAGGTGGAAAGCCTCATTTGGTCTTCAAAGAAACTTCCTACAGTAAAATTTAAAAACTTCAGTGCTTCAAACATGCAGGACACCTGCATGTCATTAAGTACTTTAATGCTGAGCAGACAGTTTTCTGGGTCACCATCTGTTCGGCAGGAGCACCAGCTCCTGGCTGTTGTTCCCCAACTCAAGTGTGCTCCAGGGCTTGAACTCTCAGCCTTGGCAGTTCACAATTACCCAAAAGGTAGCACGGATGGATCTTCTGTGTCAGCAACACAAATCAAAAAACAGTGTCCCAAGAGAGAACAATTCAACCAGGCAGAGTTCAGTAAAATCTGTTTAAGGATTAGGAGCTAATCAGAATAGCTCACAATGTATATGCCTCTGTTTGTGGTATCTACTGCTGCCCTTCTAATCTCATCAAGCTGCCTGTTTATCTGGCTCTCGTAACACTTATTGTCTGTGTTGTTTAAACAAAGTTCTCTCTTGTGCTAGAAAGTTTGCTATCTGGGCAACTACTCACAGAAGAAACTTCAAAGATACCCCCGCCTAAACAACAAAACTTGTTGAAAACACTTTTTGAAGAAATAGGAGGAGCTATCTGCATAAAGCTAGAGAATAAATATCTAATAAACTATAGAAATTCAGAATTACTTTCCCAGTGCTCCACAGAATCTAGGCTGGCCCAATCCTGGCACTTCTATCCAAAATTTTGAGCCTAGAGCTTCAGCCTTTTGAAGTTGAATCACCAGATGGTTCCACTACATCAACACAATCATCAAAATAAGCAACATTAATCACAAAGACAAAACAAAAGGTAATGGGTCCTAATGGCCACTGGGAAAGAATCATCTTTGTGTGAAACAAAGCAGAAAAAAGACAGAACAGAGGCTGCTCCAAGATCTGGGGAACTGATGCAGTCTATAACCACTTTCCACATCATAGGCCTACAACTTCTGCTTTTTGCCCCCTGTCCTCCTCACCCAAGTTGTATCACATGAAAATTCAGTTTAAGGAAATTTATTTTGTGGCATGGTTCCATATTCTCAGAGAGAGGAACAAACAAGCTTTTCCCACTTGGGAAAATCCTGTTTGGTGTTTGATGTTTCAGCAATTTATTGTAACTATAACCAGTGCTCAAACTGAACCGGAGTTCAAAGCTGCTAAGTTTCTTCATTCTTCTCAATGAGAGGAAAGTCAGCATTCCTCTTGATTCTGGAAACAGAACTGGCTTATCCACACGACTACAAAGACATAAATAAAGGTCGTCTCACTAGCAAAGGCAGCTTATAGAGCTGACACCCTCCTCTATCCCATGTATACACAATATACTTATCTCAAAAATGCACATTTTTCTTCATTCAGTCACCTTTCAGAGAGGCTCTATACAGGTGAGACATGAAGATAATGTTTGGGTGGAGACCTGTGGTGCTAAAGGACCTGTGTTTCTGGAATAAGGGCTGTGGCCTGCCTGTCTACTATCAAGAAAATATTTCTTGATTGGAAAGGAAACCATGCACTTAGCTAGCATTACACAAAGGCAAGGTAAGCAGGAGAAAAAATCAGACAGAGAAATAAAACAGACAAATTAACAAGAGAAAAAAAAATTCCATCGAACAAAAAACCCCAAACATATTCTTAGAAAGGAAAGGTTAAGCAACCCTATACTTTGATGGTTAAATGACCTCCCAGTGTGGCCCTTTTAGTTTCTATAATGCATGTTTCCCTGTTCATTCTGTTTTTCACATGATGTTTGACTCTCTTCTACTAGGTTTACAGGAGGTAAGTTACAATTTAATATGATAAAAGGCAACACGAGAGGTGTGACTTGCAACATGTTACAGCCTTTGTAGGAAGCAATTTGGCACCTAAACTACAGTATATGCATATTACAGTTAAAAAGAGAACTCAATGACTTGTTAAAGCAGGACACATTTGCTATCTTTTAAAACACAGGCTTCTGCTTCCCTGACCTGCCCATATTTCACCTCTGAGAAGCTGAGAAAAACTCTTCTGTCAAGACAAAATGGATGTCCTTATGCAAAAGCCCCAAGTAAGTTCCTTGTACCAATCTTCTGGTATTCACAACTCCACATTTGCTATTTACACTTCTTAAGATGAGGGATCCACTGCCTACTATGAAAGCTTTCGTGAAATTATCATCCTGGCTCCCACCATCAACACTGTGAAATAGTAAATGAGTTTGTAATTGAATTTTTCTTATCATGGCCTTTCCCAGTAACTTATAGAGGCCTTCAGTACTTGTTATTTTTCTTCCTTAGAAGATATTTATAATGTGGTTATCTGTTCTTCTTGAGTTTGTCAGGCAGACTAAGCTCTTTAAGCCAGAGAGCAAACTTTTTCCAGACATTAGTTTGCTGGAAAGTTTTTCCATTCCTTTCTTTTCCCTTTTCTGCACATTTTGAAAATGTTGGTGCCAACACAGGATGCCTTATGCTGGTATCTCTGTCACCACCACCACCATTGTCACCCTAGGCTAGCCCTCTCATGCATATGCCAAAGATTTGGTTTTAGATATTTCTCCACAGCACTACATTCAGAGCTCATCTGCCAATGTCTACCTCCTATGATCCCCTAAAATCCTTTTTAATCACTGCTTCCCAGCTATTTCCTTCTATATATTTCATTCATACATATGGAGATAGAAAGGACTAAAACATGCTGTGCTAAGCCACCTGCATCATTATTTTCAGCAATGAAACACTACAGGGAAAATCTCACCTATCCCTGAGATGCAGACATAGACATAGGAAGGAACAGGTGGAAAGAGGCTCCCTGCCTTTTCCTGACATCTTTACCTGTTTCTGGAAAGGTAGAAAGAGGTCCTCACCAGACTCAGGCTGTTAATAATTATGCCAGTGCTCAGTTAGTAATGAATTTTGCAATATATAACATTTTCCTTAAAGACTAGAGTCCAATTCTTCATTAATTTTTAAAATTAAAAAAAAAATAATTAAATGTATTGTCAGTCTTCAGCTTTAAAGAAAATACTTGAAAGTATGATCATTGGGTTACATTAAAATAATAAAAACCTACATTAGAAGGCCAGAACAAACACTTACATCGTTGTTTTGGAGTTTCTTCATCCAGTGAATTTTAGGCCAATATCCTGACAGGAAAGGGGGAGGAGTGGGGCTGTCAGTACCGTATTCAATGAGTATAATTACACTGAATTAGTGCTAAGGGGTTTAGAGAGAGGAAAAAATACTATTCCACAGAGTTAATATAAAGTGGGCTTTCATGTACATACAAACCCACAAGGAGCAAGCTACTGCCTGCTGAGACCTATTTGAGAGCCAAGGGATTGATCGGACTCAGCCAGCCCTTGCTTAAGAGAAAAGCTGCAGTTGTGAATTACTGTAAAGCAGTATTCACATGATTGATGGGTTTACCCCCACCACCACATTTGTTTCAAAGATCCATTTTGTCTTCTGTGGCAACAGTGTGAATTAACCCCCCTCACAATGGCTGACTGGATTTTGCAAGACCGATCCAAGGTCTAGGAGTTCGATGAAGCTTTTATCTTATGCAGCCGTGTGACTGGGAAAACGGGAGAGAGATGCTATTTAACACCCAGACTTCTGAGGATCACCATAACATCAACCTCCTCAAAGAGTCTGCAAACTTTCTGCCGTCAGACTAGCCAGCTCCTTCCCAGGGAAGAGTCTTTGAAGGAGCTCTGCCTCTGATCTCCCTTGCAGTCTGATTCTACACCCACTTGTCCTTATATCCAAGGGACCATAGTGTATACTTATTTCATCTCTTGCCTTTTTAACCCAATATGATGTCAGCAAAAGATTTTTTTTCTCCTTTTTCCCAATGAAGAACAAGAGAAAGCCTGAACTCTGTATGCAGTAAAAGATCCAGAGACCCCACATAATTTGTGAGGCGATTTCTCCTCAAGGCTCAGGTACTGTAAACTAAAAGTTGTTAGAATAGCAAAAGAATTGGGGAGAGCAATCAGAAACAGGCCCAGATAATGACTATCTTTTAAAAATATCCTGAAATCTTTTGAATTGACAGTATGACACAAAAAGGTAGAAATCCATGGAAGCCCAACCACACACCTGCTTAGGAACAGGCCCACAGCATCTCAGGAACTGCTTAGTCAGCCAGAAATAAATCTGTGTCAACTGCAAACTGCTCTGTGCTCCTCCCAGTTCCCAGGAAGGTACTACATGAATAAGATTTTGTTTTTCTTTATGTGCTAAATACATTGCTTAAAAGGGAGGGAAAAAAACCTCCCAAACAAAAAAATAGCAGAGCATTAAATACTATTAGCTACACCAAGCTGGCTGCAGGCAAGTGAAACGTAATCTTCCCACACACAAGTCTGCAAAAGAATTTCACACTGCATCATTTCATTTCTATTGTCCTGGTCTTCCATAAAAACATATATCTTATTCTGCAGCACTTTCTCTGTATCCACAGTCCTGCTCCAGCCACAAGGAATTAAAAAAATGGTGCATTGCCACTGCAGTCATTGGTGTCACTGTACTTTCACCACCACACTGCCATCATTTTGGAACAAGTACCAGCATTCACTGGTCCCCACAGTGTGGGATCCCTTTATCCCAGTCCCACTACCGCACCAGCCATCCCAAGCCTGGCCATGGGTAAAAGGTCTAAGAGCACAACACAGCTGGTTTTCCAATGAATGTTAGGTCGGGGAGCTCCTCTGCGTGTCCTGCTTAGGTTTGTCATGGCACATCAAAGAAGTTCCCTGTCCTCAGGTTTAGAGTACCTTCTAGTCAATCCTTTTTGGTCCTTTCTTGGACACCATCTTTATCTGCCTTGATAGCTATGGCAAATATTGCAAGAATCACAAAGTCAAACACTATGAGAGGTCTCCACCTCTTTAGAAGCCTTCCTATCTCCAAACCAACCCAGCCTCCAAAGATGCAAATGCTGAAGTAGTACCAAATGGGTTCAAGCACATTCCAGACACTACACTCAATTCTCACTTGGAAATTCTCAGGCCAAAATATGTCATAACTGAAAGCACATGGTAACTAGGTTAGTCCTTGTGCATCAAGGTTATTAGCAACCCATATAGACCATAACCAAAGCTCAGCCATCCTGGAGTGACTGGGTTAACAGATGAACACTAGGGCATTCTCAGCAGCATACAAAAACTGCTGTCAGACCATCTCCTGCTATAATGCAACATTTCCAAATTTTATGTGTGTGCATCTTATTAACCCCAAAGGACAGCATGTTTCATTTCTCTGTGAAAAACACTCTCAGTTGCAGAGAAACTGTCCAATTTGTCTGGATTATTTTGACTTTTACTATTCTGTGACCTCTGTTGCTGTGATTTGCAAGTTGTACTGGCATGCTTTCTGCTCCACCACACAAACAGGGAGGAAGGAGAATGGGATCAATGGCAGGTTATGCTGGGATCTCCCAGAGCTGTTGGCAGCCTGCAAACCACATATATGGAAAAGCACACCATAAGACAATGTCGTGACCCCTGAGTAAGTCAGGGGGAACACTGGAGCAGCAGAGTACACCTGCACTATTGCTAATAGTGCACTAGTGCTAATATGACATTGCTGCATTAATAGAGCTGTGGAGTCCCATAGATCCAGCATACCAAGATGAAGGCTCACTCTAGTCCCAGGAGGCTGGCAGCCTTTGTTTCTATTTGTCATACGACAAAAACATTTCCACCAAGCTCTGATCAGGACATTAAGTTAATCTCTTCCCTCCCCCAGCAAATCCCCTAATTGTGCAGTTCAGTTCAGTGTCAATAGCAGCTGGATGTTAAACACAGGTGTGCTTTTAAGAAAGGTCGAGTCATTTCATTTCCAAAGCCTATTCACAGTGGAGCACCATTCAACCCAGGCATGTTTTTGTTCAAGTTTCACCTAAACGATTGACTTTAAGTAAAAGCTACTTGTCATTCCTTCATTTGCCACACTCAGAGGGATGTTAGGCAAAGGGTTCTAAAAGCACCATCATTAGAAGTAGGACGTCATCTGCAACCCCAGTTGGCTTCTGTCACCCCTGGTGCTGTGTGTGTCATAGTAAAACCTGTAACGCACTTAGTGACTCACATGATGACAAGGAACACTAAGTCCTTGTGCCCATGCACAGCACCCTACATAAAAGCCACTTGAGCTCATCAAGATTAGGAATGAGCTCTTTCTTAAGTCCAGCCCAATCCAGTTAACAGGCTTATATGGAAATGCTGAGAGACAGGGTTGACAAGAGATGGTGCATCTAACTTGCACACACCACTTTGCTAAAAAGGAAGAACATGTTGGCTCTGTCTAGCTCAGGTTTGTAATTGCCTCTTTCCTCTCCATATACTCCTTCACAGATGCTTTTCTCTAAAGATATGAATTTAAAATGCCTTGAGTGACCTTTTTGATTACTAATCACTACTATAAATCTTGTTTCACTAGCACAAAGGAAAAAACAACTTGTTAAAGACAAGCCCATTTCATTCTTCCTGATCAAATAGCCTTCCCTTCCTGCTCTTGCCATATGTTTGCATAAGTTGATTTGTTTCTGCTAAAAAGATTCTGGCATGCATCAAAAGGGGAGGGGTGGTGGGGGGTGGTGGGGGCGGGGAGCGGGGGAGAAGAAAAGAAAAAAGATAAAAAGAAGTGCACAGAGATGCTTTGAGGCTGCTTGTTGCGACATCAGTTAGTGATAACACACGGCTGTCCCCCATGTCCCTCACTCCATCTGTGCACAGAGATGCAACCTGGAGAAGGGATTGCTCCTGACCACCTGCTGAGAAGCAAGCACAGCAGTAGATGTCCAAATCCTGCCCTCACCACCACAACTGAGCATGCAGGATCCATCCAAAAATGAAGGAAGAAACAAAAGATTTCTCCCATTCAAAAAACAAAGAGTTGCTTTGGTATTTGTTACTTAAAAGGTAAGAACCTTAAAGTACCTGCAACCTCAATTTACTAAGTCTCAACTTCCCATAATTATAATCAGGAAGTTGGGGGGTGGGAGGAGAGAATAAACATCAATTTTGCAAATAATATAAATAATTCTAGGAGTTACATGAAAGATAGTTTAGAATAATAAATGTTTCTAAGAGAAGTTATTATTAAAATAATTTTCTGTGAGGCACATGAGAGTAAGCACAAAGTTAGATAAATGGAACACAGTCAGACTTAAATGAAAATAGGTGACTTGCACAGGATAGTCCAACTCTGACAATGCATTTGTTTTCAAAGTTGTCTATTTACCACAGCTGAAAAGCATCAGGGCAACAAGTTAGATGTATATGGGTGCAATCAGCTCACATTTCTAATATCACAAACAGCTTTCTGGAGCACAGTGTGTTGAAGTGTTAATAAAAAAAAACAACCAAAAAACCAAACAAATAACAAAAAAAAAACCCACCAAAAAACCCAAACTCCCTACCCCAACCAACAGGAGCACAAAAATTGATAAATTGTACAGCTACTCTAAATCATAATGAGCCCACGCACAAATATAAATTTATTCTTACGTATATATTTAGTTACTTTGGTGGACTTCAGATACTTCAAATCAGGCCTTTAACTAAAATGCTTAGAGGGGATTCTTCTGAAAGGCAAAAACATACAATCTCAAGCGATGTTTACACACCTACAAACTAAGCAAGAGGAAGAAGTCAGAAGCGCAAATCTGATTTTTCAGGCTTTCATCTCAGGGAGGTGCAATAGAGGAGAGTTTCCAGCTACAAATTCTGAACTACAATCTTGAGGATGATGGAATACAAGCCTCCAATTCAGACCAGATCTGATCGATGTGAAATACTTGGTGATCAAATCATGACATTACCATTTTCTATAAAGGTGAAACTGGGATAATTCTTATAAGCAATTTCTTGCGAGTATAACCAATTCACATGGTGGCAGTCAGCTTGCAGATTGTTTTCCTTTCAAGAAGCATGCCAGGAATGAGCACAGATATTCTGAAAGGATGCCAAAGTGCAATCACTGATGGTACTCCTGCTCAGTAAAGAAATAAAAAAGAAAAAAAAAAAAAAAAAAGAAAAAAAATTACTTCTCAAATGTAGTTTAAGAATTTCACTCACAGAATGTCTTTCAGACAAAGAAAATAGAAATGCAGCCCAAGCGAAACTAATAGGAGAGAACAACTTTGGCAGGTGAGATGTAAAATGGAGATTAATAGATCCAAGAGCAAGGCTGAAGAACAAGAAAGCAAATACATAGTGACAAGTAATAAGACATTCCTTAAGCACATGGGAAACTGGAACTTCAGAAGAACCAGTGGGTCCTGCAGACTACCCTGACACAAAGTCAATGAAGGCAGAAAAAGAGATTGCACAGAAGTTAAATGGCTCCTCTGCTTCAGTCTCTACATTGAAGCAGTGAAGAGAGATGCATACCCCAGGGTTGTATAAGTAAAGAACTTGAGGCAGAACTGCCAGACAGAGTTGGGGGAAATAAAATAAAGCAAATAATAAAAAAGAAATTACATGAGAAATTCGATTGCACTACATTTCCAGAGCTGAGAAAAGTAAGTTAAAGGCAAGTGTAAACCAGCTATCCTGAAACACAAGCCCCACAAATCAGAGTATAAAAACCCACATTTTTCAAAATTAAAAAATTATGCTCTACTAATCTACAAAAAGGCTTTAAAAACATATGCTGGCTATTTTTCACTAGATTTAAACTGTTCAGATCTTCAAAGACTTTGAAATTGTTAGGAAAGCTTTGTTATCTCGGGATAAGAGGTAAGATCCTGTCACTCTTTCAATATTAGCCAAGAAACACAGAATCCCAGGGGAAGAACAATAATCAGTTCTTTGTACAAAAGGGGGTTGTTCTAGCACCCAAAGTACAGCCTAGGGACAGTGTTGCGGAACACATTTAAGAAGCATCTGAAAGAAAGAATTAAAAATGAGGCAATAAAGCATGTTGCCCATATAATATGGTATTAGTCAACAGAATGGATGTCCATGTCCTCACAACTATTCAGGCAACTGGACAACAAAAATATCAAATAAAATTTACCACAGGCATACTGAAGTCTAATGGAACAAAAATACATCTATCTCCTTATATATCTATATTCAACGTAATTTAATGACTAGTGAATTAACTTCTAGACATCAAAAAATTCTGGAGACAGAAGGATGTCACATCTCTGCTCTTACTGAAAGAGCCATTTCAGAGTAGACAAAACTTTACAACAGCACTCCTAGAATTTTAAACTGTAATATGAGAAAAAAGTTTGATTATGGAAATGATAATGTAATTATAGAATGCTGACTTAAATTTCAGCTAAATGTGCTCACTAAAATAAGGGTATGAATTGTGAGCACATTCAGAAATAAAGAACTGAAGCATTCTGTTGATTTAGGACTAGGCGTGGGGCTGTAAAAGGCCACTGAAAATGAGAAACATGAGAGAATGTGTAATACTTATGAAAGGTGACCTAATGCACTATTTAAATAGAAGAGAGATTAAAGCAAAGAGAATTTGAGGTTATGAAAATAGGGACATTATAGACACATGAATTCAAAATTAGGATTAAGGAAACCTCAGCTATTCAGAGTAATGAAAATACGTCTCCAAAATCAAAACAGCTTGGGTGTGGCTTACCTATTCAGGGGGAAATCCCTCTAAGATCTATCCACATTTAAAGCTAAGGACAATGAACACTATTTGGAAAGAGTTTTAAGGAGTCCTCATGAGCCTGGTTTTACAGAACTCGACCCATGCACTTCCATCCACTTTCATATCTTGTGAAAGGGGACTGCCATCACAAGACATGGTCCATGTCTTGGAAAAACCTAGGCCTAATTTACAGACTGATACAGTTTCTGCTATAGAAGCATCAGCAGTCTGCGATGGTTTAGCTTTTCAAGGCAGCAAAATTGAGACCATACAGGAATCTGAGCAAGGAAACCAAAGTTCACCTGAGATCAGCAGCTGCAGCTTGGGAATTCTGCTACTCCAAAAAAGTATTTAGGCCTAGAATATTTTTTAAACCTGGAGGAATAGAAGATAGATATAAATGAGATTAAAAAAATATCCCTTTCAATTCATACAAATCACTCTTTGCATCAGACAGTGAAAACTATATTTATTCTATGTTAAGGGCATTGAAAAAAGGCTAAAACGCCTTTCATTACAGAAGTTATTATTACATAGGGAGAAAAAAAAAAAAAAAGAAGAAAACAGAAAAGAATCCAAAACACACAATGTCCTATAAAGCAACTGAAAAGGACATGCACAAGTTTTTGGGAAAAAAATGGAATCAGACTTCCATTTTTATTTAATTCTATACTTTTACTAGTGATAATTGTAAATAGCAATTACGAATTATTACAACTGCTTACAAACATTTCACAGAGTAATAATTTTATAACTATTAATAATCACTACAATTTTTTTAAATGTTTAAAAATATTACACTTATGTTCCAACTTTCAAACTGATCAGGAAAGGATAAATTTGAGAAAATGCTTCCCATTTCCCACTGCCACACACTATAGCACTCTTTTTTGAGGCATCATGATCATAAAAATGCCATAGTGAACAGCACCAGCTGGACATCACAGAGCATCGTGAAGAGCTTACTGTAGCCAATGTGTCTATCTCATATGTAGGATCAAGTTCTTGCTTCTATTCTCTCAATGCCCACTAAGTGCTGCAAGCGTTCAGATACACACTAGAATTCCACTGACCTGGAACAGAAATCATGAATTCAGTAATGCAAAAATTTCCATTTCAATAAGCCTTAAATGAAATATTTCAACCTCAATTTTTCTTGACTTAAGATAGATAACTTACACTTCACAGACTTCTCCTGCTTTGGATTTTTTATTTGTTACAGTTTAAATATGACAAGAAATTCCCACCCACAATTACTTGAGAAATCTTAGTTGGTAAAATCCCAACTAGAATTAGAGCCTTATTGCACAAGCTGAAAGTGTCAATGCATAAAGATGTGAACTTGTCATTTATAGCATATGTTGCACAATTGGAAAGTCTAAAGTTATCTAACAAATTCTTATTGCACATCCTTACAGTTTTGAAAGTTTCTCCGAGCAGACACTTGCTTTTGATGTCTGTGTAAAGCATGATGTCAGAGCAAAGTGTCTACACATCTCTTTTTTTCCTTCTCTAAAAACACAGGCTTGCCCTATCCACTCAACCTACAGTTGTGGTTAGCATCAGAAAGAGAGGTTCTTATTTAAAGGACTTTCAGATAGACTAATAAATAATTCAAACTAAAATAGAGTAAATAGCAATTAAATTGACAAAGTAGATGCTGTAACGCACCACCTTTATTTTTTAGTCCTTTTCTTATGTGCTAGTATTCAATCTCCAGCTGTTCTCAAAAGCTCTCACCCTTTGGGGAAATTAGCACAGTGATGCTGTATTTGGGCACAGGGAAGCAACCAAAGATAGACAAGGGCCATGTAGCACATTATACTACCAAGTAAGAAGAGATGTTTGTAAATACTAACTCAGTTGCAAAATATTAGGAGTATCTACAGATGTTTTTGAAAGCAGCTTCAAAATAACTTTTCTATAGCAAAATTATGAGTAAGATCAGGAAGTTCATGTACTTTTCCTCCTACTCCCATCCCTTTATGAACTTCAGATTTTTTTCCATCATGAAAACATGACCAATTTTGCAGGTAGTTACAGACAGAGAGAGAAAATGTTCCCGTCTCTCCTACATGCCTGATTTCAGCCAACTTTGCAAAACTTTTCAGATATTAAGCCCAGAAGGTTTCTCCTTTCAGAGATAAAACCAAAGGCTGATCCCAGCAGGAAGATGGCAGCCTCTGCCTCTCATGAGGGTAAACTCAGAACCTTCACAGCACCAGGCAGTCATTCAGATACAGGTTTATGGCAAAGGGTTATGCACAGCCCAGACCCTGCCTTGGAAGCATATAGTTATTAATATGGACCAACAGAAGCAGTTTATATATTGAAAGTGGAGCAGAAATACAGCTCACTATTAGTTTTACTTTTACCAAAAAAAAAAAATATTAATAGTACAAGAGCAGGTCATGCTTAAACAGATGTCCAGAAAAATACCAAGTGAAGCTGTCAAAGGCCCCATGAAAATGTATTGTTATAAAACTTATCACAAGCGATTTCATCCCCACCCATTCACAAAGGGCATGGACCTGAATACATACTCTGTCATCAGAGAATTTTATTTCCACTAATTGTGTTAAACTTATAAATGAAGGCACTGATCAAGCAAAGATTTCACAGGCACTTTTTCATTTATATTGTCTAAGTAAATCCCACTGTTCTCAGTGAGGTAACTCAGAGCCCATAGAGATGTTCCAACAATGCATGAGATGTGCAGACTATAGCTTACATTGAAAGCAATGAAAAGAAGAGAATGGCGCCTCTTAAAACACATATACCTATAATCCAAATAACCACTTAATATTTACAGGTCCAAAAAACTCAAACTCATGTCCTGTTTAAAGACAGGTTCTTGAGCTAACAAACATGAAGGGAGAGGAGCTTGCCTTATCCTTATCACCCCATAAGCACAGTTCCCACACTATTTTGCGAGCACAGGGAAAACTGGATTCAATGTACATACATCTATTTAGGCAGCCCATAATTCTTGCTGCTCTTTGTAAATCCACTGCTGGTAGATGGTCTGTTTAGGAATAGTAATAGAAAGAAAATGAGAGCAACCTTTAGACTCCTCTAAATTCTGTAGATCTTGGTCAAATCGGCCAGAGGATCACCATACCATAACAGGCTCCCCCGTGAGTTTCTGGTTTGGTTGGAGGAGGTTTTTTTGTCCTTCTGCTGCATAAATAAGCCTAGAAGAGGAGGAGGCCCACAGCACAGAACAAGTATGCTAATGCCATATCATACCAACTGCCATGCCAACAGCAATCACACACACACGCCTGCTCACACGCTTCTGCCAAATAATCACTTAAGCAAACATCAACTACACAGATTATCAAAAGCGTCTGACAACGTGCAAATCGGACAAGAAACATGGGCTGAAGGGACAGCTTAGGAAAGTGAGGATTTAATAAGTGAAATGACATTAAGTTCCTGGATCAAAGCTTGCAGCATTTTTGGAAGACTGTTGAAAATCCTATCTGTTGGCCTTAAAGGGAAAGCTAGTAGATTTTTTTCCATCACTCTGTCCCTACTGCATATCAGCTGCAGCCAGACAGGCTTCTAATAAAAGCAAGTGACTCTTGCACAAAGAAAAACATCTTTCTGACCTCTGGGAAGGCAGTAATCCAAGCAAACACCCAGGCAGTCAGGTGGTACAAGCTATTGGGAAGCAACCAAAGCATCTCAGGGACTTTTCCTCAGCACCAGAAGGAAAGCTAAACCACTACGATGGAAGACTCTGTTTCCAGATGAAACCATCCAAGGTAGAAAAAGAAGTTCAAACTATTTCTGTTTAATATGATGGAGGTGGGGAGGCTACTCTTAGATATGTATTTTTTGTTGTTCAAACTAAAGTAACAAAGTGTTTTCCTACTGGAATTAAGGCAGAATATCAGAACAATCTCTTGATTTATCTTTCATTTACTAAAAGTTGCTTCATTCCAAAGGCACTTCAACGACAGCAATATTTTGCTGCAAGAACTACACGAAGAGACACAACCATTGACCACCACTGCTGCTCATTTGTGTCTTATTTTGAAGAGTGATACCCAAAAAAAGGAGTGGGCACTCCTTCTAAATCTTAGACTGAATTCTAATATCTTTATTCTGATGGAGCTCTTGCTGAGGCATCAACTTTGCCTGAATAATGGCTGGAAGATGTCTGTCTGGTTTAACATGAATCTGTGCTCAACAGGAAGAATATGATTTCTAGTGAGCTGAGAAAGATCTCAGTATTGAAATGGAAGTTCGATTATCTGAAAGCAAGCTGTGACTACAGTGCCACCATATTAGAGATGCCCTCTCTCTACAATAGCTATTTCTATATCCCTTCCTATCTCTTTCAAAGACAGTAGACCTTTCTTAAGAAATCCATCCTTTTCCATCTAAGAAAGTGCCTAAAGGAGCATCACAATAATATTAAAATGGATTTTGAGACAATGTCAGCCTTACCACTACTGCTCACGTGCTGTAGATCTGTTAAAAAAAAAAAAAAAAAGACAGAAACACCCTCTAAAATAGTAAAATAGTTATCTTATCTTTAAATAAGAAGTTTTTGATAAGACAAATACTTACACTCAGCATTAAGCACATTTTAGATGCTCCTGTCACAGAAGCAAAGATGCTATAGACTGTGAGCCTTCTGTTGTTGGCTACAGATGGGTACATACATTTGCATTGCACTACTAAGGCTCTTTTGAACTTTGAGATATGTGACATGTGAGAAGTAGAGCTTAAAAAATAAATACGTACATAAATGAATCTGTTGTATTAGTGAGTCAATCAAAACAAGGAAGCTTTAAATGCAATAGTCATATCATTTTTAGCTGGTTGTTAAATTAATGCCACTGTTCACATGGCTTTGAGGGAAAAAAATAACAAAAAAAACCCAAAAACATCACAGGTTTTGTACCTGATATACACTGAAAATGAATCTGAGAAGTTAGTTCAGTTATTTCTGTTGCCTTCAATCATCCAGGGATATGCTGACTTCCACAGATATCCATATATTTGTTATTTGTGTCACACAAGGATTTCCTCCTTTCCCATATACCCATAAAGTGAAATTGTCTCAGTTTTACCTTTCTAATCCTTAGGGACAGCATAAGGCAACAAATAATGCAGTTAACAAAGTCAGATGATGAAGGCAACAGCAGAGCGGTCTACCTGCCTTAACAAGCCCAGAAGATCAAAACCAACTTGGCACTCAAGCCTGAGAAATACACTACCTCCACCTCATTGCCAGCTTCACTAGTCCTGTGCCTGTTTCCACTGCCAGCTGGACCAGCCTCCCTAAGACAACTGAGCATCAGCCCAGGCAGATAGAAGGACAGTTGCAGAAGTAAAACAGAGCCTATCTAGCCTCCTCTTCCCTCCAAATTATTCTGCCTGATTTTACTTCTGAGAGAACTTTTGGTCAGACAGGGAGTTGCAGCAAAAATTCTGTTTCATTTATGTTGTTAGTTAGCTGTAGACCAGTGTCGAAACATGCATTTACACTGAGGTATTAAAAGATTTCTACTCTTTCTCTTCCCTCTCCACAGGCACTTGATGATGATATCATCTACAGCTAAATAGTGGATGTTTACAAGGTCCAAGCTACACTGAAACTGTGTAGAAACTAATGAGGAAGGAAGATTTTTATAATACTTTTGTGAAACATTTAATGAGCTCTCAAATAGTGCTGACAGGCCTCAAAGGAGAAAGACCCAGTTTAAAATTGAACTTTACAGTTTACTAAATGGCAGTGCACTGGAGCCCCAAGCACTACTTATTTTCAGAGACTATTTTTATAAGAAAATCTCCAACTTCTGTAATATTCTTCTGCTCTAAGTCTTTACCCCTCTCTTGCAGCTGCCATGCAATCAGTGGTACTTACTAAGCAGTGTACTCCTAGGGTCCAAAATAAACATTAATATATTTTACTTAACTTAATGGAACTGGATTTTGCCTCAGACATAGTTAGCTTCACTCCTCACCTCCAGAGGTTATTCACATTGAAACCAGAATGTGCCATTCTGGGAAGACAAGGAAGGCCAGTGGCTTTTTGGAGTAGAGGGATGGTGAGGGTGAAAATCCCCTGGCTATATCAATAATGTAGCTTGCTCTTTATTACATACATATTCCCCCTTCTCATCTCCCATGAAACTGCCTACAGCGGTGTTCTCTCAATCTGCAGTCTGAAAAACATTAAAAAACAATTTACAAGACCACTACAGTTTTTTAAAAGCCACTCCCACATATAAGTAAGGAAGGAAATAAAAAAATTAAAGAATAACAATATCATCATGGTGCCACTGCAGAAGGTAGAGCCAGACATTTTAAATGGCCCAGTGATTCTACTCCTTGGAATGAAAGAAGGTGAGACATATTGGCCAAGAGAGTGTCTAGCTGAGTAAAGTCCTAGTGACCCTTTCCATGATGACTAACCATAGCTGAAAACGTAACAAACTGAACTACTTTAATACCACCACCTGTAACAGGGCCTCTTAAGTCTTCAAGTGAAAGGATTCACTAGTGAAAAGACTGTAGAAGCCTGGAGACTCAGAAAAGTATTGAAGAACTTGACAGCACAAAATCAGTTCTTCTGGAAACTCAGAACAAGTGAAATTTTAGCCAGCAAATTCCATACTGAGTTCCAGCTCTTATTTCATGAATTGGATCAAGCTCGTGTTAAAGATAGTGGGATTAAAGAGTTTCTTCAGCTGATGACCACTTCTGTTCAAGACAAACCCAATAGTTTGCAAAACATATTTAAATTTTTAAAAAAAAAAATCAATTGATCTTTATTTAGTATCTATGACTGTTGGCATGAATAACAAGTAATCAGTCTCTTGAAATCTAGTGATACACAGAAGACATGCCTCTTCTCTTCTAGTTTAGCTGCTGCCGTGTCAGTCCACAGAGACACTGCCATATCATTTCTTATGCAACTGCTGTGCTCTGTGGGATTATTGTAGTAAACAAAAACATCCACATTACAGAAGACATTGTTGGCTCCTTTAATTTAATTTTTTCACAGTGCTTCTGCTGAAGAAATTGATGTGAGACAACTGACACAAATTTCCCCCCCACCTCTCCTCAAATGCACATTGAACACTTGACAATGCCCACTCTTCTATTTTTTCCTCTCCGTGGCTCCATCGGAGAGGACCCTCTGTGCATTCAGAGCAGCACAATGAAGAATGATTTCCAAAGCATTAACTTGGAGCCATTGAGACTTGAATGTTTTCAAAACGACTCTTTTGTGCTCAAAGGATTCTAGACTACCCCAGCTACTCTAGAAGAGAGGTTTTTTCCCCTTTCTCAAAACATCCATCCCTTGAGCCATCCCTGGAGTGCATTGTGGGGGCTGATTCCTTAGTGCAGTGAGTTCCATCAGTCAAAGCTTAACAGATACAAATAATATCAGGATATGGATATAAATTAGTGCGACAGACCCTAAATAGTTTTGACAGGTTTAGTAAGTATATATAGTGACACAGAATGCTATTCCTGCTGTCAGACATCAATATGTAGACAGAAGATTGGGGGCACCATGGAAACTCAGCGACATAAGAGTGGTATTGATTGGACAGAAAACGAGGCTGCAATTTAAGCTTAAGGCTGCCAGAGATGCCAAGAATGGAGAATGACCTCCAGCAGTGAATTTTCAGCATAAGCTCCCTGTGAACAAGCCAGTCCAAGAAGGATAAATCAGGGACAAGCTCACCAGGGATATGGCTCAACTAAGTTTCAGCTACCCTAAGCAGATGAGAATCACTCTGTGTGTGCATGCGTTACAGTGACCTAGTTCGTTCAAAGACAGCATTTTGAATGGTTTATTATAGAGACTTGAAACAAAGAGATTTCCTCAATTAGAGTCCTGAAATGCATCCTCTAAATGAAAATGCTTTTGATACACTGATCAGCAAGAGGTTGTAAATATCGAAGCAAAGTGGACATTGTTAAAGACCAATTCCCACAGAAAACACCACGGTTGAGAATGGAGGTAATGAGGGGGTCTGAACAGAGCAGGAGCAATGAGGCATGCCAACTCCATCCCCAATGCTCTAGTGTTACACTAAAACACTTGTTACTCTGTAACACTAGATAAATTGTATGTCTTCTGGAAAAAAAGGGAACCCCCTCCCCCCAAAAAAAACCAAAAACCAAACAAACAAACAAAAAAAAACTAAGAAAAAAACCTAAAAAAAAAATTAGTATCAGTTAAATGAGTGCATTTTCAGAGGTCCTGTAAAGGATTATTTTTAATTGTTATCTGTGGACTCGGGAACAACCATTCCCAGAATGATCAAGAAGAAATAGAGGACGTGTCAGGGAAGTACCTTGCTGGAACTACAAGTGCTGGAAGTCCACTAAGTAACAATATTCACATTCATGGCAGAAAGATTAATCTACACAAACCATCCATCAGTACCGCTGTGTCTGGAATAAGATAAGCCTCCAAAGCGTCCCCAGTGTCAGTACAGGCACTGAACACAGGCATATGGTATGGGGATAGCAGGACTATGTTTTGTAATGCTATGGTAAGACAAACCTTCTGCTGGCAAGAGTGTATATCAGCCACAGGCAGCATCTCAAATAACTGGGGATAGACACCTGGATAATTGCAAAGAGTGTGTTTTACTTAGGCCACTTCTACACTATAAACAAAGATTTACCATTAAAAAAAAAAAAAAAAAAAAAACGAACAAGATTTGTTTTTGGCTTCTCTTTTTCCCCACCCAAGAGCTGGCTTAGGAACATGCTAAAGTCAGTAAGTTTCTGTCCTTCAATTTCACACAAAGTTTCATACATAATAAGTCACTGAAGAGTTTAGCTTAGCCTGGAGACAGGAGTATATTAAACATCTGCTTTCCTTCTCTTTAGGAAAAGTCACAAAATTCTGCAGCAAGTTTTTTGTTGCTAGGGTTTTTTTGATTGGTTTTGGGGGTGTATTTTTTGGTCCAATGAAGTACCCTTTCCATGCACTTCCAAATTTTAATTTGTACAGCAAATTAATACATTTTGTTACAAATAGACACGTTCCTTTTTCCCTTCAAACCATTTCTCATGATCAAAAGTTTTGACTTTTTTTTTTTATTATTTGTATTCCTTCACAGGGAGGAAACTGAAATAAAACAAAACAAACACAGAAACACTGAACTTGTTTTGTAATCAGCTCAAGAGCACTGTTCAGAAAAGGTAAAAAAAATTATTTCTTTGCAACAATTTTTTCCATATTCTTGCCTACTCTCTCTCACTCTCCCCCCACCACTTCCCTCCTTCTCCCTAATACACACTCAGACTACTATTCCTTGTAGGAAAAAAAAAAAAAAAAAAATCAATGCCCAAAGGGAAAACAAGAAAAGGACAGAGAACTTGAGACTTGATGGCCACAGGTAAAGCATTCCTCTACTGTAATACAAGTCATTAAAAGCAAACAGGATCTAGTTATAACACCTACGACTATCCACAGATGCAGGGCAATCTCACAAAGAGAGATTTAACACATGTTGCAAGCACAATGCTCCCAAGAACTAAGTAGTCTCTAGGGTTTACATCCCAGAAGTCAGATTCCAAGTGTATTACTAAGCTTAAGCACAGTAGTCACTTGCAGTGTGGAATAGAGACGTGTAATAACCAACTGGAAGATGTAAAAGGAGTAGATAAGCTCCCAAAGAACAAAGATTACTTTTTCCCTATGAAAAGTTCTACTTTTAAAAAGGAGAGAATGAAGGAGGGTAAGGAGCTAGAAGCACCAGTGCTGGAGACCATGATACATTTGCAGAATAACATACATGCTCAACAAAGAGGAATCTGTCTTTTCACCGTTGCAAACTTAGATTTTCTCCCAACCCACCCCTCCGGAGGAAGCAGAAGACACAAACTAACGACGGCAGTTTTAAATAGATAGCACTTGCTAGATTCTGTTCCACCAGAAGTAAACTAGGGATAAGAAGGCAAAGTACCAAGAAAAATATCAGTTGAAGTGCTCAATCTGAAGGTACAGTTTAAACTTATTATCCTCTTGTCTCAACTGGGACATTGCTGGCACACGGTAACTGGGGACCCGCAGGGGGTTTGCCGCTCCAGAGTCACTCCACTGCCCTTTTGTCCTCTCTAAACCGACCCGTCCGAGGACTCCTGCCTCCTTTTCTCACTCGGTCACGTCACCCACCGCCACCTCTCTCCCTCTCACCCTGCTTTGGCATTTAAGTGCTCCCACGTACCCTCCCGCAGCCGCCTCCCCTCGCGGCAGCGCTCCCCACCAAGGCAAAGCACGGTCCCGTGCCCGGGGTGCTCCCGGACACCCCCAGACCTCGACCCCCGCTGCCTTTCGGGCAGGTGTCTCCGGGGCATCAGGTGCCCCCCTCCCAGCCCCACGGCCACTCTGCCCGGCCACCCTCTGCGGAGCCCTGCTGAGGCAAGTGTCCGTGAGCAACGCAGGGAAGGGGGAAAGCGCTTCCCATCCTGCCCCCGGAGGAGCGAGCGCTGGGCAAACCCCAGGAGACCTGCTAGGGGTACCATCCCTAGGGCAGACCCCAGGAGTCCCCGCCGCCGCCTCGGACTTACTTCGGGCGTCAAAAAGCTCTTCTCCCGCAGCCGAAAGGGGCGAGCAGCGACTGTCCCCGGTGAGCAGCGGCTGGTGCGGCCGCCGCGCGTCCCTTCGCTTCCCCACGGACGGGCTCGCCGGCCGCCGCGTCACACCCCGCTCCGCCCAAGCTCCGTCTCTCTCTCCCGCCGGAGGTTTGTCGCCGAGATTTTTATACTGGAGGCAGGGAACCCGATCCGCACTTTGACTCGGCGGAGCCCGGGCTGCGGCGAGGCGGCGAGAGGAGGGAGGCAGGCGGGCGCCGGGGCAGAGCGAGCGGCCGCGCTGCCCCCTCGTGTGATGCGGTGGGGGCGCGCCCGCCGGGCGGGTCACCCGCGGGGCAGCCTCGCCCCCGCCGCCGGGGCTGGGCGGGTGCAGGGGTGGGCAGGGGGCGGGACGGGGCCGCTCCGCCGGGGCTAGGCGGCAGGTCCCCTCCCGCCCGCCGCCGAGGGAGCGCGCTGGGGAGAGCCCGGCGGGAAGGCGCGGACCCCGCTGCAGCGGGGCTGGTCCGGGGGCTCCTAACTGGCTTTTTAGCCCGGGCATCTTCCCCTCCTCTTCCTCGCTGTACCCAGCAAGGGGGGGCGCCGAGGGGTCGGAGGTGCACCTCACGGTACCCCCCGGCCGGTGCGGGGGCTCCTCGGGGCTTCAGCTGCCTTTGCAGGTATAACCATCCACAGCAGCTTTTGCCTCGGTCGTCTTTGGCTGTCAGAGTTCGGGGAGCTTTAAATTTAGTCTCCCTGACTTCGAGTTTACCATTTTGACCGCGGCTGTGTTGGATTGGAAATACTGTTGGGGAGTGTAAAACAAGAGGGGGGGAGAAAAAAGAGAAAAACCCACCAACAAACACCCTAACAAAAAACCCCCCTCCCCTAGACTAATTTTAACGTGGCCTTAGAGTGCTAGGAGAACAACTTTTGTAATGGCATTTCAACACTTCTGGTTGTAGTGGTTGCTGGAGTTGTATCAAGGCTTTTCATTTAGGAGCAGGCTTTTCCAACTTTTAGGCTCATTACATCCACTGAATAAGAGTGTTCCCCAATCCACAGCTTAATTTAAAACTAAGTGGACTTGTTCCAAACTCCAGGAAATTTCTGGGTAATTCCCTTTCCCTAGAGGAAGCCTCTGCCTTCACTTGAAAGACTGGGTCCATTCACTGCTTAGGTCTCATCTGGGTTTGCAGTTGCAGCTCCTGCTCCAGGTTTGCACAGAAATCCAGTTCAGATTCTTCTCCTGTTTCCAAAGGAATGAGCTAAAAAAGTAATTTGTCTGGCACCATACACATTGCATCATCTAACACCTACCATCTGTGACAATGAAAAGCACTGTACAGCTAGTCCCAGCGCGGGCAATTGCACTCACCTGGAGTCCTTCTTAGTAAAGTAAACTACCTCCTTCCATCCACACCTTGGCATCTTCTTTTCATCACAGAGTTATGTGTTCAGTCCTGGCATGGCTGTTCAGGATTTGCACCACTAGCAGGTTTAATGACAGTGATGTAATTTAAAACAACAATTTTGATTTGCAGTGTAAAGTGATGGCTTGAAATGGAGAGAGTATTCTTTCTAGCAGCTGGATGAGTGGAAATGAGCACTCAATAGTATTCGTGTTTCAGTGAAATCCCGACATCATAGTGCTAAGCAAGACAAACATCTAGAGGAAAAAAACTTTCCATCAAAAAACACCTGGTAGTGGTTGACACTTTAAAAACCCCAGAAATTCTCCATACAACCACAATAGCGCATTTCAGATGATCAATCCTGTCTGAGTGACAAAATGGGAAAGAGGACAATGGCTGTAAGTTCACCTTGACTGGAACCAAAAAAAGATTGCGTCCAAGTGGGTCAAGAGAATTTCTTACTCTCCTTACGGAAATCTGAGTCAGCTAAAAATGAAAACTTAACATTTTCATAAAACAGTGGAAACTTCCTGCAGAAAACAACTGCTTTTCACAAAGGTGTGCATGATGTTGAAACCTTTTGGCCACTAAATTTTAGAAGCAGTGTCAACAGACAATCTTTGACCAAATTTAGTCACAGATTTTGTCCATACCTACTTTTCCATAGCTCAAAATTATTCTCCTGAAACTGAGTTTCCATGCACAGAAACTAGTTTTGTGTGATATGGCTTGGGTTTTGACTCAGAATCTCCAAAGTAAAACTGCAGGCAAGGTTAGCAGAGCTTCTCAGAGGACATCTTATGGTCTGGAGCACCTATGACTGAAAAACTGAGTAACTGTTTTTGACTGACAAAAAGTAAGTATGTTTTAGTGCTCATATTATTTGTCTCATTGGCACCTTGAGGCTTAACTGAGGTTTCCATTGAATAAGCACTGTACAAATACAGAAAACTATTATTTGCTCCAAATTGCCCACTGTGTTGGAGTATAACACTCAAATTTCTTGACTGAACCTTCTCAATTGAGATACAGATGCAGAAGATGGTGAGATGGTTGTTGAATAAAACAGTCTTATGAGGACCAATGTAACTTGCCAATAAAAAGTCATCAACTATATGTTAATTGCAGCCTTAAAGGTGTCTGTGGTGTTGGTTCCTAGTGGGAAAGAGCAGGACAGTAAGGAGAAAAGAAGTGGAGGTAAGATAAGATATTACCATTTACTTCCACAGGGACATTTTGCTTATTAAAAGAATGGTAAAGTTGGAGAAGCTTATCTCCAGATCTTCTCTGCTGTCTTGTCTCTCTTGACGATTTTTTTTCTTTTTTTCCAAACAACAATCTATTTCCTACATGATCTCTGTAACTACAGACTAGCCAACATATCTAGTGACATATAGAAAAATCCCTACTGAAAAAATAATTTTTTACTATTATTTTTCTATTCTGAATGCAAAGGTAACCTAGGAAGGTGAATTTGTTTGCAGATTGACAGGGATACTCTACCTTTAAAATCCATGACATTTGTTTACAGCTGCTGCTTCCACCCTGATACAAAAAACAGAGATGAGGAATGGACCGGCAGCTGTAGAAGTCCAGTTTCTGTTTTCACGTATCCTCTTTGGTACCCAAAGCAAAAATTGGCAAACTAAATGAGAAAGACAGAGCTGAATTATCTCTTAAAAAGGAAAAATGAATGTTAGGGCCATAAGAAGCTATAAGAGGACTTTTGATTGATGCCATGTGCAAATGCTCTCATAAACAATCCAAAAGTATTAGATCCTAATTAGAATCCCCATTCAATCAGTAAAAGCTTAAGCTTGTTTTGGGGAAATGAGCTCTCAGCTTTAGATACAGTCTGTGCCAAAATGCAGAAAGTAGCCTTTAATAAATTCCCTTTCAATTAGGTGGGCTTTTTCCTTCGAAAAAAATGTAAGCACCAAATTTCCTCTTTGAAGCTGGGCTTTTTGTTACTTTTAAGTAGTCATTTCACAAGCCACCTGAAGGAGATGGTTACTTGGAGCTTCTAACAGGAGTTTACACTTTTCTCCAAAGATGCTCTTAAAAAATGCTGACACTAAAGCTCAGACAGAAAGTCAGAGGACAAGGCTTTATGCAATTTTCTTGCAAGAAGAGCTTCACTGTTTTCAGTCCCACTGCTGAGTAGAATGAGACTGTACTTTTCCAAAAGTAACCACTACTCCTTGCACACTGGTTAGGTCATCTGGAGCTGAGCATGCCTTGTTTGTTTCAAATACACTCTAAATATCAATATCTCTCTCTGCCCTCCCTAGCCATCAGCAACAGCAGCTCCAGGAAAATGTAACGTGATTCCAGGAAAGCAAAGAAGAGAACTTGACAATAGTTTAAAGGTTTTTTCACCTTTTGCTCCATTGTTGTTCCTGAGCTATTGAGCTGCCAAACCCTGGTAACTGAGTGCCCTGCATACTCACTTCTGTGCTAAGATCAGATTTCCATTAGTGATACTGAATTATTTAGTGAATGCATTGAAGATTGAAATCAACTACTTCTGAGCTGTGTACTTTCTTACTCTATCTTTCATTTCAGGCCCGCACAATATCATCACAGAGAATATCAATCTTATAATTAGAGTAGAAAAATTCATGGAGTTCAAAAATAATAATTCATACCTCACTCTCTAGTATTACAGTAATTCAGCACACACACACACACACACAAAAAAAAATCACATTTCCTAGATACATGAGAAAGATGGCAGAGAGAACGAACCCAGAAGAGTTATTCTTTCACATACATATGCTAAAAACATAAGATGTTTGAAAACAAAGTCAGGGTCCCATAACTCATTCTTAACATTCAGTCACCAAACCATGAATCCATGTTGTAACTTTACACATTTGACTGACTCTCTTTTCTACAAGGGGATTAAAGTTCTTCTGATAAAAATTATTCATGTGCATACATCTGCATGTTGCAGTTGGAAATCCACAAATATAATGCCACACAGCAGGCTTTTTCAGATTCCCAGCATTTAAAAGACTGCTCTTCATATGTTGCCCTCTCTCACTATTTTCTTCTTTTGTGCTGGCAGTCCTAAGAATGGAAGTTCTACATATCCAGGATTTGAAGTCTATTTCATTAAAAATAAAATATCTTAGCTATGATAAAAAATTGCTGCTTTAAGTACATTACCACTTTTCTACTTATATAAACAAACATGTTCATTTCACTCTAGTTTTAAAGTTTAGGGAGAAGTGTAAAACAAAACAAAATGGCATTTTATTATGAAGGGCTGAGCAATAGTGACCATTACTGTTCTGTTTTCTGGGGATTTGTCACTATGCATTTGTGTGTAAAAATCAAAGCAAAATGCAGAAACAAAATGTTCTTCCATTGAAAAAGAAACAATAAAATTGACATTTTTATTTGATTTCAAACTTATGGCAGAAAATTACTGAACAAATAGAATGCAGATTTCCTTTTCATTTTTCTCAGGAAGAATCTGATTTGCCAATACTTATTTTTTGCAAGGCACTATACCTGCCTGCCCAACTACTCTATAAGAGAACTGGCTTCAGAAATAGAGAAGATTGTATTCATAATCCCACAAAATCAGTCCTTGATACTTCATTAAGACAATCAGCTAGTATCAGACATAGTACTAAATAGCTTCCCCTTAAGCACTGAACTGAAATGGTCAATTTTTTTCTCAGTGGCAAGCCAGCGATAACAAATTAGAGGCACAAACTATCTGGTGAGCAAGTGATTAGAAAATGGAAAGCATTCTGATCCTTTGCCTATGAGCTGAATCATGACACACAACCATTTTCCAGTTAAGGTAAAACTATGGTAACCACAATTTGAAATACAGAATCACTGTCTTTCAATCCAATAATGTTTATATAATTAAAGAAATATTTCTTAATATAGACCCTTTAGAATTACTTGGGAGTACTGGGGGGAAAACCATTTCAACGTCCTCTGCATCCCCAGTATGATGCAACCAGAACAACTTGTAGCTAAATGTATGAACAAAGAAGAAATGCCACTTATTAAGATGTTCTCTTACCTTCTAAACTGATTTGTTTGTCAATCTGTAAAGAGTTCACCTGTGTAATTATAATGATGCTAAACTTCACATTTAAAGACAAATATAAGTGGTTTTGACAATTTTTCCTTATGTGCAATCAGATGATGAGATGTTCTCTTTCAGAGCAACTGCAGAACAGACAGCTACATCCTTGATTATGAATTTTAGTGAAATCACAGCAATAGAAGGAACACGGAGAATATAATATTAACAAGTCATTATTAAACATGCTCAGAAATACCATTATTGATAGTTCTTTATAGCTGTTTTTTCCAAGACTTTGGTGGTTTAGCCTCAGTTCACAGTTGAGCTCATCAGTTTTCAATGGTTATGGAGTAAGATTGTGTATACTAATGGAGGCTTTTTTCTTCACTTTAGCTAGTAGCAGTCACTGTAGTAAAGGCCAACATGCACCGAGACTGACAGTTGTGGAAGCAGCAGCAACTCATCCATAAAGTAGGACATAATAAAATTCAGGCCCTAAAATGGTTGCTTCTGAGGGTGATAAGGCTGTAAAGCACTTTAGGTGATAGCTAGCTAGCTAGCTAGATATGTTCTCAAGAGAATAAAATAAAAAGTGAAATTGCATTAGGGTTATGTAGTACCCTTTCCCTGTTACCATTTTTAAGAAACAACCATGGCAAATGGAAAATTTAGGACATGCATACTATATAGATATAGACCCACACATAATGAGAAAACAGCATAAAGGTCTGTTGTTCGAAGCACAGGAACTGGAAGACAAGCAGCTATAACCTGCGCATGTGCAATACCTCATTAGTTAATGTAATGGCCGCGATTTTTTTCCCCATAAGAACAAAATTAGGTACATCTGTTCTTAACTTACTGGCAATTTCTTGCTTGAGATTTGAGCCAGTTGCATGGCCCTCATAAAGCACAATACATCTTTGATGGAAACTCCTGTGGGATGCTGTTGGCTTCAACGTCAGCTTGATCTAGGTTTTCATGCTCAGGAGTTTAACAAAACGTGGCATCATCATTCACAGACCTAGACCTGGACTGGCTGTTATTTAAAAAAATGAGCACATTAAAACCCTTTAACATTTACATTAAAAATTTCATGCTGATATCGAATTATGGGGATTACTATGGGCAATGCTAACACTTCTTTCTAAATGATGTGAGTTTTTCCCCACAGACCTAGTTCCCAGCATTATGTGATTGCATTAGACATGCAGTTTTCCATAGTAAAAAGTGAACATGCAAACAATGGGGAGAAAGTCCTGATCCTTCCACTCTTACTTTACAGAAAAAGTTCAGAATATAAATGTTAAAAGGTTGTTTAAAAAATCCAGAGTTAATAAAAATATTCAGAATATGTATTAAAATGTATATAATTATTTTTTTGTTATAATATATAATACATAAATATGTTTAACATTTGGAGCCTCTCTCTTGAGGGGTTTCTTTTTTTTTTTTTTTTTTCTTCACATTTTTAATTCTTGGAACTGTCAACATAGTGAGAAATACTCAAGGAAATAGCCACACTTACATTACATGTTGTTCTTTTGGTTTTTTTCTCTAATATATTATTCACTTCAGTGGTTCCTTTACTCATCAGGAATTCGAAGATGGTAGAACACAGGAGAAGCTATCTTCCCATGCAGAAGAAATTCTGACTTCACTTAATCCTAATTTTAGGCTCATTTTGACAAAACCACTACTGGTAACAATTTTGTCTTCACCTTTCCTTTTTTAAGTGAAATTATGGAGATTTGAAAAGGAGTTCGGTCTGAGCAAAGATCCTTGGTTCTATTTTGAGGAGCAGGAATAACGAGAGTCACTGTACAATACACAGTTCTTTTGGTCATTATTGCCTTATCATTTCTACTGAGAAATGGACAGGAACATCTTGTCTTTTGGGATCCACCAGGAACCTTATGCTTTTTGAAGATCCCATGATCTTTCAGTATTATATATGCAATGTTTAAAACAAAGGAGCACAATCTTAGTGAAGGTCCCTTCTGTCCTAATTTTAGCATTAATGCTAAGTAATATATACCATTATTGATGAAATTATATTAATGAGCTTGCAGAACCTAAGAGGATATATGAACTTGTACTTCAGTAGCAATATTCTTGCTCTTTAAATTTGCTTTTCAACACTACAAGAGACCCTTCAGAATTGTTTTTGCCTCCCCAGGCTATTCCTTTTCCAATTATTCTGCCTAAACACTAAGATATTGCATAGTAGACCTTTCCAAACAGGTAGATTAAGTTCTGTCTCCCTCTTCAACATTTTTCCCTCTCTCTTTAAATAACCTGCATCCTTCTCTTTGTCTAAATTATGCTAATATAAGACCTGATTAGCACAGCATAAATAATGTATATCTAGAAATTGCATCATTGTTGAGGAGTTGAAAGCAGAAACGCCACCAGATTTGTGGTAGGAACCATAGTTAACTGCTTGAAAGTAGTATAATATTTAATTAAATATTCACAATATTTAAGAAAGTGTTCATTCTTCTGGTATAATTTGCCTATTTATAGTTCCTTCATCATATTTTTTCAGGAGGTAGAAAACATGAGTCTTTAACAAGGAGTTTGTATGAGTCTATGACCCTGCTGTCTGAACTCTTTTTTTAGTGACATGTTTTAGATTTTGATTAACTTTTTTTCCCTTTTTTTTTTTTTTTTTTTTTTTTTTTGTGTGTGACATCTGTTTTGTTTCAGCTGTCTGGGATAGGAAATGAGGAGCACTTTCATAGCTGCATTGCCTGTCTTTACTCTGGCATCTATAGGTACCATTAATTTTCCAGATGAAATATTGGTTTGGAATGCTGTAAAATGATACTCCCTTTATGTCTCAAATTATTCCTACAGTGTTAGTAAAAAAAATGAAAAACACCTAATTTTGAAGCATAGTCTTAGGACCAGGTCACAGATGTAATTCAATGCTCTTTATATAGTGTTTTTCCCATGGTGGTTATGATGAAAGAAGTGCTGGGAATTCATGAACATGTTTAGCAAGTGTGTTTTTTGTGGGTTTGTTTATTCATGAAATTGAAAAGTGAAGATGGGTGAAGTGTCTGCAAATGGATACACTACCAGATCTGGACAGGAAAAAGTCACTCTCCATGGAATCCTGGTTTATTAACAGGGATAACTTCTTTTTTCAATCCTAGATGAACGCTTACAGCTGGATTCCACCACCACCCTGTCTAGGACTCAGATTCATCTTGTATGGAATGCCCAGATCAAACTGTAGGCAGACACTTGTTCAAGCATTCCTCACTGTGGAGCCTACTTTTACCTGTTATTTTCCCCAGTAACATAGTAAGCCAGCTGTGTGACCACGTCTGAAAAATTACCTAGCACTTTGCTATGAAAATAATTCTAGGAAAGGAGTTTAAGGAATCTTTTGCTGGGTTTATTGTTATTAAAGGAAGAAAAAAACCAACCCCCAAAAAACCACAACAGGTAAATCCATTTGAATTTGCACCTTCTTAGGCTGTGATAATGTGTTTATAAAACTTCAGGATGGCAGGTATTCAAATTCACTGAACATCAAGCTATCACTCAAGATGTCACAAAACCATTGTTATTTCAAACTTTCCTCTGATTACAACTTTTCAAAATTCAAATCTCACCCACTAAGACCATTGGAAAAAATCTGAGAAAGACCAATAATATTGTTCTAACATTTGGGGGCTTTGCTATGTGGGACAGTTGAGAAGAGGAAGAGCATTGGATTTGGAACCTCTTCAATATACAGACTACTTTTAAGCTCAGGCTGTCTAAAAAATGAAGACAAATTAAAGAAAATGGAAAGTGATTTCCTGTTATCCTTGTGCAGAACTACTAGACCAACACTGTGAAAATTCTAGCTTTCATAACTGTAAAAGTCATTAACCAAATGTCCTCCACCTTGAAAAGGTCTTGTTTCCTACATCTCATCCATACTTTACACATGGGACAGGAGTGAACGCTGTTTTTGACCACCGTTCTTATGCCAAATTCTGCATTATGACCTCTGAAAAGCATTTTTGTAATTAACATAAAGGAGATTAAATTAGCCACTTTTGCTCAAGGTCTGTTTATTTGTGGTGGTGTAGACTAGTTGTTTTTAATTAATATCTCAGAACAACAGCTAAGAATGGGCATAATTGTTTTGAGAAGGTAAGTTTGAAAGATTGAGGCACATTTAAAAAAGAAGGATTAGAACAGTAGTTCTACCTGAAGTATAATTTAGTTTTATTCCATTGTTATTAAAAACTGTAGCACTGATCAAGGAACTAAAAGCTTCATCAACATTACTGCGTGCCGTATATTGGCTAAATCTGATGGTTAAGAAAAGTTAAAGGCAGCATTTACTTTTCTTTTGGTCAGCAAGCAAAATAAATGCTGAGTCTAAGTTCAAGCCTCTGGATGCTAGCGTGCCTCTGTGTAAGACACAAACTCTCTGCCACCAGAGTTTCAGTCCATTCATTATCTCTCATCCCATGGCAAACCACACTCACCCTGCTTGCTCTTTCGTCTTGCACCACGTCTCATAAGACTCCCTTATTTCATGGTTATTGAAGAAAATAGTGACAAGAAAAGGACTGAGAGACAGTGGTGACTGAGGCCTGAGTCAGATTGCTGAACTGTATCTATATAATGACATCTTTCATGGGAACCTACACCTCATACCCTTGTGGCAGGAAGATGAGGAATTACTTACTTGCTTGTATGGAAGTTCCACTTGGTTCTTCCAGTCAAAGACACTGCTTAGCCCTATTTAGGTAAGCATGAACACAGCTGTACCCAGGAGCAGATAATTTTTTAACTGTTACATTTAGTTCACACTGAGATAAAACCATTTTGTTGTTGTTGTTGGCCAGTACACTGGTATTTGAACTGTGGGGTACAAAACTCTCTCTTTCTATGGACTAACAGAGAGCACAAATCCTAGACCAGGCCCTGTAGTGCCTTTCACCACTACACTCATTTCAAGAGGGACAGAAGAAAGACTAAACAAAAGATAAAACATTCCCATATCTATTGTTTTAGGGGTTCAGAATCAGACTTCTGGCTGGTGTCCGTGTGTATCAATGGAAAGAATGTGACAGGGCTGCAGGCTGTCCCCCTCTCCTCCCAGTTTCCATTTAAAGGCCCAGTACATTTGGGAGGAACAAATCTGTTTCCTATTTTCTGCACAATAGAGATGCAACTTTTAGCTTCAGGGAACAAAAAACAAAACAACCCTAGCAACTCAAAGCAAAGTGCATAAGTTCATGAAACAACCATCAGCACAAGAGACTGCAGAAACTAGAAAATTCAATAGAAGACAAAGTACAATAGAGTTTGTCAGATATGGATTTAACATAGAGAGCCAGAGGACTGACTTGCAGGTCTGTGCTTTATTTCTAGCAGTGATTTCCTGGGTACCTTTGAGTAAGTGAAAGAAGCCTCTCTAGCTGTCTGTGGTGTGTTCAGCTCCTGATTCTGAAAATCACATAGATTTTGTGTTGCCTCAAGTTACTGAAGTGGGAGCGAAAGCAGCCCACTTGTCTATTCATGTTCCCAGTTCCATACAGCAAGTACTTTTTTCTTTCTTTCAGTTTGCATAAAAACCCAAGCAAAGTCTTGTTAAGACCTAAGAAATGGTGTATACAACTCTAAAGACCCTGTCCTAACCTTATAGTTGACCCTGGTTTGAGTGCAGGAATAGACCAGATGTCACCACCAACCTACATTAGCCTATGATTTTATTATAAAAATTATATATATTAATCTAAGTAATTCAAAGACACATTCATTTTATTATTTTAGTACTTATTTTGATTTGTTAACATAATAAATCTAGAGTGCGATAAGTAAAAAATCGAAAAAAATATTTT
>JAWWEU010000040.1:60178439-60211405 GCA_035583155.1 Acropternis orthonyx | reverse complement strand
AAAGAGGTGATGAAAGATTAAAGGCTTCAGTACAGAAACTAAAAAGAACAGAGAGAAGGAAAAAAAAAAAGAAAGAGAGAAGGAAAAGCAAAGAACTTTGAAGATTATTTAAAATAAAATTTAAATAATATTATGTTCTATTTCCTTCCTGCTGTTAGCTGCCAGCAAGATCCTTTTCTTCTTAGCTTTGACATGAACAAACTCCTGTATGCCATGGAGATAAGGACAGTATTACAATAGTAGCAAGACCACAGGACAAAATAACCACAACTGCACCCATCTCCTATTAAAACAGACACATCAACAATTTTCCCTTTCTGATGAAGAAACAAAAAAAACCTGGTTCTGGAAAAGTGCTGAAGTGGGGGACAGGAGAGGAAAGACTGCTCTTCACTTTGTGGCCTACAGCAATCATTTAATTTCATGTGGCATTGCTTCCCTTCATTTGGAAGGAAAACCTCTAGCATGGCTAAGGAGCGGGAAGAGGTGTTGTTGTACACTTTAAGGCTCATGTCTCACTTCATGAAGCCTCAAAATTTCCAAATAGAAGAGTGTTCCTCACCAAACTGTGTAGTGATCTCTGTGGGGGCACTCAAGGAACACATTTCCATCTGGGTGGCGTAAATACTGGATGCAGTGAGCTCAGAGAAGAAGTGCACCCACCTCACTATTAAAAGTAGATACATCTAATTATGGTACATAATTACTCATTACAGTGATATTCAATAGGTAGCACTGCAACTCCCTATCTGGAAAACGCAATGAATGTGGAATCCATTCTGTAGGGTCCACATTTCCAGGGCCGAGCTTAGCTTTGCTTTTCTAATTTTGCCATCTTTCATTTTTTATGTGAGTATCACAGAGGAAGAACGGTCCTAGTAAAGTGGGATTACTTATTAAAGCCTAATTAACCAAGTAGAAATCACTTATGTCGCTGCATCAGGCTCAAGAGCTTCTTGAGCTGCGCTTCCGTACTTACAAACTTAACTGGGTTGTACAGTTCCTGGACAGGATTTGGATTCCCTAATATGCAGGAACAGAGATTACTTTCTCCCTCTGCTTGACCACAGCCTGAGGAAGAAGTGGCAAATGAAGGTCATTAAGGTATGTGGAATCAGAAGGCCATTTTTTCATTAAAATGAAATGTAATACTAAGAAATGAATTGCTACTGTGGTTAATGCATTAGTAGTTAGCTAATTGCTGCAGCTCTTGTTGTAACAGAGCGTTGGATTGCCACAGTGCTGAGTGGTAGGGTACACATCAAGCAGCCTCCCAGACAGGGAGTAATTGAAGAGCCAGGTGTTACACTTCACCAGCAAAGGAGGCTGGCTTGAGACAAAGCAATTACACATGTAGTATTATATTGCTGAAAGAAGCAGTGCTTTATTTCTTGCATGTCAAAAGGCTACATACTTTGTATATAAGCGCTGGAGCTGCTAACATGGTGGTGAAAACTGAAATAGCATTCCCAAATCAGGGTTCTGATTCTAGTGGATGAAGCCCACAGAATAGAAACAAATTTTTGAAGCAAGTCTTTTCTTCCTCAGTTATTCACCTACTTGTATATGCCTGTCAAGAGAATCACTGCCTTCTTAGATTTCTAAAATCTCTGACATGTAGGGGATCTAAGAGCATAAGCTGACTGTTTTTAAAGGGCTTAACATCAAATTATTTCCTGGAATATAGATGTGTTAATATTGAAACACATGTTTTTGTTCCAAGTCATCCCCTCCTTAGACTTTAGAAGTCGTCATGTGCTACATCAGAATGAGAGGGTTTTAAAATGGGCTGCCTGTCTTCTCTTCTCTCTCGGTAACTAGACACATGTGTACTGCATAGGATAGATTGTTTGGGGATTTTCTTTATTTTTTTTTTAAGTCTGAGAAACAAGAAACTGCAGCTGAGACTGGAATGTGGCACCTTATAAATAAGGCAGGAGACAAGATGCACTCTGATGGCTGAATACAGTAAGGTTATTCAGCTCTAAGCCTGCCTAATCACTGAAGTCAAATGTAATGAATTTACTGGTGCGATCGAGGCCCGAGGGAGGGAATTTTCCCATTTTGCACAAATGGCACCATACGTGAGCCAGGAAATTCCTTGGCCAAGGTAGGGGCTGTTGCTCCAGAGCACATGAACAGCAGATGAGAGAATACCACTCTCTGTGGGCACCATCATGGGTAGTGAAACTGGAAACACGCTGGGGAGGGAAAGCCCCTGAGTGAGCTCTGCTGAGGATCTCGGGTAGACAGTCCAGAGAAGGGTGGTACCGTGGCATAACTTGGAGTACAAGTAACCAAGGTAACTTTGACTGCTCAGCTTTGAACACTGGATAATCCACTTCTCCCAAACCAGATTTTACATAGAATTAGAAATTTGATACTGCCCAAGTACTTGGCTTTGAGCAGTCCAAGACAAGTGTTGAGCTGCTGCAGCCTGTCTCTAGTGGTAACTCCTTGGCAAATGCTGAGACATCACAACTCCTCTATATGTTCTGTTCACCCCCATATATATTCTGGGTGCAGGGTTGGATTATAGCTCCTCTTGAGGCATTTCCACAGTGCAGTCATGATCTGCATTCTGCCCTTAGAAAGGGAGCTAAACCACTGAAGTTCAAGACACATCCTCCACATAAAATTCTGGTCTTCATCAAGATGCTAACAAGTAAACTTTAGCACAGTACTGAGTTGCCATTGCAATCAAAAATTTTGGCAGGCAGATCATGGAATTCAAGGCTGTAGCAATCCATTACTAAAAAAAATAGCTGTTAAGAAAGCAAAATGAGAAGTGGAGTACCACTGTAAACACTGTAATACTGTGTCTTGTAGCTTCACATGCATCCAGAAAGGCATAGGAATATAAGCAGTTTCCAGGATTGCTGAGATGAGAGAAGATACTCACATGTGATGCTTTAGATTAATTAGGAAGCTAATAACCCAATGTCACTTTGTTTCAGATCCAGCAAGGAAAACGGAGGAAACAATGTCTGATGAATGGAAAAGAATAGGCAAAATGGAGATCAAAATGTTACTTTTAGCAAGCTTAAAAACAAGGTATATAAAATACTTCTGTATGGATGTTATTCTGGTGCACAAGAAGCAAAATGTGGGGGAAGGAAAATGACAGACCTCAAATGGATCAGCACAAGGAACTGTTTCTTTGTTGGAGTACATGGAATGCAAGGACAGAATTTCCTTAGAATATTCTCAAAGCATCCAATTTTCCAGCATATCCATATATTTCTAGAGTACCGTTAACCTCACAGAAATCTTTAGGCTACCAATATATCGTGCCCATTTCAAAGCCCAGAGTCAGATCATCTTAACATGCTTTTGTCATCCTGGAAGGGTCAACACATAAGAATATCGCATAGGAGGTATCTGGGATGGTTGAAAGGAAAATAGCCACCTTCTAGATGGACTTGCATGTTAGAAACTTTCACTACCATGTACGTCACTGTCACAGAAAAGACAAAGACAAAAATGAGCCAAAGAGGCAATTAAATACTACTGAAGCAAATCTCCCGCAGCCACACCACCAGAAAAACTATGTGCCTCATCTATTCTTACACAGCAGCACCAGCTCAGCAAATACAGCTGGGAAGATCAATGGCAAAAAAAAAAAAAAATCAACTTTTTACTACTTTCTTTGTCTATGGTTCTTCTGTACAACAGTCCTCATGTAGCAGGGAACACCTCATGTAGTCTGAATCCAGGATAGAGCACCAGGAGTTGAGACTGAGCAATTCTACTGCTGCTGGGAAAAAGCAAGAATGACAGGTGTCAATAAAAACACCTATAGACATCTTGAAGTGCTAAAACACAGACAAGCAAGGCATCACATGGAATGGTGAAATAGCACTGGAGTGTGAGGCCTGTTTAGTAATAGACAAAATTTACCTTGAACTCCTGTTTCACATTAGTAAAACTCAATCTCACAGCATTAAAGGATGCCCACAGAAGTTGTGGATGCCACATCCCTGGAAGTGTCCAAGGCTGGGTTGGATGGAGCTCTGAGCAACCTGGTTTAGTGGAAGGTGTTCCTGCCCATGGCAGGGGGGTGGAACTAGACAGTCTTTAAGGTCCCTTTCAACCCAAGTCATTCTATGATTCTATGCTGTAATTAGTGAAAAATATATGACATCATCATGCATTGGATAACACATAAAGATACCTCTATCATTGAAATATGAAATAATAACTGATGCTAATAAATTACAAAAGTAAGTTTATTTTATGAACATTATAAATATTTTCTTTCCCTCCATTCAACTCCAAAATGAGATAGTAAAACCAGTACAATGGAAGAATTCAGGAGCTCCTCAGCTCTACTAAAAAGCTTCCCTTTAATACAAATTAAAATGGAAAATGACATTTTGTCAGTCCAGCAACCTCAGTAGCTGAACATGCCCAGGTGTTTTTTCATTCAAATGGCACAATTTTAAGTGTGTGCGTATATACATGTGTGCATCTCTATATATATGCATAGTGATGTTTATAAATATACAAATATGTAGTAATATACACACATGTAGTAATATACACACACTGATAGACAGAGTCACTGAACAGACACTTTTAGTAAATTAAAATGTTTTACAAGTAATTTAAGTGGATTCCCAGCTGGACACTGAAATTTGGGCCCTGCACAGTGCAGGCACAACTATTCTGTATTAATCTAGACCTCAAGTGCTCCAGAGATTCAATACATCCGTGTCTCCTTTAACTGCTACAGAGTCTGCCTGCTTCTGGTGGCTGTTTGAAATTGAGAGTCCTATTGCACTTGAAGAAGCATCCTGGTCCCAAACTGCCCTCAGTGAACCAACTTCCAGTATTCCTCGCCATGCATGAGCCATTGTAGAAAATAATATACATGCTCTGTTACCTACAAATACAACACAAGTACCTAGTGCATTATGTGTGCAGTGCTTTGGGACACCTTGAATATTAATTAAAGGCACTACATACAGCCAGTTCCTGTCCTAACTCCAGTGCTGGGAGTGCTTTTATTATTATCCAGTGCTTTTATCATACAGTAACTGTCTTTACTAAGCACACAGCATGGGCAGCTTTCCAGAGGCACAATGCACTCACTCTGATCATACCATCATACTCCAGCTTCCAGGGCAAAAGGCAAGCCACGGTCTCTTGTTACTCTGAGCAGTCCAAATGGTACAAAACCACTCAGAAAATCTATGCATCCTGACCAGCTGCTCCAGAGCCAGCCACAGCTGCAAACACCTTGCAGGCACTAGGGATAGCCTGGCAAGGCTGGGGCCACTGGGGACAGAGAGGGACCAGAACCAGTTCCCTTATCATAACCCACATGTGACCTCTGGAAGTTCCGTGGGATTAGAGCAAGCCTGTACTGCTCCACCTGTTTCATGGGACTAAAGGACCGGGGAGCTGTCACAGGCTCAGCAACCATACTCTGCTCAGGCACCACAGTGGCATCAGCATAGGACATAGCTGAACTCCTGGTGTCACTGAAGCTGCATCCATTTCTTATATCAGTGAAACAAAGCAAAAAGATAAAATTGATAGAAACATAACTCTTATTTCCATCAAATATATAGAAACGTTACAGCAATGTCTTTTCTCACTGCTGGGAAATTACGCAACGCCTACCATGAAACCACAGCGTGAGGATCTTCCTTATGGAAATTTCACATACCACACCAAAATTATATTCTGATTTTTTATTTTAACCAGTGCCAAATTCTGTTCTAATATGTACAAGTACTGACCTTCTCCACAAGCCCCTGGATGATAACCAAGAGAAGGAATTTGGCTTTCATATTTTATTTTTTAAATGAGAAATGTAAAGACAGAAAATAAGACAAAATACATTTCATGTCACCATTGACCTATAGATTACAAATATATATAGTTTCCTTCCAGAGGAAGAAATACTAAGGAAATATTTTGCTCATATCAAATGAACCTTTGAAAACAGAAAAAAATTTAAAGTATATTTTTCAGCTCTTCCCTCTTAACCACAACAATCATTCTTGTTTAAAAAAAGAAAAAAAAAGCATTTAATTTCCTCCACTTCTAGCAAGGAAGAAAAACTTATCTGGATAATGACCTGAGTTATTTTCATGGTTTCCAAATATATGTAATCCTGATGATCACCATCTGCCAGACAGCTACACCTAGCAAGGCATGTTAAAACAAACAACAAAGCAAAATTCAAAACTGTATTTCAAGAATTATGCCAAAAGTCAGTCATGAGTATCTTCATGGGAACTGGTCAGACAAAGTAGAAGTGGAAGCTCTCTTATTTCTGGCAGCTGAGATATCTGCAGCAACTGGAAACCCAAAGGTGGAACATTTTGTTTATGCCTGTGTTTATATGTGTTTGCTTTCTCTTCTTCTAAGGTTATAAGACAAAGGACAGATGAGCACAGAAGACACAGCAGGCCTTTACAGTGGCTAAGCTTTACATTTTCAAGCCTATAGTGAGTAATGAGGCAAGGAGCTGCTGCTTGTCCTTCTCCAGTGGGACAGAATCCCTGAAACTTTGTTCCCTTCAAGAGTCAGATAGTTTACAGGTCCAGTCCAAGAAGGTTTTCCTACTTCCAGTGCAACCAGGCCAGTGCCCATTTGTTTGTTGGCAGCAGCAAGCCCAGGCTGACCACTGATATTTTAGGTCTCCTTCCTACCTCTCACTGTAATGCAAAGGGGACTAGGGCCATAAATCAGTCCATCAGAACTCCCTCAGTCTTGCACAAATTCCTCTCTAGTGTAAGCCCCATCCTTTCAAAAGCAAAGAACAGCTATCAGCTTTTAGGCAGGTCTGAAACCTGAGCAGACCTGGACTGGTCATCACATAAACAAAAGTAATATGAGAAACCTTACTGGTAACTTTCTGCTCTGCCATTCAACATGGTATACCCCATATAACTCCTTTCCATACAAATGACTGTCTCATGAGGTTACCATAACCACATACCCAGCAACAATGAGGTTAGGCTTTGTTACTGCTCTAAATCTAACTGTGCCCCACGCCCTGGGAAACAAGGCAATAGACAGCATCCTCTCCTAAAGCGAGGAAAAGCCGTGGTGATGGAGTACTGAGGATGAAGCTTCTGAGAGGATGGCAAGGAAGAGAATGCAGCTGGTAAAAACACTGGATTTTTCCTAAGGGCATCCAGAGCTCCTCAAATATTTTGCTACTGCCTGACCGTTTGTGAAGACAACAAAGAGATAACAGGTACTACTTAACTGATGAGAAGTGAGGGGAACAGGGATAAAAAAGGAATGCAGGAAAGTGTAAGGATGGAGGAGACCCTGTTGGGTGGTTTCATGTCCCAGTTAGTTTGGAATTTTGTTCCCCTACACCCTCTTAACTCTTCCCTTCTTTTTTTCTTTTTTCTTTTTTTTTTTTTTTTTAAATAAATTGTACAGATGAACACAGGAGAAGTTCATGCTACTTGCTGGAAGCAATAAAGGTAAATTTCCATGGCCCATGGATTCCACAGGCCTTTGAGTGTCCCACCTCATCCACCCTGGGCTAACTTATGGAACCTAACCATTCCGTGGCAAGACTCAGTAGCCCTTAGAAACTGGTGGCATGTCCTCGGGTATTTTCCACTAGAGTGAGAGACACGTTGATTCCAACAGCTTCTTTCTCACATGATGCCTGAGTGCCTCAGGTGAAGACTTGAGATTTCCAAGGATCCTCTTCAGACATCAGACTGCTGTCTCTAGATCCTCATGGGAAACCATTTGGTAGTTTTGTCGACTCTCCAGGTATGAGGCCAGATCTGGATCACCAGCTTGCTGAGCCCTGTCACGTGGGGTCTTACCCTGGAATAAGAAACATAAAGAGAAAGTCTTGTACTAACATATTTAGAAGAACAGATGATTTCTGGGCAGAAGACGATTAACAAGTCAGAAGCCACTTGTCTGGATTTCAGCTGTTTTGGAAAGTTTTTTGCAATGTACAGTACTGTCATCTGAAAAAGAGGTCATAGAAGATCTCTCTTGCCCTTATAGGCTAGCCTATACATCATAACATGGTAGGAATTGTTTTTGACTGCCTTGCTGCAGCAAAGGTGCTTCTGATTTTGGAACTCAGAGAACCACCAACCCACTCTCAGCTGCTGACCATGGAATGCTTATGCTCAGAAATTGCAGAGAGGTAGCTTCTGGACCATGTCCCTAAGCAGTCAGACTGTTGAATGACAGAATATTCCTCAGATTTAATTTTGCCCAGTTTTCTTTCTCAATCAAGCTTTCACCAAGAGAGGGTTGTGGTTAGTGTCCTATCAATGAGCATAGTGGCAAGCCAGGGCAAAAGAAAATAGTTAGCCATCCTCACAAAGCAAGTCAGCCACAATAATCAAGCCCCACAGAAGCTATGCAATCACAAACCAAGGCTCCCACAGGTGGTTCTTGCCCACAGGCCTCTCTTTTGACCACACAGGAAGAGGATAGTGCTGTGCCATGGAGATGTCTCATTCACACCCAATGCGCCGAATAGTTTGGGGCCAGGCACTCACTGTGGTGATGACGACCCATGTTGGGGACTGAACTGAAGTCTCTTGTACTTGTTTAAATCAATACAGTTTCCTATATAAAAACAGCTTGTTTAAAAAGAGCTGCTCTTGGCACACACAAGGAAGCCTCAATCATGCAAACAGTAGGGACGGATGCTGATTGGTCTCACTTGGCTGCAGTATTTTATAAGTGGTTGATGGAGCTGGGTTACCTTGGAGTCTGTCTTTCTCAGAGAGGCTCCTGCATCCACCAGGAGCTGGCAGACGGCGCGATGGCGCTGGCAGGCTGCCTTATGTAATGCTGTCTCACCCCTAGACCAAAGTACAGAAACCAGCAGTGAGACACATCACACCAATGTACATTTACGAAGTATGAGGTGCAGAGGATAGACACAGAAGGATGCTGTATTCCTGCGAGGTTCCCTCTTGCTGGCAGAGGTAGACTTGTGCACTCTCTCCCTTAACATCTACATCCTCTGACTCAGTAGGAAAGCCTGCAATGCACAAATAGCAGATGAAGAACTCTGAGGGGTGGGAAAAAACACATGCACAGATTTTATGTACTCAAAGGACTCAACTGCTGCAAAGGCAAACTAGCCACCTTCTTATTTCACAGCAGGCAAAACAGCAAGAGTGTTTCTTCCTGTAATTTCTTTTCTCAATCTCATTATTGGACTCATTCTAGAAAAATCTTGTCTGTCAAAGCTAAGACTGGTGCCCTTGCTGCCCTGGTTCTGATACCCTGCTCTCTTGAATGTATGAGAGCAAGAGCTGTACTTTTCTTGTCTACCACCGGACTGGTGAGTTACTGGGAAAGCTTGAACACATGCTTTTCAAAAGAGAACACTGCGTAATGGGAGCACATTTATTACCAGGCTCCTTACTCTGACCGGAGCTACATATAACAGGATTCTGAGACGGACTGTAGTACTGAGAGTAAAAAAAAAAAAAACTATCTAGATTTGCTTAGGAAGAGGACAAAAATACGGTTTGAGTGGATTGAAAAGGTGTCCTTAATACTGGTATCCAAAAAGCAGGACCATTGCATAACCTGCAAAATAACGAATGACAAGAAATACACGTAGTATAGCAATTCTTGCACCTTCCTACTCAGAGAAAGCATAAAGGAATTTCAACCCCAGTCCATGACAGGAAATTGAAATGTTAATGAAAAATTAATAGGCAGCCCTGTAAGGAATCTGCCACTGCTCCAGGAGAACTAGAAGTAGAATGGGATTCTATCTGATTTTCCCCTAGGAATAAAAGACAAATTCATACTTCCAGTTACAATTTGAACCTTCCCTTTTCAAGAGTTAGCAGTAAAGTGACCTTTGTAAAGGTCTTCCCTTGTAGCCATGTTCATTAACACTTTGTTTCAGTCGTTGTGTTGTGCTACTGGATGAAAAGAACCAGGCAGTCCATCCAGACACCATCACCTCTGGACTTCACACACACACATTGTGCGGAAGGTGTTCTTTGCTAGCAGAGGAGGGCACTTTGGGATGAGGAACGCTGGGCTTAATCCCTATGAGCAAGATGGCTTTTGCTTCCCATATATTCCACATACTTTCCGGGATTATTCCTGATTCCCTTGCATACTTTTGTGAAACTTCCATTACACAACAAGTAGAGCAGTTGGGAATTGGAAAATAAAGTCAATTTTTTGTTTTGTTTTGCATTCAGGTGGGATTTTTCTGGTTTTCTGAGTTTTTTTTTATAAGAACAGAGATGATTGATGTTTTGACTACTTGGTGGAAAACTTCAACTGCACAGGTTCAACTGCCACTTGGGAGAACTAAGGCAGAGCACCATGGATGAATCAAGAAGGGGCCCAAGAAAAGGTGCGGGGCAACAAAAGTAATTTCCTGACTACTGGAATTTACTCTTCAGGTTGTTCCCCTAGCAGCTGGATGCCAGAAACATCAAAGTACAATGCAGGACTTCTATTCCTCTAGAAAGATTAAGGAAGCATGGGAAGCAATAGAGATGAAGTCCTTTATGAAATCCAAGAAATATTTATTTTAGACCAGAAAGCCACATATGAGCTGGTTGACGTTTGGATTTAGGGGGACTTCTGTTTGCTTGTTTGTGTTTGAAAAGCTGTGCCATTTTACAAGCTTTTTTTATTTAAAAGTTTGCAGTTGAAAACTAAGAGAAGTCTGCTAGTCTAACACACATAATGTAAAAGGCAGGGTAGGTCGTACTTACGTTTCACTGTCTGTCATGTCCAGTAATTCAGATGGACCTGCAAAAGACAGTCAGGTATGTCAGATAGCATTTGTCTGCTTGACTAGAAGAGTACATCTACCAGGAGAAGATTCCCAGTACAAATATGGAAAAGAAACCAAATGAAAGCTTGACTTGCACAAATATGTTAAACTGCAATGTAATATTTACTTGTGAGAGCCCTTGCACTAGCAAAATTCTGAATGCACAGTCACTGCTGGAGTGTCAGCACCAGGGAGTATCAACTTCTAAATTATACTGGGAATGAATATTCATGGGGTTTATTTTCTCACTCTTCACCTTGCTCAATTAAGTGGTTCACATAAGTACAGTGCATTTAAAATGCTGATATATTGGAAACCCTAATATATTGCACGTTAAAATCTATTGTTACTACTAGAGGGAAAATGCCATTAGGAAGTTGAAATTAGCCAAATTCCATCCTGAATGACATCCCTGTGCTACTCCATTTAATAGCGTTGTACAAAATGTAGATCAGGGTTGAATATTCCCAGCAGCCTCTATATTGATATGCAAATCCTGTACTCTACTTGTTAGCAATGATCAGGAAAGTAAGACTAAGAAAAACAGAAAAGATTTTTTAAGTGGGGAAAAAAATGCATTTATGTTCATGTTCTTTTGTCCTTGATATTCATTATAGGCAGATATTTATAGCAGCAAATTCCATCACTGAATCACAGTGATATGGAAGGGCTAGGATCTGGATAGCATCTGAAACAAGAAAAAATTTTCCCTTTGCAGTCTACTGTATTATTCTTCTCTCCACTGCTCTGGAGTATAGTGCCAGATGGAACGGGGCAGTTAGCAAGTGGAACGGGGAAATTTTACAGGAATTTTCCTTCCCAGGCATGAATATTTCTCTTCAGCACACTTTGACTTTGAAATTCAATAGTCCTCAAGAGCTTACACCAAATCTCACCTGAAACTGAGGACTTTCACACTACTAGCTTACAAAGCCCTATACACAACTTCTCTACACTCCCTTCACTCTGCATGTCAAAACTGCTCTTACAATGTACACATGCAGTATCACTGGGGGCTCCTGGAGCTTCAAGTAGCTCTTTCACTTCATCTTCTGTCATAATGAGATTGGGGTGGTGGCTTAGTCCCCAGTGCACAGGACATTGTATGCCATTGCATACCCATCATGACAGTTCTCCAAGCTCATTAGCCACTGTCAATTTCTAAAGTACAGCACCTTGACTCTACCACCACACCATCCTCATCTCCACACTTGACAGTTATGTGGTCACTCCTGCCTGCCAAAAAGAAGAATCACTCATGACCCCTGAGCTCCCTTAAGCATGAGGAAGGGTAGAAGGGGGCAAAGGAGGGCCTCTCGCTGAGAGGAAAGAAAGCTAATGTCTGAGAAACTAAAAAGAAAATTTAAAAAGCACATATAAACAAAAGAACTCCTTTATATCTCACAGGGGAAAATCACATTCTCTCAAAAATAGAGGTAATTCCCCATTTCTTTATGCAATGACGCACCCAGTGATAGGTAAGTAGGAATGGATTGCAATGTGTTATAAAATACACACTGACAGCTATTACTTCTGTCCATGGATGGAGCAAGGAAGGTTGTGTTGCCAAGGTGGAACAGTGTGACTGAGTTGGCTGGCATAGCAGTACTTGCCCAGGTAAGCATAAAAAGATGTTACAAGATTAGGAGGAAGGATGGAGAGAAGTTAGAAAAATATGACTTGAGAGAGAGAAGATGCTGGGACAGAGAGGATGTGGAGAAATAGGAAACCAAGGGTGAAGGAAAACTGGTCTGGAGCAGGAAGAAGTAACAGGCTTGGGACAGAGGAGCCGAGTGGTGAGGACTGAGAGGGCAACCTGCATGTAGAGACCTGAGGAGATGACAGGTACATTCTGCCTAAGTGCAAAGGATGTTCTCCTGGATATTGTCTGAAATTAAGTATTTAATGGGAGAACCCTGACTCCATCTAAGTCACACATCAGGGCCAGATACTGGGGTTAATCAATTAGCTGCACAACATGATACCAGGATTCATTAATTTCATTCTCTCTGGCCTATCTCTGAAGCTGGAATGTCCCAGCTCACACACAGCCTGAGCTGTGCCCTTTACTTCTTCATTTTATTTTCACTTGTGCTTCTCTTAAACCATCTCACGCCCTCCTCCTAATTCCCTTTCCCCTCTTTTTTGGACTTCATTTTTATATAAGTCTCCCTGGCGCTGCCAACCGACCATTCCAAATCCCCCTCTGCCCCAGGACAAAAGCTGCACAGATGTGGGAAGGGCTGGCACTGGGAAAGCTAACGGCACTGTCATCCTGACCCAGCGGGGAGGCGGCTGTTTTACTCTGGGACAAGAGGCAGAGAAAGAAAAGGGGACCAAGGCGCAGAGAGAGAGAGGACAAAATAACCCAATAGAAATCCGGAAGGGAAATGCATGAGTGAGATTTCTATCAGGGAAAACAGCAGGAGGGGAAATAAAAACAAAAGACAGAAATGTGTGGAGAGGTGGAGGGAGGAAAACAAACGAGAGAGAGAAAGAGAAAAAGAGACTGGGGGGCTGAAGAATGGCAGGATGGGGACGGGGGGTGGTGGGTGGGAGAAGTTCACATGAAAGGAGCTGAAAAGCATGACACACCAAGGGGAAGCTCAGCTGAGATCATTCTCTTTCCTTAACATTGCCTGTAGATGGTCTGTGTAGAATTATTAACCTTTTTCCTTCTCTCCTCTTGCCCTCTTTCACTCCACGAAAGCCCTTCTCCAGTTTCTCAGAAGGCAAAGCATCCTGAGCTGGGGATGGGAGGAGGGAAGGGAAGGAGATGCTCAAAAAAAGCCTGCCCTTTCACTGAGCTCACTACAACAAAACAAAAAAAAGACTGTCTAAATGGCCATATTTCAGAGGCATTTCTGAAATATTCAGAAACACACATTCTGAAAGGCCTCTGGGCCCGCAGCATACCCCTCTCCAATAGTTGTGGTTACAACACCCAAAGGAGACCCACTGCTACTAACCCTTGCTAGGCCCTGGTCCTTTCAGTCCTTCACAGAACTGGGGAAGAAGGGTGTTTACTTTAAGCAGTTGTGCCAAACCTTATCAGCATTTCTGGGTGTTTATCTGTCAAAACCCTCTTTGTTTAATAACCTGGCCGAGGTTGTTATCTGGGGGACAACACTGGATTTGGTTCTTTACCTTCAAGGTGGGAATATTTTTAAAATCTGAACATTCAGAACTACTTCAAGCCTTTCCCCAACTCCACACTCTTCTTTTTTACCTGATGTGAACATTAACAGTGTCTGTTTTTCCCTGTCAGTGTCTTTCAGCTCAGAATTTCCACTGTAACATAGAGGTTATGGGAACATTCCTTCGATCCTGTCTCTCTCATGTTGCCCTAAAATTTGGTCAACTTGCTAATTAAAATAGACTATTTTATACATTGTGCCTTCCAGAAAAACTAAACTTTCTAAAGGGGCTTAGGCCTCTCACAAATGACAACTATCCTAAAACACTCTGCAAATCTAGACATGCTAATATATATCATACAAACTCACTTTCATTCAGTGTTGCTTTCTGATGATGATTCAAATTTTGTTCTCAACATGCATCTCTGTCATGGCAAAATTTGCTTTCCAAAAGCCTGCTTAGGAACTCCTGATACTGGTCAGGATGCAAATCCAAATTCACTGATGGCTCTTAACTCTGGATTTTGCAGTGCTAAGATTAACAAAAGCATCATCTTTTTTTTTACCAGAGGATGCTTTCTAATGAAGAAAGGACATTGAAGTTTGAAGACAGAAATGTTTGGGACAGGACGCTCTACATACTGACTGTTGCATCAGAATTTCCTACCACAAACTCCTAAGGCAACTGTAAACATCTGCCCTCTCTTTTGTTTAAAACTAAAGTAGCCCAGATGGATTATAGAATTCTTGCTTGTCTTTTTGATTTCTAGAGAAGAGGAGAAGACAAGGACAACACAAATGGAATTATTTGTATAATGTTTATAAATTATAAATTTTTCACAACTGTCAGATAAGGGCTCCAAGCCATGTTTGATACCAAATACAGATGACAATTTAGAAGGCCCCTTTTCTAATGAAACTTCTTAAAAGTTTCTTAATTCTGTTTGTGTTAAGCAAGTAAACAGTTAACTCTTCTCTAATGTGTATGCACTAGGATGTAATGCAGTTGCTGACTGCAGCAATAAGCAGCTGTGGTTCTGATACCTACTGAGTTTTGCTCTCAGTTTCTAGCTAAGCATTTCTTAGCTCAGCCACAGATGACTCTTTAAGGCCCTCCCACTAAAATTAAAAGACACCTGATTTAGGAAGGCAATCTTAAACAACCAATAGGTCTGTGTGTCTGCCCTTCTGGCACAGGGAATAGAGGGAAACTGTTCTGCTGGAGCAGCAGCCAACGCAACTCTTCCTACAGCAATAAGCAGCTGTCATCCTGACACCTACTACATTGGTGCTTCAGCTGCTATTCCAGGCTTGTGCTGGTCCATTGCTAAGTATCTGGCAATACTGCACAGCAGTCTCCTTGTGTGACTCATCTCTGGTATTTCTAATTTAGGATAAGTTATTTTCCTCCCCTTGACATCTGAAGTCATTCTGATCATGATCACAGAATAACCTTTCATATTAATGTACCCTGCATGTTTTCAGAAAGCATAAAGCCATCTCCACAAAGGACAGCCTCAGCAGCACTACACCATTTTTCCTTCCTCATAATCTTACTTTTATGGGTCCCACTCCAGTTTGCATTTGATTCACTCCACTGTTTTCAAACTAGACAGTTAAAATTCCTGATGCCGTGAGTTCTGTCTTGTTTTGTTGCTACTGGTTTTTTTAGAGATAATCAGAAGATTTTATCATGTGTTGCTAATAATACATTTTCTGTACTGTGTGCTTGAGAGTATTTTACAGTGGAACTCCTATTAACATTAACTATCTCCAGCCATGTATGGGAAGCTGACAAACTAAAAGGAAGTGTTACTGGCCAGAGGCAGTTGCCAGAACAGGAGTAAGGCTCATTTTTATGAACAGTGGATATCTGCAGAAATGAGATGCTAGATACAGGGAAAGCCTCAGTTATTAGTAGTGTTGGATCAGGTCGTACACAGTAATTACTGTTGAGAAGATGCCAGATGCCAGAGAATGCAAAGAAAAACAAGGACATTATGATGATGATGATGATTCAGCAAGAGAGCTCATTTGTGACTGAGAAGTGCCCCGGGTAGAAATGAATTTCATTAATTGCTTGGTGGGAGGAGAGAGGAGGCTTCTGCTAGAGTATTGTCCTATGCACTCTCTGATCTCCAGAGAATGTTAAACAAACAATGCATTTGGAGAAGCCCAGAGGACATATGTCTGGAAAGCTGCAAAAGCTTCCTGCCATCCTTGGGGATAAAGAGGGGAGAGAGGAACTGAGCTGACATTTACTCAACCTTCTGATTTGTCTAACAGTCCGTAATCCCTCACATTTCTCTATTTACTTCAAAAATTCCCATGGATTCCCTACTTACATACTTACCAGTTTAAATTATCTCATTTTAAACCTTCACCAAAAGAACAGTAACTGAGTCAGACTGTGACTAAGTTAAGGTATATGTCTCTAAGAAAAATCCTGGAGAGGTATCTATGACAGTGAACTGGCACAGACTGATGTGCAGTGTGAGAAGAGACCAGGGCAGTTAAAAAATGAAGCAGAATTATGCCTGCCTACAGCATTCAGTGGCACATATATGCACTGTGACTAATGAGATAATCCAGAGCAGTTAAATGGGAGGTAGAGTTAGCACTGGTAAGGCTTAAAACTGGTGAGAAAAGTAGCTGTTATTTGGTTACAAGGCCAACTGCACTCAGCTATCCATATGTAGGTATCTATACCTGAAAAAGAGCAATTCAGTCCCCCTCAGCCAGACATTTGGGGCACAGATCAGTTGCTCACACACCAATATTTTGTGCCATTTGATATACCTACGGGCAAGACTCAATATGCATTTGGAAAGACAGGGATGCCTCTTGGGCTTTGGCTGCCAGTCCAGTTTGGTTCTCCACTAGGCCTTGTGTGACATCTTGTAGATCCATGCAAGTGTCCTGGATATCTAAGGGCAAATGATATTAGACTTTTACGCTTATCTAAATGAATAAAGTGCACAGGTAACTGTCACCTGAATCACTTGCTGAACTCCCAGGACTACCTCGACTAGGCTGTCCCTCAAGTTAGTCATGATAGAAGTCTCCTGCTGTTAAGGATGCCCTCCTCACTTTCATCTGCCACTGGAAGAGGACAGGTCTCCTCTAGTACCTCTGTCATATAAGAGCAAATGTGACTGCCATTGACAGTGCAGCAGCTTAGACCTATAGAATACCTGACACCTCTGTGTAAACACCTAACTTCGGAGTCAAGCTCAAACAGACAGATTGTTACTTTTTCATTTCTTATGAGTTGTGCTTTTTTTGCTCTCTCTGTATAATTTCTGCAATAGCCTCCGAGCATTAGCTAATACAAATTCCAGTTGCCAGAGGCAGTCTCTGAGTTCTGTGCTAACACTGTTGCTGAAATAACACAGCTGATTTTGACATTCAGAAGTCAAAATAGCCATTGATATTTTGAAGTGGGGTCAGAGAAGAGTTACAAGAATGTTTAAAGAACTAGAAAACTTTTCCTACAATGTAGGAGGCTGATAACTGTGATTTTAGCTCTATATGCAGAGCAGTATCTGTATTGCTATGGAACTCTCTAACAGTAAGGCAACAAGACTACTGTAGTTCAACAGGCAGAAACTGTAAATGGGACTGCCTCAGACACAAACAAATTGCTGCATAGCCCGTGTAAGGACACCTGCAATCCCTGCTACAAAAGCATGACCACAGCCTATACATATACAATGGAGATCGTAAGTTTTTGCTATTGAGTCATCTTGAATCTAACAGAGATATAATATTGTAAGATTAGAATGGAAGCTAGGTGAATTCAATCTAGAAATAAGTAAACAGATTCTTGTTCAGTGAGTTACTAAATACTGAAATAATAGCAATGGTTGTATGAGTTCTCCAGCCCTGTAAGTGTTTTAATAGAGATTAGATGTTTTCTACAATATATGCTCTAATTGAAAACCAGTTCAGAGGATTGCTGTGCCAGAGGTTCTAACTAGAGCATCACACTGCTTCTTCACAGCCCCCCAAATGACGCAACTGTGAAAACACCATGCTCCTCAAAAGCCATTCTAATTTTTGTTTTCACACTTTATCTGGAACCATTGTTGTCATGGCTGCCCCATTCCCAGCCTCCTGCTCACACACACTGGACATTTTGCTGAGGGAGAATATAGATGAGTGAGGGCACTTCCAGCCTGCATGGTATGGTTGTGCCTGACTGACAAGTGGCTGAAGTACAGTTATCTGTGGATTTGCCTACTTGTGACTCACCATGCTCCAGGATGTATTTCACAATCTCGCCATTGCCAGTCTTGGCAGCATGGTGCAACAAGGAGCAGTGATCAGGTCCTTGGATTAACAAATTGGCTCCTTTTTTACAGCATTCTATGAACTGGGAAGAAAAAAGGAAAAAAAAAAAAAAAAAGAGAAAGTAAAACCACACAGAAAGTCAAGTTGGGAGGAGCAGGAAAACAAATATACAGGCAAAATCTCTACTGGTTTTCTTAAGACTTCAGTACAAAAATGGAATAAAATAAAACATAAATTTTAAGCCACCTTTTAGGTCTCAATGTAAAACATCTGAAGCTAGAAGTATTTACAATTACATGGATTAAGAAGAATAGTCTGTATTTCCTAAAACTTGAAACATTTCTACTCTACTGTTGATGATTTATTTCTTGCCAGCAAAGCTTGCAAATAGCATGTGGTGAAACTGTTGGGATATTTTAAAATACATGTAATTGATAGAAAATTCTGGCTTCTCTAGTGAAAATTCCAGTTTTTCCTCAGCACAGGCACCAAACACTTTCTGACTAAATCAGAAAACTCCAACTCAAAAAAAAACCACAGGGACGTGAGGTGACTATCCCAGATCTCCCTTCTCACTCTCTGCCCCGTGTTTGGGGCTGGCAGAGGGGGAAGCACTATGTGGAGCAGAATGAAAGGGAAACAGCAACCAGCCAGGTCTCAGAAATGCTGCAGACTTTGGGGAAAAGGTGGGTTGTGGGATTTGTAGTGCAGATCACTGCAGAAAAGGGAGAAAACTGCAACAGTGAGGCATTTTTTATCATGCAGGACATCCAAAGAAGGGCAAGAATTTTCCGTGTCAAAGCCAATTCGGGCAAAAACCTTTCAAGTGAAAAGGAGGCAATATTTTTCTGACTGCTGGTTGAAGGACTGCTCCCTAGATGCTGACAGGAGCTTTTGCAGTGGTATAGAAGGGGCACATGGAGGCAAAAGGTTGGCCTAACAGTACTGTCATTTTTACAAATGGCTCCAAGCTGGCTTCTCACAGATAAAATTGCCATCATTAATCACAGTCTTCATCCAAATTCGAGGGCATGTTTTCAAATCCTGACTTGGCTACTGAAACATGCAGCCTGATTATCTCACTGACATGGGACTTCAGTCTTTGGGCACAAAACATTTTTGCATGAGTAGTTTTTCTTCCCAAACTAGCTATACCAAGACACCATGTGTTTTGAGACATCCATCGGCTGATAAAATAACCAGCTGAGGTTTGTTCTATGTGGTCCAGTGGTTGCCTAGGTAGACATTAAATAATCTAGCAAATCAAGGGGCTTGGCCACCAACCTCACTGTGTAAAATATCCTTTACTGTGTAAGGCTGCGTCAGAACTACCCTGCTGTTCAACATAGTAGTTTCCCTGTTAGTAACTGGCACATTGCTCCATGCAGAGGCTATGAATCCTGAGCTGAAAGGTGCTGTCTAACACCAGATCCTATTCACTCAAATTTCACACCTCACCTGACTGATGTGTTCCCCTAGTATTCAGGGTTTCCTGGAAAGGCTGTAAAATGGCACTTGCCAGCAGTCCCTACAGCAGCCTATTTATATTTTGAGCAGAGGTGTGACAGAATTTACTGTATATCAGACCAGTAAAAACTGTAAATAATTGGACACTCAGTTCTCTGTACTTACCTTCAGTAGATCACCAGATATGACTGCCTGTAAAAGTGCTGCAAAAGACAAATAGAAAACTGATGTCAGGCAGAAAGCATTATGCATATAACTGAGAACACAGCTTACAGTACGAGCAAGTTAAGACTGATACCTCAGTCCACTTACATTCTCATGTATTACCAAAACCAATGCAAAACCTGCACTAACACATATTGGAAAGGCAGGAGACTGCCCATGTTGCATGAAAGCTGTATAGACATCAAGCCAGCATTTCCAATGCTGTCCTGAAACTGCATGCTTCTGTCTGAATTTTTCTCTTGAGACACTTCTGAGACCTTTTGACAGTGTCCACAGGGTTGGCCAAGTTTCTAGCACCTGAGCCATCACTGAATATCCCAATGACATCCACACAGAGAACCTAAAAGTAGCTTCAGACCTCTCAGACTTTGTCATGCTGGTGGTGGAACAGTCAGTCAGCCTCCAATACACTGAGAATCGCAAGCTGCAGATGACTAAGTGGCAAGAGAAATTCCTTAATAATTATTTGTATTACAAAAAGGTTTTGAGATGCAAGTGGGGAGCAAGCTCTGACAGAGACTAAGAGCCAGACTTCACCTTTTCAGCCTATGTATTTTAAATAGACACGGAAGGAGAAAGACAAAGTGGACCAAGTCTCACAAGGCAGGACAGAGCTTCACATAGAGATGGGAGCTTCTCACTACCCACTAATGTCTGCCCTGAGCCTGTTAAAAAGAAGAAGAAAGACAAAAAACCTGAGACTCTGTATTGCCCTGACAAGCTGTTACAAACCTACAAGTATGTGGCTATCTCCTTCTTTTTCCCTCCTTCTCTCTATCATGACACATATGGTAAAAAACAATCATGAATAATCTTTCTGAGAAAGCACTTATGTGGTTGTATCTTAGAAAGCATTAAACATCTGCCTCAGTTCATACTTTTTCAAGTACATCTAAGCCCATTTCTATCTTTGAGTGTAGGCAGTGCAATCAAATTAAGCGTTTGCTCAAGTGCCATCCTTGATAAAGATGTGAAAAGTTCACATAGGGAGGAACAAGGGAGAAAGAAAACCATAGTATAGCTTTGTCTCTGAAAAACAACACACAGGAACCTGCACAGTGTGAATTCCATGAGGAGTTTGTTACGCCTTCAGAAATTACAACACATCCAAGCTAAACACTACAGAAGAGGAAGGATGTTCAAAGGCAACTCAACAAATGTGTTTTTCTTTGAAAACACATGGGGCTATGTGGCTTTCTGGTCATGGTAATGCCTCATGCCCTAGCCACCAGAGGGGAAAAACAAAAACCCCTTTCAGCTAAGCTCTGACTTGGGAAAGTAGCAGCAGCAATTCTCACAACATTTGATTTAGAGCAGTTTTTTGGTAACCATAAGTCATCCAAGTCCTACAAATCCCCCTGGCACGTGTGGGAGTGAGGACACACAGATTTTTAAGAATGGAAAAGGCGAACACCAGCAAGTAAGAGCTAGAAAAATACATGTACATCTTTTATTCAATTTTCATTTTCCATGGTTTACATGCTTCCTTTTTGCCAGTAGTTCTAATACGGTCTCAGTCCAAATTAATAGCAGAGCAGAATTTAATGCTTGTGCCATTAGTTTTATTTTTTTCTCCTCTTTTTCCACCCCCATCAATCTGGCTTCACTGCCACTTTTATTTTGTAGGCTACTGCAGTCTGGACTTGTATAAATATTTTGCTCTCCTCGCACATGTGAAAAATCAAATAATCTGGTGACACCAGTTTTTCATTTCCATCTACATCCAATTTTTTAAGACATGGCTTCCCTGAAGTCACTTCCTAAGAGGTAGTGATACATTTTCACATTCAAGCCATGCTTAAGATTATAGTTCAGAAAAGCCAGGAGGGAAATCTATGATTCTATGAAAAGAAAAGCCTGATGAGATGTGAAAAATCTTCTATGCTGAGTATACGTAACCAGAAGTTGGTCTGACGATAAGACTATTAGGAAAGGCAGCTCTAAAACACATTCAACATAATTATACTGATCTTTTCTTCTCTTTTCCTAAGCCTCAAATCCAGAAAAGCATTTAGGCAGGTGCTTAGCTTTGAGCTAATTACATCCTTTTCACACCAAGTCTACCTGCACTCTTAAAATTAAGTGCTTTGCTGAAGAAGAACCTATTGCATAAATGAATATATTACAGATCAACAAAACCAGCTGGCATAACAAGAGATTAGACTACAGTAAAATAATTCAGTCCTGTAAGCCATAATGCAGGAAGACTTAGAAGTTATTGAGCTAGAAATGGAGAAAGGTTCTTTAGAATAAGGGAACAGGTTTAAATAAACATATGAATATTGCTTAGCACACCAACCCCATAAACACAAATGGGACTGCTGGGCATATGGAGGAGGAGGGTAAAGATGGCAAAAACCACCTCGTAGTTAAAGAGGTGGTGAAGCAAGCAAGCAAGCAGATGGCATTGACAAGAGAGCAGACTGAGAAATGGGAGAAAAATGCTGTTAACATGCAATGTCAAACTAGCTTAAAATTATTGAAGTGAGAATTGTTTTATTTCTTCTAAGCAACACTGCATCACTGGTGTAATAAATAAAATTATGTCTTTGTTTTATCATATATAAAATACCTTCAGGTCTTAGAGATATCTCAAAAATTGCTTGATTTAATAAATATTTTAATCAAGTGATTATTTTCTCAACTACTCCTAAAACAAGCATTTGTCATGACTAACAAAAAAGTTTTATTACCTTTTATGTTTATTTAGCAAGCAGATTTATTGTTGGTGAAAGGTGACAGCTTGACAAAACTGGTGACTGCAGTGCTCTGTCCATATAAATGAGGAAGCACTCAGTCGGCCACAGTGCCGGACTCCCCAGGCTGCCTTCTCAGCAAAGCTCAACCCTCTCTACTGGTACAGCCCCTGCTCCATCACTGACCTCTCTGCTGAAACTGCCAGCAAATGTGTCAGTCACTGCCCAGGTTGATGGATCTTGACAGAAAAAATTACCTTCTAGGATACGGGCAGAAATGCGGGTGATCTACGTAACAGCTTCTGGTTTCCACCAGGTGAATTTTGAGATGAGATTCTAACCCCTGTGGGTGGGCTAACTTACAAAAGTAAGTTAAAAAAAAAAAAAAAAAAACTAGCCAATAAAAAAACCCACCACCAACAACAAAAACAAACAATAAACCAAAACACCACCAAAAACCCAAACAAAAAACCCCACCAAACACAAATCAATGAAAACCAAAACACCATAAAAACACTGACCTCAAAACAATCCCCCTGACACTCACTTACTTGACTTATAAATTAAATATTGAACAGATACAAGTGGATAATGCACTAACAGAAAAAAACCCTGTCAAAAAGGCTGCTAATTGAATTCTGGTAATACTGCAACCTAGTTCAGCTTGAGTCACAGAATAAACAACTACTAACATACTCACACGTGCTGAAAACCACACTTTTTCTATAGCATGTGTCAGTCATCTAATTTCTACCTTAGTATTCATTGCTTCCACTGGAAATAGCTATTTTTATTTTGTATTCTAAAAATATATGTTAATCTCACTGACCTACAAGAAATTATTTTGTTTCCCAAACATGAAATTAACTTACAAAATAACAATTGCTCTCTGGTTGTGTGTGTGAAGTCAGCATCACTAATAGAGTGCTGCAAAATCAGTCATTAAACACTGGGAAACAGCTAACAAAGGAGTGAGGTATTTGTACTCAGTAACTCCAAAGACTACAAGATGCTAAAGAGGTCTCATAGGGCTGCTTGGATGGTCAGAAGAGAAAAGTAAGTCTCCATAGAAAGTAACCTGGTGTCTGCTGCAAGGGTTCATGTCATGCATCTCCCTCCACAGACTACAAAATCTCTAGAGAAAATGGCCTCCAACTTGCCTAAATTAAGGGTCCAGCTAAGACAGAGGGGATCATTCAGAATGGCATGATTCCAGGGAACATGTCTGATCACCTTCCAGTAGGACAACAAAATGAGGAAAATAGGAGGTCCCCCTTTTAAGGGTTTCCACGATATGACAGTCCTGGCACCAGGCAATGCTCTCTTGGTCTCAGAAATTCTGGGAGTTCTTTATATACCACACAGGTGCAGCATGAGAATGCCTCATAAATGTAAGACAAACGCATGGCTGCAACACATCAAAAGAACATGGCAGGAGAGGGGCAAAAGTCATCACACCTCCACCTCACTCAGTACAAAAGCCATGAAAATTCTCAGAAGCATAACAAATAAGGAAAATCTCTAATAACTACCCCTTCCTATCTGGCCTGCAGAAAAAACTTTCTCCTGATCCCAAAGCTGCTGACCAGCTTAACACCAAGGACAGAAGCAGGACTCATCGCCAGGTTACTATCACACCAGAACTTTGCTGCTAAAACACCATCAGAAAGAACATGAAGAAAAAAAGTCTTGCAACATCTCAGGATCATAAGTTTTTTTTTGCTTAAAGTAGGTTGACATGGAAGATGTTTACTAAGTTAGTTAAATAATCATTAGCGGGTCAGTAAGAGGAGTTGGTCTGCACTGGAAAGAATATTGAAGAACAGGACAGTTCCACAGCCAGACACTGTCAGCAGTACAGGGTAATGTGCCTTTTTACATGAGTAAAAGTTATTCATAAATCATGAATATCTTCCAGATTTTATTAGTCAGTTTGCACACCTGATCTGACCCTTTCAATGCCACATTTGAACCCCACTACTGCTGTACCATCTAAGCCACATGGAATGTTGATAAAAATGCATGTTTATTTTGAAGTTTTCAACATTTACAGGCAATTCTTTGATGAAGGTCTGAAAATTTTGAATTGAGGGAGCAGAATTATTTAAAACTATGTTATGAAGTGTAAGCACCACACAAAGGAGTTGTCACATCTGTGATCAAAATGCAGCCAGTTATAGACCTATGAATGAAATGCAGTGTGGGAGCAAAGTATTCTTTTTACACCTTACCATGAGTTAAAAAATAACAATGCATCTAATCAGAGAATGACAATGTTTGAACATGTCCAAAATTATTGCAGAATTCAACTACCATAACTCAAGACCCAGTTAAAAGGGTCTTTGAGCAACCTGATCTAGTGGGTAACATTCCTGACCGTGGCAGGGGAGTTGGAACCAGGTGACCTTTAAGGACCCTTCCAACCCAAACCATTCTATGATTCTCTGATCTCAAACAGAAATCGGGCTTATAAAATCTTTAGCTCTTTCAAAAGACACAGCTAAGACAGTTGATGATCTAAAGTGATCAGTACCTTGTAGAAACCTCATTTCACAGGCAGTGCCTGTGACTGTCCAGCCCTTTCTGAGACACAGCTAATGCACTGATTCAGCATTCGGAATTAATATACCATCCGCATTTCAGTGCTGGGTGTTGCTGACTGGTTAGAGAGCTTTGTGTGGGGCTCCCAGCATTTGAGTCTCAGTGTTCACCACCATCTCCTATTAGATTGCTCAGGGGGACTCCTTAAGGAACACGTTATGAAATACTGCCTTGCTCAAATATTGTTGAGCTGATAATGAAGAAGAAACTATAGGAGATGACACCATCAGATTTTTTGAGTTATTAAATTGAACTTGGCCTATCATTAGCTTCCACAACATTTCCAATTCTTTATTGATGTTTTAGACCTTGTGAAATTCATGGAGTTGGAAATTTAAATTACTATTTTACGTATTGAGAAGTTAAAAGCTGACCCTAACCAGAAGAGTGTTTTTACACAGCTGGAGTCTTCTCAGCTGTTAAATTCCAGCATTACAGAAATTATAAGAAAAGAAGCCCTTGTTTTTCATTTTTCGCTAGTTTTACAGAAATCAGTAATAACTTCTATTTCAATCACACAAAAAGCTATGCTCTCAAATGAGTGGAGTCCACATAGATTATCATTCAGAAATACATTCTTTTCTCTGTAAACAACAATTTCCTGGTAATAGCTTTATGACAAACTGACAGCAACATAACTTACCCAGAATTGCACAGAACTGATTTATTTTTTTTTAACTCTAGCCATGATCTTCAACCTTGACCTGCAGATGAAGGGGGTGGGGGCTACCACAGGCATTTGGTTTGTGGGCTGTTTCCCTTCTGAGAGGACTGGGAGAAGCAAGAACCTAACAGAGTAGCACATTCACTTGATTTTTCTGAAGCGTCTGCCAGTCCCATACAATTTTAGGGATTCACAATGAAGAAAAGTTGCAAATCTCTGCTTTTGAGCTTTTACAAACATTTTACGTCTTTCCAGTATTTTATCTGCTTTTAAAGTTACAGGGGAAAAAAAAAAACCCCACACACCTAAAAAGTATGCATGCCAAACTGTCTACATAACTGAGAAATTACATTACAAAATTAATAACACTTTGTCGGAATGATTTTGAGCTCACAGGTCTTTGATCTACAGACAATCTCAAGCCTCACCAAAGCTGATGATGCTTAAATATTTTGCTTTGAAGATAAGCTGAGTGAAAGGAGCAATTAAATGTTTCTTCATGTATTTTATGCACCTGCAAGCAGTGGAAGTGACTACTGAAGACCATGAAAAAAAATTAAACAGAAATTAAAACCCTTGTAGGTTGAGGGGCCTCCTAAATGCTGGTTAAAAAAAGAAAAAAAATCAGAAATAAGTAGTTAAATCACTTCTGTGTTCACTGAAAAAGGACTTTACTTCAAAAAATTGTCTGACTCCTAGAACCAAATTTTACTCCTGATAGAATGAGACAAATGTCCCTGAGTATAAGCTAACTGCTTGGGCCAAAAAAGATGCACCAAGTCATACAGGACACTCACTCTCTTTGGAGCCTGTTATTATAAGAGTGCACACCTTATGCCAAGAAAAGGACACAAACATTTGATTCTATCATAAACCATCAGGACTGAATTTTTCCTCATGCTTATGCACAGGAAAAGTTGTGTTCAGGGAAAAAAAAAAAATCACAGGATCATAGAATTGTTTGAGTTGGAAGTGACCTTTAAAGGTCATCTAGTCCAGTCCCCTTGCAATAAGGAGGGACATCTTCAACTGGATCAGGATGTTCAGAGCCCCATCCAGCCTGACCTTAAATGTTAGCAGGGATGGGGTCTCTACCACCTCCCTGGGCAACCCGTGCCAATGTTTTACCATCCCCACTGTAAAAAATGTATTCCTCATATTGACCCTCCTTTAGTTTAAAGCCACCAGCCCTTGACCCGTCACAGCAGGCCCTGCCAAAACATCTGTCCCCATCTAGTTACAAGCTCCCTCTAAGTATTGAAAGGTTGCAATAAGGTGTCCCCAGAGCCTTCTCTCTTCAGGTTGAACAAAATGTCTGCAAATACAGCCCATGTACTGACGAGGAATCGGACAGAAGAATATTTTTGCACTGTTTTTAAACTGTGGTGCTGAGCAATCAAAATGAAACATTTTCAGCCAAAAGATAGCAAAACAGACTAGGAGAATCAGTCTCAGGTTTCAATGTTCAAGAAAGAGACTGCACTATAACTAAACAAGGGGCATTTTGATGAGGAACTTGGTTGCCTGCAAGCCTGAAAAGGTCTCAACTTATAAATGTAAATATAACTTCTAAAGAAACGAAAATCTCTCACTAGCCATTTTTGAAAGTCTAGCCGTAAACATCATATCTTTCTAATCTAAATTAGCCATGAGAAAGAATCTGCTGGTTTACGTCTGAAGTAGCTGTCTGGCACAGGAATGTGCAAAGAGTTCCTGGACTTGCTAGGGGAGTTCTACCTCAGCCCAAAGACTGCATAAGAACCACGATGGAAGTATGACAACAAAAGATGCATGTAGTTTAGAGACTTCCTGCCGAGAACATAGTTATCTCTTGTGCTGACTAAAGCAAAGACTCCTTTATTTTTATTTTTTTACCAAAACACCTATGTTTGCTGTCACTGCCCACTGTCCTAAAGAAACAAGTGGTAAACAAGACTTCTTCATGAGTTATCAGATTTGAAAGAAGCTTGGGCTTCTTACAGAACCTGAGGGCAATGGCACTACTCTAGGTGCTGTGAGGCATTATTTCCATGAAAGACAACCAAATAATGAGTCAGAGCTCAAAATGTTCCCAAGAGACCAAGAAAATGGACAGTAAAGTCCACTAGCCCACTGAATAAGTCATGCCTCAATAACATCTATTTCTAGGATTGCACAAAGTGGTAGACAACCCTTCTACATACTTGTGGTTTGTCCTTTAGTTAGAAAAGTGCTGCATCTTGTGCAGTTTCAAAGAAGAGAACTGACACAGTTTTGATTGCACCTGTTTGTCTAACTTGGGAATAAGACAAAAATTTTAACATGCAAAAAAATCAACCATTACTCAGTTGGCTATAAATATGCATTATGAACCTTTACCTTTTACGACTTTTAATTCAAACAACAGCATCAAACCACTGTTTAGAAAGGAGAAGGGGCAGGGAGGGGAGGGGGGGGGGGGAAGTAAAAATAGTCACACATGCCTTCTGAAGGGAAAGAAAGGCTAAATTCTCACTTACACAGAAGTGCCTTCATATAACTCTGGAAGGATAAAGAGGCTTTCAAGCAGATGTAAATTACACTCTAGCTGCCTTTAAAGCACCATTTTCACTCAGACTAGTTTAAAGCTACTTTGATGCCAATTAGAGTCCAACCTGAATTGTTTATGTGGCACTGATGGAGAGCTGGGAGTGCAGTTGATAGTTAGGAGTGGAAGTATTCAGATCCTAATGTTGAATTTTTTCTGCAAGATCGTTTAACTCAGATTCACAAAAGGAAAGGATGACAAAGAAAAGGAATTTCCTTTGTAAATAGTTCAGAACCCCAAAGAACAGTTGCATAAACTAAGTACCATTTGGCACACATCAGCACTTTTTTTTTTTTCTTTTTCCCTTCCACCGTTTTTATTTTTAAGACAAGAACAATTAATGTCATTTTCAGGAGTGATGTGATAGAAGAAAATGTCTCTGATGAAGTGAGAACGCAAGGCAGGGAAGACTTTGGCTGACTAATGCAGTCACTTTATCAATAGAGTGGCACCACTTTGGCAGAAAGAGAATTCTAGGTAAAATAATTAAGCAATGATGTATTTTTTAATTTAAAAATAAAAAGGAAATGTTAAAAAAAAAAAGAAGGAACATTGTGGGCCACACTGTTCCTCCTCTTCCCTGACTTGGTGGACCATTGCCATCACAGGCACTCTTAACACACTTCCTTGAGGTTTTTGCCACTGCAACACAGGTTGCAGTTCCTTTGCCTGGTAACATCAAAGTAACTCTTCCTCAACAAGCTAGGGCTTCAGAGTAAGACAAATTCATCTGAAAGTCGTTTCAAGAATAATTTTTCTAGCCAGGGTTTCCAGTGGGTGAAGTGACTGCCCTCTTACCTGACCATGAGCAACCTACATCAGAAACAAAAAAAAAAGGAGCTAAATAGGTTACCCAGAGCTTCTGCTTGAAAACAGGTGCTCTGATTCAGATAACACATTCCTTACTTCTCCTTCTCCAGAGGGGAAAAAGATGATGGCAGTGGACATCTGGAAAGAAATGTTTCTCTGTTTTCCTCTATTACTCATTCAATGCCCACATCTGCCAGATGTCTCCCTCCCAGCTGCCTTCTGACCCCTCAAGCTGCTTGGATATGATGAGACGTAGGATTTAGGCACTTTTTAAAGGTTTTGTCCAGAGAGGACCTCCCTCAGCCCTAGAGATGTGCTTTCACAGAATGCTTTCTCTTGGGTTTGCATCAATACCAGCCTCTGCTGAGCTGAGACGCAAATGAACAAACCAGAGCAGATCCCCAAGTACATCATTGGCCCAGCTGGTCACAGACATACTTTCAAAACACTATTCCAGAAGGTCTTTCTTCCCAAAGTGGCTAACTGATCAAAATAAATACATGCATTCAGGACACCTTCTCCCCCACCCCACTGTACTGTCTTTGATTTGTTCAGGGAAAATATTCCAAGACATCTCAATTTGTAACTAGGTAAACAGCTGTAGCATGACCCATACAGCTTCTCAGCTCTCTCTTTTGAAGGTATCTGGTGTTCAAAATAGCAATTCATTTTTCAAAATTTTTATTTTTTTAATTCTGCCAACACTGAGATGTTTGGGTTCATCTGTAGCACCCTGTTCATCCTTTTATTCAGTGTGGTAAGATGCTTCAAAACTTTTGATGAGAACATCCCTTTGCAGACTGTGACTAACAAGACTACTGGACAGTGGCTCCACAAAGAAGAAAGGAGGTTAAGAGGGTGAAGTCTGCTTTCCCACAGGCTACCAGGAGCAACAAGAAATCCCATATGTTGGACATTCCAGAATGTGTTATCCACTCTTGTGCTGTTTTCTGGGGCTTCTACAACCATCTTTGTCCTTGCATGGGTTCAGACTTCCTCTCTTTAATAGAGCAGACAGCACTGGAGCAAATACCATAGTGCACAGGACATTCTGCCTCCAAGGCAGAAGCAGACATCGCACAGAAAAGCATTTTCTTGCATGGAATGGAGCTGTCGCTGCCTTCCATGCACACACTTGATCACTCACTTCCTTATAATTCATATAGCAGCTCTCTCAGGACATCTCTCACCCCAAACTTCCAGTTTGAACCTGGGCCAAGCAATCACTGTGGAAATTTTTCTTCTCATAGAGGCTAATTTGGAGGTCAAAGTTATAAACCCACTTCACTTCTAATGCATTCCTGGCTCTCCACAAATCCCTTCTAAGTGTAGGATATCCAGGCCAGATACTAAGTATCAGCATGGAGCCACCATCTGTCAGAATCTGAAAGACCTTCGAGTGTAACTATCCGTCTTTTCAAGCAGAAAACCTATCCCTTATCTTAATCTCTTGTATAATATTATTATATTGTAACCACTAACTGTCTCAAATATCTCCACTGAGTATATTCACCTTTTGTCTTAATTTCTCGCTTGTCCCTTATCCTCATGAATTTTGAATCTATTGCACCAAAAAAAAACCCTACAAACCAAGTTTAATCACAGAATGCTGATGCAGGGAAAAAAAAAAAAAAAAAAGGCATGTCCACTGGGACACAAGGCAAAAAGCCCAGTTTCATGGACTTGTAGAGAAACAAGAAAGTGAGCAGCAACTTAAATATTTGAAACCTCTTGTCTCCAGGTCAGAATGCAACTCAGATGCATAAGGATTAAGCTCTGGTTGACTGCTACTTGAGGTGCATTAGTGTAGCTACTTAAAGCTGAGTAATTCCATCAAAGGCAAAGTTCCTGTTTGAAGTTAGACAAACAAGTACTGAGCAGCATCAGCTCCACGTTGCCGTTAGATGAATAACATGCCAATGTCGCTACACCATTAATAGCAACACTCAGGATTTTGCTGGTATTTTTTCAGAATATTTGAAATGGAACTGGAACTCACTGTACTCTTTTTTGAAGACCATTTCCCTCAACTGTTTACATGATGATGAGGAAGAGCCAATTGAATCACACAGGGTAAAGAACAGTAGAGATAACCTAAATCTGGCCAAAGTTAGGCCAAAGATAATGTAAAATATATAGTTATTTAATGCATTAGCACTAGAAAATTTGTGGGCAGATTTCTGCAGGATATCTGTGAATAGGAGTGAGCAGGGCATTATCTAGTGTCTGTACAACGTACATTGCAGCACTTAAATGGTGCTGGGTGAAAGAAAGGTTTGGTAAACCTCAACCATTCACCTACCCATAATCAGACGATTTTGTACTGGCCAGGGAATGCATTGGAAGGCTACATTCCCACCACAGTACCATACTTGTTCTAGAAACAATGGATGAAATAACCTCCAACAGCTTCAGAGGTCCTGACCATACCCTAGTGTTTTTAAATAGTGAAAATACAGCAGGTGGTACCATTAAATAACAGATTACTTGCCTGGCCCTCCCTCATGACATCCACCAGGTCTTCTGCGGCCCTGACACTTGCCCATTGTTGAGTCTTAGCTAACCCCAACACCCAAAGAAGACTATTGTCTTCCAGAGCTGCAGGGCATGTAACTGCACCAGGGCCTACGTGACTGAACAGGTAGCTCCCTCCATGTCCTTCTTCAGAGTCATCACTCCAATCCCCTGTCTAAACTACTGTGCTTTGGGATTTACTTGGCTTGTATCAATTTGTCAGTCAATTAGAGAATTTCAGGGTTAGGGGCTTTGCCTACTCCTTTTATCTTTCATTTGGTTGGTTGGTTGGGGTTTTTTAATTTTGAAAAAAAAAAAAAAAAAAGACAGTGGATTTCACTCTTTACTTATCTATTTCCTAACTACCTGTACCAAGAACCTTTTAAATTCTCTAAGAGGATTTGGGTATTTCTTCTTTTGGAGTTTGGGATTTTCTAGCAATATTGTTTCTTTTTCTGTGCCAATTAAAATGCCTCTGCTTTGTAACTGATAAAGGTGCCTTTAACACATGTCCACAACAAGGAGCATTGTGCGCTGTTAAAATTGTACAATAGATGCCCAGTCCCAGACAGATGGTGCTTTATCCTCACCCAGTTTTAAAGACAGCAGAATTCATTGTCCTGTCAGGGATTAATGAAAGTTCCACTCACATTATATGTTCATTCTGGTAGCAAGTCTGTTAGTATCCCACAGATGCTGCAGCTACTGTTTGCAACTAGTGCTTGAATCAGGCAGTCCACACTTGAGGAGAAACATGACATTCAGAAACCAAATGAGGGGCACAATGTAAGAATCTCTGCAGAATGCAACATCATGGTGAATTGGAAAGAGACTTCTAAAAAGCAAGGCAAAGATGATGGAAAGAAAACCACAGGGAAAGAGTAGAAAAGAAAAAAGGGCTGAATATTAAAGCAGACAAAACAAACATCAGGAACCAAGTGGAAGGTTAAAACTAAAGATCCAACGCAACAGAGAAAGTGCCTTTCCTCAGTAATGATCAACATCACATCATGAAAAAAATCAGCACTAGAATGGTGTCCCATAGTAGGAAGAGCAGCTGTAACACAGGCCACAGAGCAATACCAGTGAAGGTACATTATTCTACAGCTGGATCTTGCACCACTTAGTACCTGTTATAGATATAAAATCTTGGAATTTTTCTTTCATCTACCAACCCTGCACCTCAGAGGGATCACCTCCTCTCTCCTCTTCAACCGTG
>JAWWEU010000040.1:60032726-60169061 GCA_035583155.1 Acropternis orthonyx | reverse complement strand
GTGGTCCACTCTGGCCTCCAATCGGGAGGCATGGAGACACACCATTCATAACGCTGCTGCTTCCTTTGAGAGCACACACAGGATCAGTGCTGAAGAAAAAAGACAACGCAGAAAGAACCGTGACTCACCAATCCTGCCTGTGGAGACTTGCGCTCTGCCATTTGCAACTGGACTTGCCTATCTCACATTGGCCTTTTTAGCCATCAGCGCACTTGCAGCAAGCGTGGCTAGAGCCCTTCCCAAATCTTCGTTCACAAAGCCTAGCCATGATGATGATATGACACCAAAGAATCTCATGCAAAGTGTAAGAGGGACTAATCCCAGCTTCTTTGAAATGCTAGTCTTCTATTTCCAGATTGCATGAAACCTTAAAAATCATCCCTGACCTACCTGACAATGTCTTGATGAAGTTGGGATACAAAAGGCAAAGGAAAGGCAGTAGCTGATGTGTCTCTAACCCTAAAAGAGAGCAAGATCTAGCCACACCATGTAACGCTTTGTTGAAACAAACTGGATATCAAGGGACTGGATGTTGTTTGACAGAAGTCATTATTAAGAAGACCTGGAACAGGAACTCAGGGGGCAAGGTTTATGTACTTCCTTGGTATTCTACATGAAAATAAAAATATATATATTAGGTGTAATTAGATAACAAAGTATCTGGCCTCTCTCCTCAACAAAGAATAAATGGACTTTTTCCAGAAAAAGATTAACACAGAGGTCATTTTGCTATGACTTTATTTTTTATTTAACCCAGGGAAAGTAATTATTTTGCTAACCACAACACCATGACAGCCACATTGCAAGCACATCAGGTATAATCTGGTTCATAAGACACATCTCCACTTGGCCCTCAGGCTAGATGGAGGTGAAACACATCAGCTGCTTGGTATCTTGAGATACTGTCCAAATACTCTTAGGCCCCTTTAGGTTTCCAAACAATCTAGAACCTACCCAAAGTGGTGTGTTTGTTACTACAATGCAAACTAGTCACTTTTAATAAATAGCATTTAGTTCCCAAAACACGAGTATCCCTCAGAAACAAATTCTTGCAAGTATGTTCAAAAATAAGTGGCCTGATTTTCACAATGTTTTAAGCACTAAAAAATCCTGTCTTTCTTGCCATCTTAAAAAAAAAGAGACACAAAAATTAAAAAATCATATTAGTTAGTATGCATAACACACAGAGGTCTTAGGCAGAGCAGAACTGCTGAGCCATTTACACTCCTTCTATAGATTAATTTATGGAGTATAAAGCTTCTAATGGAAGTTTCAGATATGGGTTTGTGCTGCACTTTTAGATGCCTGGCACAGGAACAGGAATCGAGGAGTCAGGGTTACACTGGTCCCAAGCCACCTCTCTCTCTCTGATTTCAGGTCTTGGCATAATTTAGCCAGGTCCATCTGTCCCTGCTTGCCCTTGGGCATCAACAGTGCCAGGAACCTCAGCACGACTGTGTGTTATGGCCCTGCTCCTCACGTATTTCCCTCCCTTGCCCACACCCCTCTGTGCCAGCACTGATAAACACTCTCTGGGTCTCAGCTACTGAGACAAAGCTGTGGGTTTTAGTGCTCCTTTCCTAGCACAGAGGAGCAGCAGACAAGCAAGGGCAATTTGAATGCTTTTAAGCTTGCAGAAGTCCTTTGGTAGGCATCTTAAGAAGACACTGTACCTTCTACACCCTGACACGCAAGCCTGAAGCCAGGGGAGTAGGACACACCCCAGACATGGAAGAGCAAGGGTGGCTCTCTGCAGAGCAGCCATGCCAAGACACACAATGTAGGAAATACGCTCCCTCAGCAGTTCCCAAGTGAACCAGAGAATCTCTGCCCAACCCAAGCACAATAAATCCAGCCCAACCTATGTTCATGGGTACTTTCTGTTTCCAGCAATGTTTTCCAGAAGATATAAACCTCTTCCATGCACACCTCCACCAAGCAAAAACAGCTCAGCCACAGATTTTTTTAAGTAGCCCTAGTTTTAAAAAGTTTTCACTTTTTGTTCCCTAAGTCAAGTGAAGGCTCATGTCAGAATATTGTTCCAAGCCTCACCCAAACACTCTAAATTTTGCAGGTCTAAAATACTAAACTGCAAACCTCAAAGAATTGCCTATTTTTACATGACTATCCTTTGTCTTCAGCTTTTTGTTGCTTTATATTTTTGACACTTTCCAGTTTACAGACACAGCTGAAATACAAACATGAAGATACCTGACAAATTTGGGAAAATTAACAAAGGTTTAACTTTTTTTGAGTTTAACACTATCAACTCAGGCAAAGTAGTACTTCTGTGTGATAAAGTAGTTATTTCTATATCAAACTATATTTCTACTCTCTTTGCAAACCTGTTAAACCAGAACTTGGGAATATGAACAGGGTATTATTAAATGCAGTCTGAATGCATATTATGAGATATCCAAGTGTGAAAGCTTGAACACACTATGTAGTCCAATGTGTGTGTAACATATGTACAGGACTGTTTTTCGTACCAGGGCTCTGAGGCTTAATAGCTTTGGCTTTTATAAGACAGCTTGGTACTGAGTGAGAACACATTAAGAACCACTCTCCTCTCTGAGCAGATGGCAGCTCCTTATGGCAGGGACACAGCACATGGACGCAGGCTTGCTATTCCCATGCAATGCTCAGAAAACTAGAACTGGGATGTTTGGCACTGGGGTTTTTTTTCCTTACTTCAATTCTTACAAATAAGTAACAAGTACACAGAAATAGAGATATATGTATTACCTAAAACTACAAGGTACACTACTTTTCCAACTTTTGTTGGACTGTAAGTCTGCCATGCTGCAGAATATTCACCCTATATTTATAACAGTCCTTAAAGTATGTCCAGAAGAATACATTCATTCTTTCTGTCAGTCATCCTTTATCACCCCAGTAAATCCATTCAGCCCCTCTTCCAGTGCCCTAATGTTACTGGGGACCATAGGTCTGCTCTTTCCACTCCATAGAGCTGGAGAGAGGGATATTCACATTCTACGATGACAACATCAGTTCCATTGTCTCTACCCTTCTCCTGCCATGTGCAGTTACCACATGTCCAGTGCTCACAGAAAAGCAGTAGGCCTTAAAGATCAAATTATCAAATGTCATTTTCTTTTACCCATACAAACAGAAAACAAGATTACAAGAAGTTACCCTCTTGATAAATTCCTTGTCTTCTTTGCTGTAGAGATCTTTTACTTCTCAGTGAAGATTCTGCTTTACAATACAAGAGCTAAAGTAAGTAAGCAAGGATGGAAGCAGAGGGGGAAAAAAGGATGGAGTTGTGACAAAAAGAGAAAAGAAACTCTACTACTTCAGCCTTGGCTATCAGTCAGAGAGTGGAAAGCAGATTTATAGTTGTTATAGTAAATCACTTAAAACAAACCAAGGCACCCAGCTATCTGTACTCTGTCAACATCATTTTTTATCCTTTAAATGCAACACAAATAAAAAAAGCTTACATTCCATGTGGAAAGCTCATAGTCACTCCTCTCTCTACTGGAACTATTCAGAAACCATTTTCATGTTAGGTGGTAGTTGACTTTTTCACATCCAAGTAAGATGTCAAGTACATGTGTATTCTGCCACTTAAAGTTGCCCCAAGGAGGAGAGCTGGATTGTTCACATTTCCCTTTTGGAAAGTGAGATGCCAGTCAAGAAGCAAGATCTCTCTAAAGAAAAAAATTTGTAGTCTAATGGTGTGTGGGAGTGTGTTGCGTGTCACTGTCTGCCAAAATAATTTGTCATCAGAGTGAATTTCCTCAGCTGTGCATCAGGTGTTGAGATGCCACAAAAGTCATTAAGAGCCCTCATGATGAAGGCTCAGGGGCAGGTGGGTGGGAAAAGAGGAAACTAAAATCCCACCCAGTCCACTCTGGGGAGCTAAATGCTGAATAATAAAATTAAATGGTAATAATTACTAATGAGGAAAAAAAAAAACATCTTCCAGAATACAGTACAGGAGGTACTCTATTTCCAGCACATATGGAAGGGGCAGATACATAAACCCACCTCATCAGATGTGCCTACTGTCATTAAAACCCCTTAGTAATCAGGTACCTCAACAGCAATGGCTGGAGACTTCATTCTTGAAGAAAACAAACACTTTGCATTGCATTCACATATACAAATAAGGCCATAGATATGCAAATCTAAACCCAGTTCTGATTCCTTCTTTTCCCAATTACGGCTAACAAGAGCAGAAGCAAAAGACAGTGTCTTACAGCTCAGAAGCAAAAGACAGTGTCTTACAGCTCAGTATTACTGTGATATGAGGTTGTCAGGCTGATGTGCAAGTACCAAATACTAGTGACTACTGCAGAAATTTCAATAAGTAAAACTCACAATTTTTCTACACTCCAGTTCTCTGCAGACAAGGCCAGATATCAGCAGTAGTGACATAAAAATTCTACTCATTAAAACAGAGGAAGAGGTGATTAAATAAGGTTTTGCCTGTATTCAATCACTTAAAGGTGATACCAGAAGCTGTTGAAAGTTTCTGTAAGAATACTTTCCAGAACCATTTAATTCTCACTGTTTGCAAAGTTCCCTCAGGTCTGGTGGGTGGAATCACCACAGAGCCACAGCTCAGCCCCTGACCTAATGGGAACTGTATGGGGCAACACTTTCCCTAGTCCTGCTTTTGTACCTTCAGAAAAAAAGAGCAAAATGCCAGGATCTTTGCATGCCCAGAACCACACCTGAAATGCTACCAACATGACTGAAGTAACACAAAGCCTCTTGAATCCTGAGTTAAGGACATCTGTCCTCATGTTTACCTCACTCAGGATAAACCACAAGCATATCTCATGCAGTCTTTGCAAAGACATTTTGGTATGAACATTCCTCTCCATCCTCAGTTAATTTAACATTGATTTCCTCTCTAACTCTCCCTTTCTTCCATAGTTGAGTCAAGATGTGTTTACTAATCAGACAAGGCCAGGAGTCCCTTCTCCTGATCATTACAGGGAGGAACATCATTAGAACTAGAGACATTGCTTGGGGCAGGTGGACATGGATTAAGTGATGTGTGGGAGAGGCTCGAAACTAATTTGTGAATTAATGTTTATCCAGGTAAAAGTTTTAATTCCAATTACATGACAAATCTTTTGACACATTTGTATATAATCTGCATCTGCAGCTGTACTTGGTGTTGCTATATAAGCAGTTCCAGAAGGAAAAATAAAGATTCTTCTGGAAAAGCTGTGAAATCTGGATACTCAAATTAGTTTCATAGTAGTAACAGGTACCAGCAAGAGTAGCTGTCCAGACAGCAACTTTTGAAAGCTCACAGGCTGGAAAGCAGCACAGGCCATTAGGCAAGACTTTTGTTACAGAAAAAGTATGAATTTCACTGGGAATTATTTCTGTCTGCATTGCTACAGTTTCCAAATTGTTCTTGTATTCAATCATTACACCACAAGTTAAAAATAACTATCCTGGTTTTGAGTAGCTCATTACTGAACTGGCTATAGAAAAGGAAAAAAAAAAAAAAAAAAAAAAGAGAGAGATTTGATCTATTTCTGGAAGGTTTTGACTTCAAAAACAGATTTCTCAGAGAAAATTCATTCCTTTTTGTCCACCATTTTTAAGAGCCTTCCTATTGTTTGTCATGCTGAATGGGTTTTTTTGGATGACAAGAATCTTCAAAACAAATTATTTAAATAATGCCAAAAATCTGCAAGGTTTTCATTGTTACATTTAAAGGAATGAGAAAGGACAGAAACCTATTTTTTCAGAACCACAGGCACATTATCTTCAAGGCAGAATCCCAAAGGAAACCAATAATTATTGCTTTTATTCTCCTTGAAAATCTTCAAAAACAATAAAGGTGTCTAAAAGCTTGAGGTATATGAAGAGAACATTCACAACAGGACCATAAAATGCATGGAATTTATTATTTACCACACTTGTGCACTAGAGTGTTAAAAAAATGAGCAGGTGCCATCTTTGTCAAGAAATTCTCCATAAATGGGGGTAAGGGAAGATTTACAGCAGCTACTGAAAAAAGGTTTTCCTAATCATGGATAAACTGGAGCCTTTATCTACAATGTGTGTAAAATTGTAAGGATTGTGACTGCATCATGCTGATAATTATAAGAGCTTTAAAAATACATGACTAGACCTCATACTGAAATGCATCAATCCCACTTAGAGAACTTGCTTTCCCTTCAATCTTTTCTCCATTTGCTATATTCTTATAATTTATTTTTCCTTGTTTTCTTGAAAGTTCTTGCCCTACTTAAGCCATGTTTACCTTTTCCTGAATCATTCTCAATCCTCATTACATCACTTTCCCTCCTTTGAATCTACATCTTCCCTTTTACCAACAGCTCCTTCTTTTTGAATCACTTTCCTAGCAAGAGGCAGAATGTTGCTTTAGGCAAACCTTTCTCATTCTCCATTTTCAAGTAGTGAGAATGATGCCTTGCAAGCTATTTGTAAAAGTATCTAAGACAACAGAAGAGAAAGAAAAGGGAGAGTTGAGCAAAAACAATCACTGTGCTCTGTGGTCTTCTATTAAAAGGACTACACAGGACTATATAGTAAAGATGAGATGGTGATTTATGCCTCCACTAAAATAAGATTTGTTTGAAAGAAATCAGTACTCACAGAACCTCATCTGAGCAACGGAAAGTAATTTGTACAGGTATACAAATTCCTGGCTAAAACATATGCACTTCACTCTTCTGGCTTAATCTTATAAATGCAGCTTAAACTAAATCCGAACCTGAAGATTAATTCAGATTTTGCTATCAAAACCACCAGGGCAGACTGCTCTGTCTACTTAAGAGCTGATGCTGAGTTTTCCAGTTGAATAGTTTTGGGGAAAACCCTTGGACTTTTCAAATCTTTACCAATCTGCAACATTTTAAAGTTTCACTGTCACTAGGCGGCTTCTGCCTAGCATGTTCTGGAGTAATTTCTTTATATTTTCTAAACTTTGACTAAATGAGCATTCCTTCTCCTTTCTACATTCAAACTTGTATCCCTGATGGTCTTCCCATCTTGCACTAAATAAAGATTGCTTTTAAAAAAATACCCTAAACCACCTTGTAACATCTGCACTGTCACACTGATTTCCTGGGAAATGATCTGATTCTTCTGGCTGAGTTAAAACACTTGGCATTTAGCCTTTTTCTTCTTCTTTATTACTGCCTCATAAAGCAATACCTGCATGGTATTACTTAGCTAATTAATGCCTATTTAATGTAAAGGGCTGTAGCCATCTCCCGGCACCTACAGCCATTTTTTCTTCCTCTCCCCAACAAGACCAGATGGCATTCTGGCCAACCTTCACTCACCCTTCACAAGCCAGGCACTCAGTTTGGACAGTGCAGGTAGCAGCTTTGGAAACACATTCCCATCACAGCTAGACAGATGCTAGAAAAGAGTGTGCTACTGCCCCAAACAATGGCAAAATTAATGACTTCTATTAAAAGACATAGATTAAACCTGTACCAAGGTATAGTCACCTTTTCATCTTTGTATGCTGTTATGGTTTTTATTTCATTTCATTTTCCAGCTCTCAACACATAACAGGGTGACAAAAGTAACTAGGAAGAAAAATATATTGCCAACAACAAATGCTTACAACAGGCCATGGGGTTGTCTACAACTCACTGCACCATTTCATCATAGGATAAAATTAGGATGAATCTACTGGTGTACAAAGGCAGGGTCCAGTTACATGTCTCAGTGAAGTTAGACCAGAATATTTAGCTTTTTCAAAATCCTGCACCTCTAGTCCAAGTAAATTGTCTTCCCATTGAGTTTTGGGGTTTTTTTATGCAGTGTTCACACTGATTGATGTTCCTGTTAAACTACAGTCTGCCCCAGCTCCTAGTTACTGCATCAAGACACTGTTTCATCTCCTGTCCTCTCCATACACTGGTTGCATATCAAAGAGCTATAAAAAAAAAGGGAACAAAATATGAAATACCATTAATCACAAGCCAGCTGAAAATAACATGAAGCTCAGTTAATTGAAAACAAAGGCATAATTTTTGTCTCAGAAAAAACCCTACCTCAAACCTATTATATTCAAATTACACTTTGACACAATAGCTTGTGATTAAAAGCAATGCCAAACATTATAATTAATTTCAGATCACATATTCTCTTCTCTGCTTCCATTTACTGAAGTAATATAAGGGATCTTTCTCTTTGCATACTTTGACTTGTTAGCTACATTCCTCACTTGTCAGAAATAATTACTTCATCTTAGAGGTTTCATATATATAAATATGCATATACGCACATATTTATGTATGTGTGTATACAGTGATGACAGATGCACTCTAAGCAGCCTGCAGCTATATTATGATCAGCTGTGGTTTAATCTGTTCCTGACACCTGAAGAGCTTCACTCCCAACTGTTTAAGAGAAAAATGACCATTCAGAAAACATTCCCAATGAAATAACTGTGACACTTTCTCCCCTGCCACTTGCCCTAGGCTATTGAATAATGCACTTTAAGCTGGAAAAGCTGTACCATATTTCACACTAGAGGTAAAATACTGGATGTTCATAATGCTTAAAAGATCCATGAGAGCTTCGGTACAGGAGGAATTGTCCCCTCTGTTCTCTGCCATATTCCTCTGTAGGCAATTTACTAAAATCCTTCTCTCAAGCTTTATTTGAAAAATAATTTCTGAAGGGACAAATCTCTGTAAAGAACTTGTGAGCTACTTCAGCTGCCAAAATATAATAGTGCTCTCTAAAACACCTTTTTTAATTATTTTTTTTTTAAGTGCCAGGTTAAAAAGAGTACTTTAGGTTTCAAAGTCAAACATCCAACAGCTTGGAAATGCCAGAGCTCATGTCACCTGAGCATCATACTCCATTCCTGTTGCGCTTAAATATTATGACAACCTTTAATCCCATTGCCACCCTTCACTTTCTTCTACTGGACTCTTGCCTCAGTATTTAGGCAGAGACCTGCATGATATCCTTCTGCGTATGCAGTGCACAGCCTCAAGATTTATTTATTCCACAATACCAAGACCACACAGAATGCAAAATGATTACTTTCCTGCTAAGCATTTCTGACAGAGTCTCCCCATAGTACCCAAGTTTCTCATGGCCATGAAATTTACCCTCACTCTGCTCCTCTAAGGTGAGGATGCAATATTATCTGTATTCTACAGCTGGGAAAGCAGGCACAAACTTTCCATTAATTTTAGTATTACAACCTGAGGCAACAGAAAGCCTATTTCTCAGTTTCCAGCCCTTCACTCTCTTTAAAATTCTCCTTGTATTGGCCTCTCAGGAACCAAACCTACTTCACATTGGACATGCACAGAATCAGGAGCACACCATTAACAGGCTATTTGCAATAAGTTTGTTGTAAATCTTCATCATTCAGAAATCCTATCACGGAGGTTGAGGGGTGAAGCCAGTCCTCCAGAGCAGCATTCAACTGCCTTAGCTATAATACCTTGTTTCTCCACTCAATCCCCTGACTCATTTACTATACACCTTCCATCTTGGAAGCAAATGAGGCAGTGTCTAAACATATTTCAGTGCTTGCCCACTTGTGTAATGAATAATCTGCACAAACCCAAAATTCCAGATTCTGGAGAGAAACAGCCACCAAAGGCTTCACCCATGCTTCTAGCCGATATCACCCATCTCTTAGCTATGTGCACTCCATGTCCTCGGTCTTTTCATTATTCCCATTTTGGTTTCCAGACACCTGCATGTCCTCTGTGCTCCTAGCTAACACCTCCCATCCTCCAACCCTGTTCCCCAACTTGTGCACATGCTCCCTTTTTGCTTCTACTCCTTTGGCTCTTGCAACCTCTTTTCCTTGTTCCCTCATACACCTTTCCCTGGTCCATCCCCATTTGACCATGACTACGGCATCCCTTTTTGCCTTGCTGCTGGAGTTGGTGAGCAGCGCAGCCCCACTTCCCTCAGCCCTGCAACCTGAGTCAAGCACAGAGGGGCATAACTCCTCCATGAGCATGTACAGATAGAAACTTTTGAAAGCAAAGCCCTTGAATCTGAGGTGTCTCCAAAGTGCATGAACAACCTCATCAGCAGGGCAAACTCAGGGGTAATTTTCAAGATAGCAAAAGGCGTCTCCCTGGCATTATGATGACATTTTATTAAATGTCAGGCCTCCAAAACTTCATTCCACTACCAGCACTAAAATGTCTCAGGAAAAAAACTGCTGGATTTATTTATCTGAAAGAAGGTATTTTAAAGGAGCGCATTTCCCACAAATCTTGGCTTTAGAAAGAACTGACTTTTTTTGCTCAAGTTTTTATTAAAAGAAAAAGAATCAGTCAAAGACTGAGTCCTGCCATGAAAAATTTGTGTCAAAACAATTGTAGTTTAGAAAAGCTGTAAAGAAAACAATTCCTTAGAATAGGCAGTGACAGAAACACTTTACTCTGGGCAATGATTGGTTTTCCTTGTACTTAATAAATCTACCAAATGTAATTGTTACAGATAAGCAAACATTCCCAGTCATGCTGATATAAACAAAATCATTCCTCTTACCAATTAGAAATTAGTACACATGTTCTCACTGTCTCTCCACATTGCCTCAAAGTGTCTAAGCATCAATTTTTGATAGCTTTGCCAGCTGCAAACTTTGGCCCCTACCATTCCAGTCTGTGGAACAGTGAACCTGAATTCACCATCCTTCACATTGCAAAGAGCACCAAGATCTGCTCCAGAATCCCTCAGGGGTATAAGAGAAAACCAGGTGAGTGTCTCCTGGCAGTGCTACCTAGATCACCCTTTCTTATCATTACATCTCCTTTTCCTGGCAGCAGTTTCCAGTTTGCTGGGCAGTTTCCAGTTTGTAGCCAAGTGGCTGCACAGCCTGTCATCCGCACTGCATCTGTCCTGGAGCTGTAGGGTCTGCCTGCTCTGTAGGCACCTTGCAGCCCCCTTCCACACACATCCAGGCAGAAGGAATATTTGAAACAAGGACCACATGCTCACTATTCCTAAGTTTTCTATACTAAGTTTTAAAACCTGTCCATAGGGATACTGATACAGTAAAATGAGAAACAAAAAGGAGAAGTCATTTATGTAATTATACATCAGGTACCTGGGGGGAATAAACAACCCCAAAACACTGGAATCTTACAAACCCACCAACAGAGTTCTGACAGGTATGTCCCATCTAAACTTTGGTAGTGACCATAGATCTACTGATGGTATTGAAAAATCTAAAGTGAAATGACCAAAAAGCTGAGAACCACTTCTGAAATAAGCAAGCAGAATAAGAGATGCTTTTATACAAATCTGAACAAGGCAAATAGGAAATCTCCATGGGGGAATCATCAGGAAGATAACCACTGTTTAGCCATCCTACATGATTCAAGATTATATGGAAACTATTGCCTGTATCTTTGACAGCAAGCAGCAGTTCTAGAGTTTTCTGGTTTGTCACATTGCATCAGAGCTACTGTGAGGGTGAATGCTTTGATTTTGCTCCTAACCAGTTGCCAAGATTTCCTTAGCTAGAACTTCAGGCATCAAAAGCAAAGTATTTTCTTTCAGAAACTTGAACTGTGTTAATTAAGAGTTCAGGGTGCCACAGAGAAAGAAACAAAGCCAAGAACACATAATAATGGAGAAAGAGGAAGAATAAAACGGAGGAGCTAAAAAGAAGTAGCAAAAGGACTTCTGCAATTTCAGCATGTTGGCACAATGCAATAAGCTTAAGGGAGACACTAGGAGTTGTCATCAAGCAGAGAAATGCAGAGGGCTCTTACTGCAGCATATGTGTCTGGCTGGCGTCCTTTTGTTTGTCAGGTACCTCAGAGTGGGGGGAAATCTTGCCAAGGCCACTGTCACTCAGCATCCTCTTTCGAACTGCAGGGTTCCACCGATCTGATATTCTAAGCATACCAGAAGGAAGAGAAAAGGATTCACCCCTCAGAAATTACCTTGCATGCTCCACTTTGAAGCTGTCCTATGCTTACTCGTTCTCAGCATTTTTTAGTTCATAGCAAGTTAAAATTGATTAATTCACTATGAATACAAGGCTATTCCTAAAGACAAATAGAAGCATTTCTGGTTTGCCAAGAGGATGATAAGAAACAGGCACTTCATCATCATTCTTAAACAGAAAGCGCTTCAGGGCCTTATACACTGGTATAAGCCTTAACCACGCAGAGAAGGAATTTGTAACTCAATTATTAGAGATTTATGGCATGGCAGATAGCCAAGTGTTATCTTGACCTATAGAAGAGGTTAAAAGGTGCTGAAATCTATTAGTTCTGCTGGGTGCTCCAGTATACCTAATGGAGTGGATGTTATGCTAGTGCCCTTCTGCCATTTTACCATGGCTGGATTTGTTCTTGTCCCCAGCTCCCCACCTAGTATCTGCCCTCCCACATCTCCCAGTCCTTCAGAAAAGAGGACCAGAAAGAGATGCTTATCTCTAATATGACTGATCCCATCAGCACTCACCCAGAGGCCTGCTCCACTACCAGATCAGGCATTCCCGGCGGCGTCCCCACCTGCTGTGACATTACCATCTCTGGGTCCAGAATAAAAATCTCGTCCTGCGAAATTTCCGTCACAAAGTGCAAATGTTCCTGTCGGAGTAATACAAGCAACAAATAGTGAACCTGCACCATCTCTGATCTCTCAGAGTACCCAGCTGCTGCCCCAGAAACAGCTGGATGCATGCCAGGGTCTCTGAACAGCATTCAGGGGAGTCTGTGTTTAAGTGCATACTTATACAACCACATTGAAACCAATGCCACAGAAGCCACCAATAAATATTTCATCAATTCCAAGTCAAACAAGATTCTCAATAAGCAAGCTTCACACCAGCAACACTTAAAAGGCTGCTACTCAATGACTATGTCATTCTGATGAAAACTGGAGGTCTACCCAAAAAAAGCTGAAGTTTACATTTTGAATGAGGACCAACAGCTGAGATCTCCCCTTCAATGAACTTTTCGTTGTTTGGGGGTACTCCTCCAGGCCTCCACTGCTTGTACATTCTGCTTTCACATTTCCATTACCAAAGCTCTCTTTCTTAGTCCTTCTTTTCAGTTATTGACACTGAAGGCTCATTGTCCTTCAAAAAAACCCACTGAGCATGAGTAGGCCTGTCTATGTAGGCAAATGGGCAGGAAACTTCCCACCTGTAGTGTGCTGGGACCATCACACAGTATTGACCTTTTCCCCACAGAAACACAGGATAGAGGAGCAGGAGAGAAAGATGGCCAATGCTACAGCATCAAGTATTAAACAAATGTAGAATAAGCCAAAGAGGGTCACATTGCCTGGTTTAACCTGCATCTTCTTTACCCCATGCCTTCCAAATGTTAAAGTACAATATGAAAGCAAAGATGTACATGTGTGTAAAGAAGTCCCATGGTGGCTACATGCAGACACTGAACCTGAGAACTCTGAACTAAAGTCACAGCTTCTGCTGCTTGAACTAAAGCACCAGCTGCTTTTGCTAAGAAGGAGTGCTACATTCAGGTGGTTCAGAAACAGTTTACACAGTTCTCAGGGGGAACAGATACAATTGACCACTGTGAGAAATCAGCAACTTGCACTTAATGCTGAGCCACTAATTGGCTTGTTCTGCCTACAAATCAGAAACACCAAAAGCCTTGTGAAATTTTCAGTGTTTTCTAGAAAATATATTCAGATTGCCAAATTATACCAGAGGTTTGAATCCAGCAGAGCCACATATTGTTTTGGGGTTCCTTAGGAATATTTGATGCAGCTCTACTCATAGTTCTTAAATTGTGACAACACCTTAACTTCCGTAGTTATTTCATGGCAGACACACACACACAGAGGATCAAGATTTCTGGTGCCTAAAAGCATCAGTGAAAAGATAAATGCAAATACACTGCAGTCATACAAATGCCCTTAGTAAGACAATAATGAAGATAAGTGCAGAAAATTCTGGTCTGTATACCAAATTAGTAGTAAGCAGGGCAGGTGGTCATCAGGTACAAGACATCATTGAAACAATGTGACTTACATCAATTAAAAAATGGCCCAGAATATTTTCTCTACTTCTCATGAGATGTCAGTAACCTTTAGGAATACACAGGTGGAATGGCAGATAATTCATTTTAAGCTGCACTTGACATAACTTTAAAAAAAAAAACAAAAACCAAAAAACTCTAGAAATGATAACACAATAAATATTTACCTGAGATCTGTCAATGCGGTAAAAACGATCAGCAGAAGTTGCTGCAAGACAGAGAAACAGAGCCATAGTGAAGAAAATAGCCTAAGCAGAACTGCATGGACAAAATTGGCTACGCTACCATTGTTACCACATAAGACAATCCCTGTGCCAGTGCAGTTACAGTGACCCTACAAGAACATAATCTAATTAATTCATTATGTCCAGATGAGTGGTGTCTCTCAGGGGTCAGTACTGGGACTGAAACTGCTCAACGTCTTTGTCAGCAACACTGACAGCAGGACTGAGAGCACCCTCAGCAAGTTCACTGATGTCACCATGCTGTGTGTTGCAGTAGACATGCTGGAGGAAAGGGGTGCCATCCAGAGGGAACTGTCCACGCTTGAGAGGTGGGGGCATGTGAACCTCACAAACTTTCAAAGCAAAGTGCAAAGTCCTACACCTGGGTCGTGGCAGTCCCAGGCAGACTACAGTTTGGGTGGAGAAATGACTGAGAGCATCCCTGTGGAAAAGAACTTGGGGGTGTTGGTTGATGAAAAACTCAATATAAGCTGGCAGTGTGCTCTCACAGCCCAGAGACCCAACTGTGTCCTGGGCTGCACCAACAGAAATGCGGCCAGCAGGTCAAAGGAGGTGGTTTTCCCCGCTCTACTCTGCTCTTGTGAGACCCTACCCGGACCACTGCATACAGTTCTGCTGCCCCCAACATAAAGACATGGAACTGTTGGAGCAAGTCCAGAGGAAGGTCATGAAGAGGACAGACAAGAGGACTGGATCACCTCCCCTGTGAAGACAGGTTGAGAAAGTTGGGGCTGTTCAGCCTGGAGAAGAGAAGGTTGCATGGAGACCTCATAGCAACATTCCAGTATCTGAAGGGGGCCCACAGGGAAGCCAGAGAGGGACCCTTCATTAGCAATTGTAGTGACAGAACAAGGGATAATGGGTACAAACTGAAAGAGGGAAAATTCAGGTTAGCTATTAGGAAGAAATTCTTTACTCTGAGAGTGATGAGATATTGGAACCTGTTGCACAGAAAGGTTGTGGTTTCCCTGCCCTAGCAGTGTTCAAAGCCCAGCTGGACAAGGCCTTGAGCAACCTTGTCTAGTTGGGAGGTCTCCCTGCCCATAGCAGGGAGGGTTGGGACTAGATGATCTTTAAGGTCCCTTCCAACTCTTAACATTCTATGATTCTATGATATTCCTATCCCATTAAATGATTAATTTAAAGGCGATGCTTAACAAAACAGTAGTCACTGAAAATATTAACTTGAAATAAATATCAAAAAAATTTATTAAATGGATTTCAGGCTCAAAGAAGAATTGATTACATTAAAATATGTGACAGGAAAAACTATTTTTTTTGTTCCAATGAGAGTATAGCAAGCATATAATTACATTGATGGGTCTAATAGGATTAATTCAAATTTTGAATCTAAAGAACAATAACATGCTTAGGAGTTCTTTGTATATCAAATGCATGGCCACAGATATTCATTCTGAATTAAAAATATGTTCAAGGACAATTTATGCTACTCATGAAAAACACATGAAAATAGAGGAGATTCACTAAATAAAGCACATATAAATTTTGTCACTGCCAAAACCCAAAAGTATTTTATCATCTACAATGTGCTTCATCAGATGTGATTTTTTTTTGTATCTGCTTTGCATTTCATTTAACAAGTGAAATCAGGTTCATTCACTCTGGAGTTTTGACACAAAAGCACAGTGATACGCATTGTAGGCTTTGGCACTGCAAAGGAATATCTAATATTAAAGACAAAAACTGAATGCATCTACCCACCCAGCTTTCTCCAAAAACCAAACAGAATCTCAATATGCTTTTTATCAATTTCCCTCATGAGAGACAAGGAAGAGTGATTAGAGACTGCCAAGGAGGATTTGTTTTTGTTTAGAATATTAAAAATTAAGTCTCCCCATGCTGAAGCTTTTGTAAAGGCAGATGCCATCCATTTCAACTGCTAATTTCTGTGCTCTGGAGCTTGATGTAAAGCCCAAATGACTCATCTGCTTTGACAAACTCTGGGTCAGATACAAGTGCAGTGTTACAAGGAAAGGGAGGTACTTTCCATCACCTAAGCATTATAGTGGCTAAAGACTATAGAACTTACAGAGAAACCAGAGTGCAGAGCACAGCCTTGCCATCAGCAGTGTGTTGCCACAACCAGCTGCACTCTGAGTTCAGGCAGTGCCATGCACTGAGTCTGCTCATTACAGCACAGCCGCTAATAAACCAAACTAACTTCCCTTAGGGAAGCAGGTTTCCTTGGGATGAAAAAGTTACAGCAGACATTTTGATTGCTAGATGAAGGGCCTGTTTCACTTTTTAGGGCGGAGGGGGGGGGGGAAAGGAGTCACTCAACTCCTTTTTTGACCTGCTCAGTGTAACAAGAAGGAATGGTTATCCCTCCACAGTAATACTCTCAGATGCACTATCCTTCATATGCACACCAGAAGCAAGGAGCATGCTAGGCACAAGACAAGGGAGATGCACTTACCATCTAGGAAGCACCATCTAGGAGAGAGCTTCTGAACAGAAAGTACTCTGGGGAAAGAGCTTTCCTGGTCCTGGATAGGGCAGGGAAAACACATTAAAACAAACAAACAAACAAACAAACCTGTTTTTCCTCTAAAAAGGGCTGTTTTCTAGACTTTGCTTTTTTTCATTTTGCTCTACTGACATTGCACAATATGTAAAAGCTACATAACATAAGCCCACCGGATTTTCTTCCCCATTACATCAGGGTTTGACTGCAAAAATATGAAAGAGTAAACTGACATGGTTAATTTCAGCCACATCTTCAGCTATCCCCTTCTCTTAAGCTCAGCAATGCCAAAAACCTTTGCATCAACAACTTTCTCAGCTTATGTGTGGGCACACAGGAACAGAGGGAGGCGAAAGAGTTGAAAGACACACATCGGTATCAAACAGCAGCTACAAACTCTAATTACTGTGTTTGTTCCTTATGTGCTGTCACAGAATCATAGAATATGCTGAACTGGAAGGGACCACAGGGATCACTGAGTCCAACTCTTAGCCCTGCACAGGATCATCCCCAAGAGTCACATGATGTGCCTGAGAGTATCTGTCACCTTCCTTTATTCCACCTCAGTATTTTTACACGCTTTCCCTCCTCTACCGATCTGTCACTCAAAGCAATTCCCCACTTTCCGTGTCTCTGCTCTGTTCTAAATGCATATTGGGGTAAAAAAAACATGTTATCCCCTGCACCGAGAATACAGAGAGTGCAGGTCTGAGGACCACCACTGGCCAAACAAAGAGACATCCTACACCAACATATTCCTATTTTGGCTAAAAAGTTCTGCTCCTGGAGAGCTGACAGATGTTACTTCAGTATCCAAACTAAATGGGAGACATTCTTCCTGACCTATACTCACCAAGGATTCAAACAGCCTACACCACTCATTTTTAGCTCTCACTGAGCTGGAGAGGCAAAAGGGATCTTAAAAGAGCAGAAGGTGGTCATGGCTGTGCTCCATGATGCCAGTGGATAGTCAGTCAACTTCCTGAAGCCACTGGGATATAACATTTAAACACAAATATATCTGCACAGGGCTAAACACAACAGCATTGATCTTGGACACACACACAGAATTGGTATAGAGACAGATTCTATCCTTATTTACATGTTAAGCAGCACAATCAACACATCTGCAAATGATGTAAATTCAGGCCCATACTGGCTCAAGATTAAACTTTAGTCCTCTTTCAGACAACAGACTAGAGAGCAGTATACCAAGTCACATGGCAAGAAAAGAAAAAGTAGAAGCAACAGGAAGCGTTTTACTTGATTCCATAAACCTTGCTCTCATGTACAGCTTATTGTCTCCAGCCTCTATGCACTACAGGAGAGATGGAGACAAAGACAGAATAACATTCTATAAAGTGAACTGTATCTGTAAATGGGAACCATATAACACAATCTCAGTGGTTTCATAGAATCCAATTCAAAATACACTTTTTCTTTCTCTAAGAAGGACTAATGGAGCTGTGGGGTGCTTAGGTTTGCTCATACTGCAACTGAGGTGTATGTAGGAAAATCAAGGATCACTGACATCCATTAGATTTGCTAACATCTATGCATCTACAAGCTTTATATATCTTTAGTTCACTCTGTGTGAAAAGGAGAGGAACGCTATACAAAGGACAAAAGGAAGAAAACATCCAATAATGGTGTGTACCAAAAAGTATTTTATAGAAAGAGGAGAAATTAGTAAAAATTCATAGAGTACATAATGCTGGGGAAATGAAGACAGGGAGAACGTTGGTAAATGTAAATTCAAATAAATTGCATATTTTGATGTCCTCCTTCCAAGATGTCATTACAGTTCAACTGCAGAACTAACTTGTAAATTCTCAGGCCCATGAGAATGATATTCTATGAGCATTAAACTCATTAGAGAAACAAAACAGAACGAGAAACAAATCTAGTATAATTTGTCCCATTTGCACCTGGGCTTACTAATATTTCTGCTGACTTCCCATGTTTTGGCTGCGGAGGAATCACACAAGAGGACTGCATTTATGAGACCTAAAAGTACCCATGACACCTTATTAGTGAGGTTTGAAGACTGTTCCATCACTTCAAGCACCTTATTCATGGTCCTTTATGCCCTGTTTTTCCCCATTTCTATAATATGTAGAGGGATACCAACACAGAACAAACCTCAAATTAACCTAACGAGACAGTTTGCAGAAATGACCTACTGAGAAAAAAGACAATGTTTGAACAAACCAGGACAAACAAGTACTGAAGACAAAACGCAGAGAGGAGCACATTCAAAACGTAGCATCATAAAAAATGAATGGTATGTTAGGGATTTCACACTGCTGTGCACTAAAGAAGATGGCTAGGCAGCCAATTTATATACTGCTATAACTGTAGAGGTTAGAGCCAAGTATGGAGCTGATTTTCAACATTTCATACTCTCTTTTAGACCTCATCATATAAACAGATTTAGTTCTTGATTTTACCTCAGGCAGTTTCCTACACATGGAGCAGGCAGCAGCCACTTATGTTAATTTATAATGAGTGGAACAGAATCATACATGCTGGTTTATTAGTCAATTTGCTAGACACTAACACTGCTATAAAACCCAGTTCCAGGGCAATGATTGATGGAAATGTCAAAAATATGAGGTTTACATGGTACAAGGAAATGAAGAAACAAACTATGAACTGATAAGAAGACGACAACTCCAGGAAAACATGCCAAATTGCATTTTCTTGTGATGTATGCAGTCATCACATCGATAGGCATTCTTGTGAAACTGGAATTCTGCATGACCCAAGTAATCATTAACACCCAAGAAATTATCTGCAATTCCACCACAATTAGCTCCTGTCGTCTGGATCTCTGTATGCTTTCTCAGTGAACTCAATCCTGCTGATCCATCAGGACTTGCATTATTAAATCTAGGAAAAACACTATCAACACCATGCGAGCTTGTGATCTTAAGCACTATGTCAGCTGACCATGGCTTATACTAAGTCTCTGTGCTCATATCAGATCTTTACAGTAGTCAACAAAGTTAGTCTGAGTTAGTTTACTTCCAATTTAGGCACTCTGCAACGAATTATTTTACCGAAACATGCAACAATACTTCCAACTGTAAAGGCAAGTTCTGTATTGCATAAATTGTAGAATAAAGTTATAAAATGCACAGAGACCAATTTTAAAAACTAGTCGCCTGAAACTTGTTTGTCTCATGTGGAAAACAAATTTGTGCCCAGGATGGATTAAAAACTTACTCTAAAGATTATGCTAAAGGTAGATGACTGTCACATGCAGAATTATTAAGAGGCTAGGCCTGCTAAAACACCTTTTATTCTCAGTGATAGACTTTATTACTACAGCTATGCAATATAACATGTTATTGTTCAGTTTCTCAGACAGAGAAACAGTTTCACTTTTGTCCTACAGGACACATTCTCTGATTCACTTTGATAAGCAAGGTACTGCAGTTGCAATATCACTCCCATCATCATGCTGTGCTAGTTTTAAAGGTGATTCCATAAGGCTTGCAAGGAAAAGGATCTTCCAAGACAAATCAGAATGACCCTCCAACATTTAGTGGTAAATGATAATCAGAAATTTATCTAACATGAGTGTATTTCACTCAAGAACATGGGTTCAAATGCAAAGAGTGCAGTTCACATTGTTAAGACTCTTCTTGTTCTGATACTACTAAAAAGAAAGCTTATCTTACCTGGTAGTGAACTCTCTGTGTAGTAGAAGTTACTGACTGTAGGTCCTGGCAGAAGGATGAAAGACAGAGTGATGAAAAAGATCAAAGCAATAACAGCTATTTGCAGTTCTATTCTCTGAAGTAGTTAGGGAAACACAAATTATTTTGCAGTATTTCCCACTGGTTTTAAGCATATGGAACAGAAAACAGTCATGGAAAGTTGACTTAAAGTTTAGATTTCTATGCATATGGTCAAAAAACACAGTTTCAAAAATATAGAAATTATGTTAGTGGAACTTTACCATGCTACAAATCTATTTGTTCCATAAAAACTATCTAAATTTAGAATATCAACAACAAAGTGAATGAAAATATGTTAAAAATCTAAGACTTTTTTAACAAAGATTTCTGAGTTATTAATGCACTGAAGAAAACCACTGACAATTCTCCCTGTTTTAAGACAACCTCATTCCATGGAGGTCATATCAGAATGATCCTGATATTTAGCAGGATTCAAGAGTCTAATTTCTTTTAATAGAGATTTTGTCAAACATTTATAGCTCATGGCTTAGCCTACCAAGGAGCATGACCTACAGAGCATTGCCCCCCAGCAGTGTGAGAGCTGGCACACAAACTCCACAAGGTTAGAGAAACACAGAAACCAGAACTTCCAGATGTGCTTCCTCCAGGGTTGTACAACTATTCACCACCCAATACTGGCCATTAAACTGCCTGAGCTCAGTATGAGTTGACATTTGTAACCTGATGAGAACATATCCACAATTATTTCATTGTAATTTTCCATATCACATAATTTAAATATGTATCTTACACCTTACCTCATGGTATACACCTTATACACTTTACAATATAGTTTTATGCCTGACAATAACAGTCACACCTCAGGTCTGGATGTTCAGAAATGCAAAGAAGTGAAAGTCTGAAGTGAGATACTAAATCTCATATTCAGACTGCAAGTGCAGAGTTCCAAAACCTAGGAGAAGTCAATGGCTCCCAAAGAGTTCAATGGAAGGGATGAGGTTCACAGTTCCTGTGTAAATTAGACCAACTATTTGTAAACCTATGTAATGTCCTCACACTTGTGAATGTTATTAAAAGATATCACTATGAGATTAAAAACAATCAGAGACAGTATGTTAAAGAAAAGCTGTTAGTTTAATCACTAAAGGCATATACACTTAAAATTATTTGGGTAATGAGACATTTGGAGTCTTCATTTCCCAGACTGTATTGTAGAATGAACTTTCATGAGGTGAGGTGTTCAAGACAATAAGAGCATTCAACTGCATGAACATATATTCGTGAGATTTGAAAATACCTACTTGATGTTTGTAGTGCTTAATGGTTTCTCAGATTATCCCATGACAGTATTAGAGAATGACATTTGCATAATTAGACCCACTCAAATACCGCAATACTTATCCTTACATAATACACTTTCTAATCCATAATTTAGGTAATTTCAGCAAGGTGTGTGGAAAGTCCTGGTATTCTATTCTTAATCAAGAATTAAACACACCCATCCAGATCAATTATGTTATCATTTAAAAGGAATCAGTATGATTTTTAATTTCCTGTTTAGGAAATATTTTCTCAGTACTTTTATTATCATATCTTAACTAGAATTTTGGTTTCAGTGGTGGGCAAATTGCAATAGTCTTGATATATGGTTATTGCAGCTACTAGACCTCTGCACTCAGGACTGAAGAAGCATACAATAGATTAGCAAATGTTATCGGAATTCACAAAAGCCTCACCTCTTGTAGACGGTCAATGTACATACGACAAGTCTCCAAGTCGCAGTCTCCCCGTACAACAATAATTCCTAAGGGAATGGCTGAAAAAAAAAAAAAAAAATAAGGAAAAGCCTCTTTAGCTGAGTCTCTTGAACCTTAACAGATTTGCAGTGGGCTTTGACTTTGTTTTTTTAAATGTTCTCACAAAAGCTTTCTACTATCTAAATCTTATCCATTATTCAAAAGTGTATTATTCATCATTAGTTTCACCCATTTATAATTATCAAATATTTCAGTTTTCAACCATCTTTCATGGCTTCATGAATGAAGATAAAACACATTCAGCTAAATTTTCTGAAGTCAACATCAAATATTAACCGCAAAGAAAGGAACATCCCTCAGAACAAGAGTTTGGGGGAGTGCCCTTATACCTTGAAGTAAGAGTAATACATAATTTTCGGAACTTTTCATTTAAGTCTACATATTAAAAGGAACGGAAGTCACAACCTGATTTCAGGGAAAAGTGACCAACACTATGTTATATTTATGTAGCGCTGCTTTCAAATCAAAACAGACATTACTCGATCTACACACCAAATTAACATACGTTCATAATTAGTCAGGGAAAAAAAGTGATAGCTTGCAAAAACACAGCAAATAATTCCCTTTAGGTGAGGGTGACATTTTTAATAAAAGAACATTCAGCTTTCCACAGTTATTCTGTTCTTGCAGCCAAAAAGAGTCCAAAACAAATCCACAAAAAGTATAAGAGAGAAGAAAGTATACATGAGTCCACAAGGAAAGTAACAAGAGATCTACCTACTAAGATCTCATTAAAAAAAAAAGAAAAAGAAAAAAAAGAAAACAAGTGAAAACCCTTGAGTACCTGGTTTTGTAAAACTGAATCACTGAATGAAGGGGTTTTTTTTTTCTCCCTGGAGGGTCTTTAATCAAATAATGCCCCAAAAATTTATGGGAGCAGCAGGAAGGATATTTAAATCCTCACATGAATTATTCCAGAAGAAAGGCAGAATACCAACTCATAAACAATTTTGATAACTGGATAATGAGCAGTAACATAAAATCACCAAGGTTTCTGAGATAAATAGAAAACACAACTGTGCTGCAGCTCTTCCTGCTGTTGAAAACAGGGTGATTAAGAGGGAGAGATACTCAAGTACCAAGAAGCTCTTCATTCTGGTAAGAGAACAAGACAGTGCTAAAAGATATTGGGGAACACAGCTCATGTTTTTCTGGTCCACCAAGGCTAGAAGTACAAAGAGGAGCTCAGTGGTTTCAGGCAGAAGACCTGGAAAACACCTACAGCAGTCAAGTTCATGCAAACCTCAGCAACCCATGCAGGGCTCAACAACCTTGCCAGCATTTTGTTTAGAAAGCAAATTGAACAACACAGCAGCTACAGACCCATGAAAACCAGACGCAGAGGAAAAATTGCCAGAGATAGAAACAAGAACATAGAGAAAGGATAGGCAGGAAAAATGAAAGAACTCACACCCCTCCTGAAACACTGACATCTAATAGTGATGACAATTTCTCTGCACGTTTTCAGGAAGGCCAGGTGGGAACAGTCCTCATTGTGACCTCCCAGATACTTCCATTACAGAACAGAGACTGAGAAACCAGCGAGTGAAAGGAGGGTCAACTATGAGGTTTGCTTCATGCCCTCCAGTGCTCTGGGTTACAGATTGATTCTCTTTGCCTACTATTTATTATTGCTTAACCTGCTCTGACAGAAGACCTATAAGCTCTTTGCAGAGAGTTCTTAATGGCTGTCTAGCTTCAATTCAGCAGATCCCTTTGCAGCCCCTTACTGAAAGAAGTGTTTGTTAAATTCATTTTTAGCACTAAAAAGTGAATTGCAGCAGACACAACTACACTTCCAGTAGCTACAGAGCACTAGGGAGCTACACCATTGGCTCATAAACTGTCACCACAAATTTTGTCTCTCTTCTCTGCACTTAATGGGGACCAAAGCTTTGACCTGACGAAAAAACAGAGACAACACCGAACTGAAATCCTTAACTATCACCATTCCTGACAGCCTGAAAGACTTCAGGAACATTTGGAATTCTGAAGAAATCCACCAAAATATCTAAAAAGGAAAAACTAATATGAAATAGATATCTTAGTGGTCATATTTATGGGTCTCATCTAATGAATGAAGGAAAAGGTAGTGATACACAACTTTAATTAAATTATGTCATCCCAGTTGCTAGTGACCATAGAACAATTCTGAAATGTTGGGTTGTGTGACTTTGTCCTTGAAAAGAAATGTGCTGCCTTAACTGTCTGGATATCATGAATTAGCACAACCTATGGCTTTTGGGGTCAATGACTGAAGGGATAAGGGTGCATAAGGTGGATCTCAAGCGGCTCCATTCCAGATGGTTCGTACCCTTTGAAAAACATTTAAAGTCATCACTGGATAACACTATAGTATATGCTAAAATGTTTTTTTCCAAAGTTTTTTTTCTATTTTGGATTTGTTGTGGGGTGGTTGGTTGTGGTTTTTTTGCAAGACCCATTTGGCTTTCAGCAAGGAAAGTTCATAAACCACAGTAAGTGAATAAAACACACCACACAGCCAAGACTTTCAAAGTTCTTCACAATAGCTGCAGTTTGAAAACAAAGGCAAATATACTTCAGGATTGATAATGGGATTGAAACTATGGGATTCTTTCTCATTCTAAAAATAGGGCAATACTGTGAAAGAGTGGCAAAATGAGTTAATTTGTGATAGATCAGTTAAAGACAAAGTCAACATGCATGGCATTCAATGACATTGTGGATGTTTTCATCCAGGAATAAAGAGACTTCTGTATTTGCTGAACAGTGCTGTGTGGTTGAGGATGTGGACAGTACAGAGGAGTTCTGCAGGACACAGTGATTGCTGGATATGCCAGCTGGGAGGACAAACAATTACATTAAGAGCACAGGCAAGAGCAACTTTCCATAGACCCACGCACTGTCCACTCCCGTGAATACATGGATAAATCCACACATGGGAATATGCCAAAAATAAGGGATAGTCTCAGATAATGAGCCAAGCCACAGCATTCAAGTGCCAGATATTTTTCTCCCAAGGCACCTGCTCTTCTGGCCACTTGCATCCAGCTCCCAGTTCCTTTGTGCTCCCTGAATGATGAAAAAGGACTTTGTCCAGGCAGTTGTGGATACAGACTCTCACACTGCAGTGACGAGCCAAAGTGCAGGAATCCCAGGCAATGAGATGGGCAGACAGTTACTTCATGTTCTGAACAAGTACTTGCAGAAAGCTTTTTGTTCCTAGCAACATTACCCCAAACTGAGTATCAGAGAAAGGAGAGTTGGGTAAATGCAGCAGTATAGCTAACACAGTGCTCTAATTAACTGCAAGATTAATAGTGATTTCCTAAGTCCTCATGAAATTAGCTATGGAATTTATAAACAACAAACAAATCTTCCACCTATTAACTGCCCATTATGCTGAATACCTAAAGTTAGTGAACTCTTTAATAGTATTGGGAAAAGGAAACCTGAATATACTTTTTTCATGAAGAAACAAATAAAATTCAATTAACTTTCCCATTTATTATTGCAAAAGGATTCAATTTGCGATCTTAACACCATATTAACCCACTCAAATCCTAAACAAAACAGCCTTGAGACAGAACATTAAGGTAGACGTGAGTGCCAGGAAAACTCATTCTGAGTCTACATACCTCAGGGGACTGGGGAGATTAGACTGTGGGTTGTAAATGTTTAATGTAGCAAATAAAGGATCCTCACTACTGAAGATGTTATAAGAATGTAATTTTCCTGAGGGGTTTCCACCAGTATTGGAAATGTTAAGGACCAAGTAAATTCTTGGCAGAAAATTCCAAAATATTCAGACACTTATAATGAGAGGTTTGGGTTTCCCAGTAAGGTTTTCATAAAACTGAAATTGTACAAAAGGATTTTCTTGCCACACAAATCTAAGTCATGTGTCTCTTCAGATCCCTTTTGTTTATTTTACTGAGAAAACCTAATTCTCCCTATGTTTGCTGATTGCTAGTTCTTTTTAACATTAGCGGTCCACTTGTAAAATCCTCACATCAGGTGTTAAAATACAGTGGAGGTTAACAGATTAAACCTGACCACATCTGAGAAGGCAGTGCTCCCCTGCAGGTTTCCTGGTGACTTCTCCAATACCCTACCACAAAAAGGAAGAAGCTGTCCAAGTCAAAGGAAGAGAACCTGTCCCAAACACCACAAGAAAAGTAACAGGCTACAGAAAGAAACCTGTGAAGAGCTGGGCATTGAAACTGGCAGGGAATAGATACTGTGACCAAGAGCTGACAGCACAGATCTGGATGCACAACGAAAAAGAATTTAGCATGCTTAGAAGAAAAGAACAGGAACCTGAACTGTGAGGTCTACAGAAGCAGACTAAGACAGGCAGGAAGGATGTGCGTGGGATGAGATATCCAAAGCAGACAACTAGAACTGAAACGGTAACAGGAAATCAAATCAGATAAGCACTAAGGAAACAGGAAAGTAAAATACGGACAGAAAAACCTTAGAGAAAAGTCTATACCAGGAAGACAAACTAGAGCATGCTTTCTTGGAAAGTCTGAAATGGAACTTAATATTCTTATTTCTCCCCACTCCTCCAGGGTAAATATAAATTTATATCTATTTGGAATACTGCCCATCTCTTTTAGTTTAAAGGAAGGCAGAGGACTGTATTGATTGCAGATACGCCCTGTGAGGTGTCAAGACAAAGTAGATTTAGATTAGATATTAGGAAGAAATTCTTTACAATGAGAGTGGCAAGATGTTGGAATGAGTTGCCTAGAGAAGGGGTGGATGCCCATTCCTGGGAGAGTTCAAGGTCAGAGGCTTTGAGCAGCCTAGTCTAGTGGAAGGTGTCCTTGTCCGTGACAGAAGATTGCAACTAGATGATCGTTAAAGATCCCTTCCTGGGCAATTCATTTTATGATTTTGTAACTCAGTGATATGAGATTTCATTAATTTGGTGTTACTCCTTCCCTCAACCCCTGGCAATAAGAGTCACTACTGACTTCTAATAGTCTTGCTTTCATATTGCTGGGTGGCTTTAAGAAATCCATCCAACCCTTTTCAGTTTCAGATCTTACTAAATCACCATGACAAAAAATGCACTATGTAGCTAATATCTACACAACACATTGACAAAACAAAGCTGTTAGAGCAAGGCAGAGACTTTCAAGAAGAACTTCCGCAGATGAGCCACCATGCATCCTAAGAACTCCTGGCAAATAAGTGGCCATTAGTGCTTCCTTTACAGGATAGAAGAGGATTGTAGCTGCACAACCCATCTCACCTAAATCCATCCAGCTCAAAGTTGTTTCTCAATGTAAGCACATTTCCTTCATGGCTCATCAGGAAGTCTACTGCCCCCCAGTGCCCTTTATGTTTTATATTCAGGATATAAATACCAAGTCTTAAGTGTTGACCTTTTCTTACTTAGTTGTTCAAAATCACATGGATTAGTCTCCAAATTACCTTCACCCGTCATATCCCTGAGCTTTAAAGGGTCAGAATACCTTTGACAGATCAAGGATTCTAAGTGCATTCCCAGTATGAGGAAGCTACAGTTTCACTACACACGTATATATCCCAAATGACTCACAAGCTTGTCACTCCATGTACCCCCATGTATCTGATAAGGATGACCCCAAACCCCTTAGATAACCCACAGAAATTAAGGCAGAGACACATGCATTGTAGACATCTAGCTAGACATAATCAAAGAGACAAGAATTTGAGGTTAACATCATGTTAACAGCATGTCTCACACAAAACAGGGAGACTGCAGAGAAAAGGACTGTTACATTATAGATAGTCCAATTGTTATACAAATTGAACTTTTTTTTAAGTTGCTTTTGAATCTAGTGTGCAATTTTATTCAAGAGGAGATAAAGAACAGCTGCCTCTGTGTAAAAGAAAGTGTGGGAAATCCAGAGCTGCTACAGAGCTGAGTGTTATTTCTGATACTGTCATTACCCAAGTCAGCTATGATTCCTCCTTAGTGGTATTGAGGAAACTAAAATTGTTCTCCATGGCTAGGGCCTACACAGGTTAAGGGCAGTAGAGACAAATACATTTATTAAAAAACCCCTCAACTGTTCAGTCATTGCTGATGGTGAATTTGGTGAATTTGCTGATGGTGAATTTTCATGGCACAAACCTAAAATAATGTTGGTGGGAAGGACTAAGAAGTGTTGAAAACCACTAGGACTCTACCTAGTTTATGGTTTGTTTGCTGTTAACTATTTTATTTTCTCACATAATTAGTTTCTGCATACATCTCTAGTGCCAGGAATTTCTTAGTAACATTTGAAAGGAGAAAAGAGGGTTTCAAACAGAAAGATTTAGCTGTTTTAAAAATAACTCAATTGTTTACCCATACTGCAGCTTTAGATCACACTTTCCTGCTATAACACGAAACCAAAGAGAGCACACAAAGAATGTGCAGCCAAGACAGACAGAATTAAGTTCTGTCCAAATAGAAACATCAGTCCATTTCATTTTTTGAGTAGAATAATGTTGGTTATGGTCATGTAACGTACAACTCTCAAATTGGGCAGAGGTGGTGAAGCTTGTGACTAGGGTGACAAGTGTTTGGGACATGTATAGGAAGGTCTTAGAGAAGACAACTACATTTGCAATGAAGAACAATACAACATAAATAAAATGCCAACATATATCCCTTTCTTAAAATGGTGCATGGAAGCATTCATCCGTCCTCACTGAAGGATCAACAAGCATCCTCTGTACCATCATCAATCATCCCACAGACAATAGTGAGATGTTGATAGAAGAAAGAATGAAGGAGAGAAGAAGAAACAAGGGGAGGGAAGAAAAGAACAATTCAGAAACAGCATCTTGGTTAAATGCCAGCTGCATTGACAAGAAAAGTAGAAAACAAGAGAGGGACAATTAGCTAAGAACAGTCATGGCCTTCAGAGGACAAAATGACATTCTTTAATTGCTCTGGAAGCTTTCAAAATGAGATGTCTACCTCCAGCAGAGTGAAGATTAATCTTCATGAAACAGTTTGTATGAAAAACTGTTATACATTGGGAAGTGTAATTTTAGGCAAAATAGTTGATAGATTCAAACTAGAATTTCAAGAAAACAAAGGGAGTGAAATATATTTATTGTGAGTTAAAATGATCCAGATTAGTACACTGAGGTCAAAGCTTTTAAAAATCTATTATGGAGACATGTAACAAGCAAAAATCATAATCGTTTCTTTGTTATTTTTCCTTCAGGGATAACTCGTTATTTACTGGCTTCCTTTTCCTGTTGCTGAGAGATTCTGATTTGGTTATCAGGTAAAAATGCTTTTAATCCTTGTGAACAGGGAATAGATATTAAGTATAGGATTCTGGAATTCAGTTGTGGGTATTCTGGCAAAACCTGAACAAGTATCTAAACTGAGTCTCTTGCAAGCACCTCATGAGAGACATACACACCAAAGCTACAGTCGTGCTGAAGGAAGCCAGAGCCTCCCCAGTAACAGGACTTGTAGAAACAATTCACCAGCACAACTTCCAAGAAACAACTTTTCCAATATCAGTGCCCTTGAATTGTGCTCGTACAAACACTTCCTCCACATACCTACCCACCCATCCCTTTCTCTGGTAAAGAAAAGAGAGTCACTTCTCTCCTCTCAGCACTTTCTTTTTTCCCCTTTAACCAAATAACTTTTAGTGCCAACACTCAATGAAATGATTTGATGAGGAGGACATAGCAGGTTTATTTCATATAAGTATTTAGCATATGGTAGAGTCAGGCAGCACCAATCCACAGATTTGTCATCAGAAAACCATTTAAAATTTATCCAAATTTCTATGTCAAAATTAAAATGGCTATCTACTCGTGTTAAATGGAAAATTTATATGATTTTTCAGCTTCCTCATAACTCAAGTCATGTAATCCTCCAGTGTAACCATGCAGCTTCCAGAGAAGATGCAAGCAGCTTGCAGTAAGTCACAGGAAAACTCGGATGTTAAGTCTGTACTCAGTGAACTACAAGGATTTTCCATTTTTAACTTCATGGAATCCCAGGAACCAGCTAGAATATTTAAAACAGTTTGGTTTCTGACTGTTTAGGGAACGCTTCTCTTCCTATACATGATTTTCTTCAGTCATAATTAGCATCACCCAGAAGTCCTCAAATCGAGATCTGCCTCCTGAAAACTAAAGGCTAGGCAATTCTCACAGAAGAAACTTAAGTTTTATGTTCAGAGAAGTAGGCTGATGACGGCCAGTGTATGCTGCAAGTTACATGTCCTTACACAGGACATTACTAGTAACTGCAAAGGATAAGGTGAGGTATCTTTTCTGATTTCTTTTAGGATAAGGGGGATATTACTTGCTTTCTCATACTCTAGTGTAAAAACAGTAATGCACAAGCATTAATAAGACAGATAAAAGAGGACTGGTACAAAAAACAACCTCATGAAAAATGTCTGGGGAGAATACTCCAGTCCAGCTATGTTATATTATCAAGATAGCCATGCAGTCACTTGAGAGACAAAAGGGTTTTATTGCAAATGACCTGTCAATATTCAAAAGCAATCATTTTAACTCTTGACAGAGAAACATCTGCTTTTTTAATGATAACCTCTTAAGCACACACCCAGTAAGCGATCAAACGTATATAAAATCTAAAACCAAATTTCAGAGGAGATAGGTCAGTCATTGAAATGTTTTTATAATGTTATCATTATGAATTTTGGCAGGTCACAAATAACATGAATACACATCTATCACTGAAGTTTAAAAGTGTAAGAAGTTTTATATTTCATGTCAGAACATGCAACGGCTCTTAAGGATATAATATATACTAACCACCAACTCAGATAATTTACATCCATAGCAAGGATGGGTGGGGATAGTTCTCCCCAGATGGAAAATCATAGGAAGGACCACCAAATGAACCAGATTGTTTCCGACAGTGTTGGAGAGATGTGTGTGTTCAGTGTGGCCTGAAGTCTACTCAAGGTCATACTCTCAATTTAAGCTTGAAGCAAATTCCCCCCTAGTGAAGCATAATCTTCATCCTGTTATAATACTTTTCAGTCCAGTGATTAAAAGGCTTTGATTGCTTTAACTTTCTTTAACAATGAGCAAAATCCACTAACAGAAATTTCAGTAAAGGCTGTCAGGACCTATATTAAAATTTAAGCCATTTCAATTTTTTTATTGTAAGCAGAGATGGTGAACTGGGAGTATAACGAGGGGTGTGACTAGAAGAGTGAAATGGAAACAGTTGAACTAACTTCCAACAATAAGATAAGCAAACCAATTAAAAGGATTGTCATCCTGTAATTACCAGAGTGCTCTGTATTACAGAGGGAACTGAAGCTTTGTTGCACAACAAACAGTCATGCTTGTAATTTAATATGAATAATGAGCTGGATGCATGAACAAGACTATTAAATGGTTATCACAAGCAGCCCTATCCCTCATTGATTAATGACTCTGTGTGGCACCAAGGAAAGGAACTCCATTTTTAAGTGCAGATTGTCATCGTCAATGTTGCCAAAGCAACTGCTTGTCTGCTCTTGACTTACCTCTGAACATGGCAATTAAACCATTACTTGAGGAAACAAAACACTGATTATTCTCTTATGTGGAAAACCAAAGGCTGTTAAAGAGTAAGGGTCTGGGGAAGCCAGATTTGTTCCTCAACATAAATGCACCTGTGCAAGAACCATATTGAAGGTTAGTGCAGATTCTCAATGTCAAATATATTATGGTCTCCCACTGAGTTTGAAATTTGATGCTAATCATAAAATCTGCAACAGTTTCATGCACTCAAAACCCAGCAGAACCAATAGAAAGACATGAATAACAACTAACGTGTGAAAAACACTTATTTCACAGTAAATAAAATCAGCTTGCAAAGGTATAGGTAAGTAAGAAAGCAGGTGGAACCTCTATAGGTTGTCTTTACAGAGACTATTTATATAGAAAGAATACATACATTCTGTACAGAAATAGATGAATGTACACTCTACATGCCTCATGCAAAAATGTGTGCTTGACTCTGTGTTAGGGGGTTTTGTTGTTATTTTTGGGCTGGGGTGTTTTGTTTTTGTTTTGGTTTTTTGGTTTTTTTGTCAATGTATGATTTATACAGAATGTTCTAGCTAAAGCAGCTACAATCTGGTTTCTTCCAACTTACAAGCTTCCCGGAGTTTTTCCTTGTCATAATGTAGCCCCTCGTACTCTTGTAAATTAATCCTGTTCACTCTGATCCGCAGGCGATCTGGGATGGAATGAGGACTGCAAGAAAAGAAGAAAGCTTCTTAGACAAAGTGTTCCCTGGAAGAGCAAATGAAAACATGATATGAAGTGACTTTCATCTTATCTGAAAGAAGAAAAAAAGCAAGCCTCTTCAAAACTGGGACAATTCTTCACAGGCCCATTCCTGCATTTAAAATTACGACTTTCCGCTGCACAATAACTTAGTCATTACACTTTCAATAATAAACAAGATCAAGAAGCCCATTTGCTGTTTGTGTGATGTGGAATTGTAAAGGATTTTCTGAGTTCCCTCATCTCTCGTTCTATATATATATGTTTCCAATTTGTCTTTGCATACATCCCTAGGGCCCTTCCACAGCCAGTAGATCTGTCAACCTGAAGTTCAAGACATGGAAAGATACTTTGCCCTGAAAAGATTTCTTTTTGATTTCATGCTGAGTTTTACCGTATCATAACCAGTTATTTGATTTTTGCAGTTTTGCAGCATGTCATGCAAATTAATGGCCACATTTGCATTTTCCATTTTTAAAGATAGACAATCAATGTATCACAATGCACATAGCAAATGTCTGTCCTATAAGAACTGACCCCTGGGTCAATTAAAAGCAGATTATTCGTTCTGTGCTTCCACCAAAAGACTATGTTCTCTGTTTAATCTAGTTAGTAACAGAATTCTGCCTATGGTAATATTGACTAATACACACTGCCTTTTGATAGTCAAAATACTGTGCACTGTCATAAATATAAACACTTGCTTCTTTCTTTGTCTCAATTTTAAAATATTTGATCTACAGAATTTGCATTTCGAGTGCAGGACAAGTCACATCTCACAGGCATCACCTATTTTTCTTTTCCTTTCTAGACCAGCAAGTAATTTTGTTCTTGACTAGAAAGACAACAAAACATGTGGTTTGAGGACAACTCTTGGTAGACCTGCTGGGATTACCATTAGCAAATATTTCAGAGTTAACTATTCTATGTTTTCTGATGGTATAAATGGTTCTGCCACAGCTGGAGAGATGAAAGCAAAGACAGAAGATCAAGTCTGAATTAAAAAGTACAAGTATTCCACCTAAAAAGTGATAAAGGATAATGAATTGAGGGCACTTTCAAAATGGAGAGTAAGACAACATGCTAGGAGTATCTGCACTGAAAAAACACTCATTCTGAACAGGACTTTCTGCATTAGTGAGGAAAATTAACCCAAGGCACATGAAGAACAGCCTAAAAGAAATGACAGATGTTTAACAATGGCAGCAAAACTGACACACTCAGAAGTATATAGCCTACCCAATATTTTTCCTCTGCTGACTGACAGGGACTATTGTGTCAAAGTGCCCCAAGATATCAGCAAACTGCCTGTATCCAAAATTTTGCAGTTTAATGACAGATGTTTTGTTGGGAACTTTGAGCACAGCTTTAGGAGGCATCTTTCTAACTCAGATGCCATTATGTCATCCTACAGACCATCACTCTCCACTTGCACCCTCTACAGCTCTCTCAGCAACCAGAACATGAGTGTCTGCAAATGGAGGATAAAGGTGCATTGATGGAAGAACATAATTACGCTTTGAATGACACTTTTTTTTCCCTTTTCTTTTTAAAACAAGTTTATATTTCACATTGCTGGCTGAGAAGTGAACACAATCTAAGGAACTATGTTCCCTTTCAAATTTTATAGAATGCAAGTTTCAAATATGAAAATCATAGGATACTAAATTTTAGCCAAGAAAATATAGTAACATGTTTAAGTCAGAAAACATAGATGTTTAACTGCTATATCTTTTTCTGAGAGCAGAAGGGAAATAATTCACTACATGTAATAGGGTTCATGAAAATGACAGGCTGACAGCACTGAAAAGTGAAGTCTTTTATGCACTGATACAATACAGGGAAAAGCTATGAACTCGGCTGGGAGGAAAAAGGACGGGGAAACAGGAGAATTCAGCTGCTTATTTCTGTTGTAACACTCAATCATGTCACAAAGACAGGCATACTTGCTGTGCACTGAATTAAGCTCAGAATAAAACTAATCCAAAAAAACTGTCTCAAACTGTTCCTTCTCCTGAAGCCAGAACCAAATCTGTACTATTTTGAGCAACCCAAGTTTGAACTCTATGCTTTCCAATCTCTCAGCTCAGAAAAACTGATTGACCAAAAGCTGATACACCTGTGCAGGAAATACCCCATCACAGGAACTGTTTGCCATCCAAACCTTCCCATGCTGTGTGCATTTGCATAGAGGTATAGGGTCCCCAGGGAATCCAACATACTTCCTGGAGTGGCTGGAATTCCTTTGCACTGCTCCTCAGGTGCTCTCCTGATGATCTATGATCCCCCTCTGAGCTTCCATTGCTGGCACTGGCATCAAACTTGTACTGTATGCCTGGTACCGACTGAGGTTCTCCTCCCCAGCAATTTTAAAGCTCTCTTCAACACATTGCCAAGCCTGTGACCAAAAATGTTCTTCCACATCACACCCCAGTAGACCAGGTTTCTCAAAGAAAGTCCCATGATCTACACAGCCAAACTATTAGGAAAGCTGTGGAAAAAAATACCAGGAAAACTCTCTAAAACCAGTTTTGGTAGAGCTTTTTGTTTCTCAGTTTCTAAGCACCGGTTCAAACGTGAACTTTCTTTCCAAGCCTTATCAATTAATTATTGTTCGACATGTCTTATTCCAACTGACCTCATTTCAAATTCATCGTTGCAATGGGTAATCTGCAGATTTCATGAAAGCAGAAGAAAGAAAGACAGGGAAAGTGAATGACTTCTTCAAATCTATGTTTGGAGCCTTTATAACAAGGTGAAGGAATGATCATGTTTACCCTACAGTCAGTGCCTAAGAAGAGAGGTAAAAAGGGGAGGGCTGTTAAGCCTCATGAGAACATCTGCCAAACATTGCTTGATTGCCACCTGTGTCCCTTCAACCTACCTGTGAGAACAGGATAGTGTTTAGACACCAAGGGGAGAGAAAAACAACACTGACTTCTGTAGAAATGCTGACTCACTACCTAATGCCACATAAGAAAGAAAAAACAAATGTTATTTCCTAGCTTAAAACTGATAGCAACCTATTGCGTGTGCAGCATCACTCTCTGAGTCTAATTAGTCTTTTCACCTAGAGTGAGTAAGTCTTTTTTCTTTGCTTGGAACTGGAAGAAAAAAATATATCTGAAATTAAGAGCAAATTAAAATATTTTTGTTGCTCCAGGAACCACACAGGCACACCCTCCAAAAGTACCTTATGTCTAGAAAATATTTAAGCAGATACTGCCCACGCTTTTGCAAAAAGTACAATTTTTGGTACATCAGTGCATTCTATACCTCTGAATTTGCCTCTGCAGACACAATAAGCCCACCATTTTAAATGTAATGTATTTCCTGAGGAGAAATAGGACCAAGTCCAGTGTAGGAGAGAAATCAACTGGCAAGTGTCAGAGTGTTATTCTCTTGTTTTTCCCTTCTGTTCACCCTATTTTTATAAAACCAGGAAAAAACTAGTACATAAGCAAGCTGTGTGATAAAACATACAACTGGAGAGAAACAGAACTTGGCCTTTCATCCATCTGAAAAATTTAGCTATCTTAGTCATAAAAATGTAACTTCGGAAATAGCAGCTTTCTATAGAAAAGAAATTATTATCAGAAATAACAATGCCAAGAGGTCTTTCTACAGAGTAGAGATTTTATACACTTAGCTATTTCCAGTCACAAGTAATATATTCATAATACAAATATATGTATATGCATATATACACATCCTAAAACACATACACAAAAGAGACATTTATTCAGTAACTGAATTTTGATGGTTTTGTTCATTAGTTATTTGCAAACACTCATGTTAGAATGCAGGTTTTGGCTGACATTATATTATATCTCACTAAATTTTATTACCTATTCATTATAATTTTGTCTCTAAAACTCAGTATGTGAATATTCATTTCTTGTGCTATCAGACTGGTAATTGACACCAGGGGATATTGTCCTCATCACCCACGCTAATTAACTCATTCATTCAGACAACTCATGAGCTCCATACAAAGCTCTGTTTAATGCAGCTGAGCAAAACACTTCCACTATCAACACTCCCGTAGTCTTCACAGATACTGCATAATAATCCATATTGTTGTACAAATCGATCAATTTGTCTTGTTCAGACATACTCAATATATTCAGAAACCACAAAGATTAAATACATAAGCATGTCCATGTAAAAGCAAATAACAGGGTGATGAATGTCACCAAAAGAAAACTTTAATACAGTATTAATAGAATTGGATGTTTCTGAATAGTGTGTAAAACAACTTGCTCAGATGTAAGGAGAGGAAGAAAAGCTTTCCAGATACAGCAGCAATTTATAAATAAATGTGGGACGATTTCTGCACTGCAATTCAACCTAAAATATTTTAACTATTATTTTTCAAAATGGTGTACTACATAGTCAATGAAAAGTAATTCAAAGTACAGATCATTGAATTCCATTACGTCCCAAAGAATCTACCTAAGCACCCCCTTGCACAAACACATCAAGTCACGGAATTAAATCCTAAATGTCATTTGTCCCATGAGGATGTAAATAAAGATAGGGGTCAAGATAAACATTCTGTTCATTCAAGTTGATTAGTTATAACAGTTTCATTTAAATACAAATCTAAATATGAATCTTCTCAAATCAGGAGCATGGATAGACTAGTTTACCATATTGAATTTGACCTGATGAACTCTTGATTGGCATGAACCAGAAGTGCACATTCAGGGCATTATTAAATAACAATCCAAATAAGCCTTGTAGAAAAGTTACACAGGTTAATTACTTGAAACAATTTTTTTAACATTATATTGAGTTGTTACAAGGCCCTCTCAAAATTATTCCACTTACATACTAGAAGTTATGTAATTTTGGTAAGGAAAAGTATTTTCTTTCCTTTTTTTAGCTACAAAATGACAGTACAGTACTAGGAAATTACATTACTTTCTACAAGAAGAATGGCATTTGACTTTTCCACAAGAATACAGAAAATTACCTAGAAATTGAATAATTCTTACTGTAAGGAAAAGGGTGTGCTTTCTGGAAAGTCTTAAAACTTATAAACATTTATCATTATAAACAGTTAATTTAATTTCAATCGGTTTAAGTCTACTGCTTTGTGAGAAGACATCCATTACATGGTACACCAGGCTACACACTGCAGCCAGAGCCATTTTTTTCTTTTCAAGGGATGCATCTTAGAATTCAAAATCAAGCTAGATAAACTATTTGTAAGGTGAAGTAATTTTTAACACCACCCACTCTCCTGCTTGAAACCGCTTACCAAAGAAAAGGTATACATTACTTTCTTTTCTATGTGTGAACTATAGCATTTTGGGAATTCTAGACACGTTAACATCACCAATATCACCACCACCCTCTACCACCAAAAAAAACCAAAAGCTAAAATCCCAGAGCTTTGCATGAAAACATGAGAAGGACTTTCTTTTTTAAAATCCCTGTTATTCCAGCACTTGTGTTTCAAACCCACAGAAGCAAAGCCACACATACCTCATCTGATACTACCAGCAGAACCTGATCTACGTCTACTCACCAAGAAAACACAGTCAGCTTTTGATGAACCTGTGACTTCTTTCTCTCACCTCTATTAATCATCCAGCAACAACTGAGAGGATTCCAGACAATTCGCTTGGAGCACAGCTCGTTTTCCTAAGAAACCTGCTTCTGTCTCCAACCACCCAGAGAATAATATAGGCAGAGCAAGCTTGGGTCCTGCCCAAGCTTGGCACTCCTACACAACAACCTGGCTGCACTTCTGCCATCCCACCAGGCTGACTTAACTGAGAAGATAGACTTCTAAATTATACATGCCCCGATCTCTCTATCAATTATTTATGAACCCACCAAACCATTTCTTCCACTTTGTGTCTCCATGGAGAAATGAAATAATAAGAATAAACAATCTAACAACTCTATAGAATCCAGTGACAAATTTCTGATAGATCCTCCAGAATACAGCCCACACCAGCCTACAGATATACAGATTTTAACATGATTCAGTAAACAGAAAAGGAAGTCTTCTACTTCCACTCACATACAATAAATACTTCAGTGAAAAAATCACACTCTTTTGGGGCATCTTTCCAGAGACAGATTAATGAATTACCAGTCTCATAGAGAAGAAATAAACATGTAAATTTAATTAAATGTTCTAGAGTCTAGAGCAATTGGAAAACAGAAAGCTGCAGCCAGGTGAGAAAAAGAAATTCACCTTACTTTTGAGATCACATTGGCAGAGCTTGAAAATGGAACGTTAAAAAATAAGCGTGTTTCTGACAGCATTTATCTGCTTAAAACATAAGAACTGCCACAACAGGGCAGAATCACCCAGTCTCTTCTATGGACAAATTTCAGTGCTTCACAGAAGTTCACTACTATTTTAAGGTAGAGCTCTTGCTAAGCTTTTTACCTAAAAAAATACCCCTAAAATTATAAGCTTCCCTACATAATTTTTTATTTCATTTGGTAACCTGAGCTAGACAAGCAATCAGGTTGTGGAATGCTGGGCCGAAGGGCAATGCATTTGAACCCCACCCCCAACCTGCTTTTAATGATGATCAACAACTCTTAAACTGTTACGATAAACACTTATAACAACTTTGTTTTAATGCACTCTGCTCAAACCTGTTGTTATCTCACCCTTTGAGACCCTTGTTGGGTACCAACAACAGGCTGCTGTGGTCTAATCCCAGACAGCAATTCCATACCACGCAGCTACTCGTTCACTCCCTCTACCGGTTCTTCCCTCAGCTGGGAGTATTGGAAAGAAAAGGTAAACCTCTTGGTTGAGATAAGAATTTATTAACTGAAACAAAATAGTATAATAATAATAAAATTATTATTATTATTGTAAGGGTAATGAGTTAGAGAGAAAGAAACAAACTCAAGAGAAACAGGTGATGCACTATACAATTGCTCACCAGCCAGCCCATCCCTGAGAAGCAATGAGAACCCTTCCAGGTAAGTCCCTAAGTTAAATCCTAAATGTCATTTGTCCCATGAGGATGTAAATAAAGATTGGGATGAACTGAAAAATTCTGTTCATTCATGTTGATTAGTTATAACAGTTTCATTTAAACACAAGCCTAGATATGAATATTTCTAGAATGGGCATGACCGCCTATGATGTGGAATATCCCTTTGGCCAGTTTGTGTCAGCTGACCAGGCCATGCTCCCTCCCAGCCTTCTGTGCAGCTCCTCGCTAGCAGATCATGGGACACTGAAAAGTCCTTGACTTGGGGTAAGCACTACTTAGCAACAATCAAAACAATATTCTCATCCTAAATCAAAAAAAACATGCTCTGCACCAGCTACTAGGGAGAAAATTAGCTCTATCCCAGCCAAAACCAGGATATAACTGTTATCCCAGATAAGCCAACTGTACTAAATCCTTTTGCACTTTCTTCCCTCACGCTTACTTCAGCAAATGCTTGAGGACTTTGCTAGGCCCACACAGACACTTAAACACATGCTGAAGTTCCAGATGGAATTCTAGTACTTGCTTTTCTTCTCCCGCATGCTAGTTGTGGTTCTCTTGCACTTTACCCTTCCAAGCACAGTGGATTCTCCAATGGTAAGAATCCCACTAAATAGAATCATAGAATATTTTGGGTTGGGAGGGACCTTAAAGACCAACTATTTCCAACCCCCCTGCCATAGGCAAGAACGCCTTTCCCTGGATGTGATTGCTCAGACTGCCATCTAACCTGGCCTTGAACATTTCCAGGGATGAGGCATCCACAATTTCTCTGGGCAATCTGCTCCATGCCTCATCACCCTCATGGTAAATAATTTCTTCCTAATATCTAATCTAAACCTACACTCTTTCAGTCTGAAACCATTAAACCGTGTCCTGTCGCTACATGCTCTTATAAATAGTCCCTCTCCATCTTTCTTGTAGGCTTCTTCCAAATCCTGGAAGGCCACAATTAGGTCACCTCAAAGCCTTCTCTTCTCCAGGTTGAATAATCCCATTCCTCTAAGCCTTTCCTCATAGGAACCATCCTCTAATCATCTTGGTGGCCCCCCTCTGGACTCTTTGCAATAGGTCAATGTCTCCTGTGCTGGGGATCCCAGAGCTGGATGCAGCACTGCAGATGGGATCTCATGAGAGCAGAGGGGCAGAATCACCTCCCTCACCCTGCTGGCCATGCTGCTTTTGATGCAGTCCAGGATGCACTTGGCTTTCTGGGCAGCCAAAGCATGTTGCCAGCTCATATCCATGCTAAACAGAAACAACTGATGAAAAAAAGATGAGACACAATTCCCTAAAAATTATGTAATGAAAAAGAAGGGAAACGATACATATAAACATTTTCATCCTCAACTATACATTTGGAGAATTGCTCACACTTCCTTCCTTATACTTTGTCCCCTACTGGTCTTTGTTAGACTCTCATCCTATAGACAGCACTCCTATTCAGCCTGAGAAAGCAGATTCCATTTGGCATTTGGACCTCTAAAAGCAGAAAACTATTTCCTATTATTCCTTTGCTGTTCACACAGGTTTTATATGTATCCTCTGCTGCAACCATTAGACTGTAAACTCTCTATAAAGGAATAGCATTTATCAATACAGTGATAATTGCATTTTCATTTATGCAGATTTTGTAATTAAAAAAAATAATCACAGTCTACCCACAGCGCTTATTCCACTTCCAAAAGGACTGTAGGAGCTACGCAAGTCAATTATGGTTTTTTTCCAAATGGTAATTTTTTTCAGCACTCCTTTCCATCAAACACAACACAAATGTGCATCTCCTCATTTCTGAATATCCAGCTGGAAAACACAAGTCTTTACCTTCCTTTTAAAAGACCCTCCATTAAAAATACAACATTTGTATTTTCTTATGTCCCTTCTATAAACATTTGCAGTGGATCATGCAACACTGCTATTGTCACTTCAACAAAGACCATATGTGCCTAATAATTTTGTCTGCTCAAATTCCCATGCATCTTCTACTGCAGAAATCCTGAAAATTATCTAAGACAGGCTATATCCATCTCCAGGTCTCAGCAGAATCTGCCCTGCTGTTCAGTACTAAACGGAACTCAGTCTCACTCTATGTTGTTCAACACAAAACCAAAGGAATATTTGAATCTCAGAGCCATCATAATTCAAATCAAATTTCACTGATACCTCATGGGTTCTTACTTTAATTTGCCAGACACATTAATTGACAGCTACAGTGCATCAGTATGTTTAATCTATTTTCACAGATTTTAAGATACAGAACATCTTTGACTTACAAATTAGTTTGGGGCTCTCAAATCTCTCTCTCCCTGCTTTATCCTGACAGCTGATATCAAGTAGGACATTCATATGAACTGTATCAAAACTTGGAGGTCATTTTCCAAGGGATACCCCTTAGCTTGGACACAATATCTGTTCTCCCAGACCTGCAGCTTGACGTTCTGTGTAAGTAATAAGGGTTATCTCAACTTTTTTCTAGATACATATTTAGATACTGAATCACTAAGATAAACTGGTTTTATTACTTTATACTCCTCAGCAGAACACAGCAAATATGGTCCATGGATAAGGCACACCAAATTGGAAACTTTTCTCTGTTTACAAAATAACAAATGAGGAACTTGCAAGTTTCTGGAATTTCACAGGACCACAGAATGGTTGAAGCTGGAAGAGACCTCTGCAGGTCACCTGGTGCAACCTCCAGCTCAAGCAGGGCCACCAAGAGCAGGCTGCCCACGACCATGTCCAGGCAGGTTTTGAATACCTCTAAGGATAGAGATTCCACAATCTCTCCTGGCAATCTGTGCCAGTGCTCTGTCAGCCTTATAGAAAAAAAGCACTTTTCCTCATATTCAGAGAAAACCTCCTGTGTTGGATGGAAAAGCTCTCATCTCATCTCTTTCCAGGGGTGGTGCCCAGCACTTAACTTCAGACCTGCCTGTTGCTATGGATGTCTGGTGGGTTGGACTCATGGCTGAACCTGCTCACCATGATCAGACATGTTCTGCTCACCTTGGGTACTGTGGAACTGTGCCCTTGCTGGCAAGATGCTGCGCTAGTCATGTTGTCACCTGAGCTCCCTCTTCCCATTTGTCCCTGGATTTTACTGCCCCCTCTCCTGTTTGAATGACACAGGGTAACAAGAAAAAACTATGGAACTTGTAAAGTAGAAAAAAGCCAGATACTCACACAGTGAAGGAATCAGGGGGAGCCGAGACTCTCCTCAGGTCAGCAGACTGCACTTTATGGATACTATAAGGCAGCAGGAAATGAGTGGCCAGGAGAAAAACAGCACACAGTGTGGATAGACAAGAAAAAAGGCAGGGGACAGAGAGAGAGAGGGAGTTGAAGAGAAGAAAGAAAGAAAGAAAGAGAAAGACATACAACATTTAAACAGAAACAAAACGAATGTGTCATGTAAAAGTTGAATGAAGAGACATGCAGAGCTGAGTTCACACTAGGAAGCCAAGAGCAACAGAAGACATGCAAATGGAGAAAATCACTGCTATGTGGCACACAGAAGCCTTCCAAAGACACAAGTAAGGAGGACCAATAACAAGCTAAGCACATGACTATACAGGAAAGACGAGGGACCCCAGAATTTCTTCCACAGGCACTGAAAAACTTCTAGGCAACAGACTTTGAAAGCAGGTCCAGAAATGCAAACATCAAAGCCGAGATCTGAACGGATGGAATTGCCTCCAAAGGTGGACCATCTTTAGTTACTGTTTAAGATAAAGAAATACCCTTATTGAGGATTTGGTATACACAATGACAAATTGATGTTTCCATTCTTCTTTCACATACCTTAGGGAAATGTACATTTTACATAGTGACTCCCAGTATTAACTCTCCTTTAGTATTTATACTGAAATGGTTCCTTTCTTTCTCAAGTGTATGGAATATGTTTTATCTATAAGCTCTTCCCTCTCCTCTTTCTTCCATTATCCAGGACATTCTTCCTCAACCCAAACTAAAAGTCAGTGAAAACAAAATACCATGTTTTGAGATTCAGAAAGTGTTCATTAACTGAAACTTACTGAGGAGTATACTAAAGAGGAATTGCTAATCATAAGGTTATTCATGGAGAAACTGAATAACACTTTCTCTTCCTATTCCCCATAATTTTTGGTATAGCTCACCAGAACCACGTTCTTGGCTTGATCACAGAAAACCAAGCTATATCGTGTTTCTTTCACATGCTACCATGATCAGCAGTGGAGAAAAGGAATGAAAACTTAGCCAGCAAGACTTTTAAGGGAAGGAGGAAAAAAAAACCCTAAAACCTCCAGAACAAAAGAGAACAGGATTAAAAAAAAAAAAAATTAAAAAATAAACAGTGTAAGACTTCTTCAAATTCAGTCTTTTTCTACCTATGACACTAGACTAGCTAAAACTCCAAAGAGCATTCCCACTGCTCTTCTTGTCTATCAATAATATCAAAGCTGACAATAACAGTAACTTTGCATTCTGCAATCCAAGATAATTTTGTAATTGCTTTCCTGGCAAGGAGCTCAAGAACAGCTGCCTAATAACAGTCTAGACCCATTTATCTCACACATCTAACATTAAAATGATAGTCATAAAAGAACAATCTATCATATTCAATCAAATATAAGGCTTTCTGGGAGATTTCAATGGAACAAAGAGATATATCCCAGATATCAAGCTAAGAAAAGCAGATAAACTTCTTTAATTGAAAATTTTCTCTCTTGTGCAATACTGCAAATCAGCATCATATTGTGTGAATTTCTACAACACTAATATGCTACCTAGACTTTAACCTAGCATTCAATTTACTTTTTATCACACCAGGAGATTCAACTCCTCTCTCCTCCCCCTTCAGATCTTGAGAGCAAAATACAACCCAAAAATACAAAGATATAGATTTAATTACCGCCCCCCCCCCCATTTCTGATATGTGAATCTGAGATTAGAGCTCCTGACAGATGATGTGTATTTTCCCAAGACACAGGCAGAGAAGTACCTCAGCCAAATCAAATTACTCTGACAGTCATTTAGTGTACAGTAGTACACTTAAATCAAGCTAAACTACAAAGAATATCCCCTTGAGATATATATATATCCCCTGGCATATACTCCAAATCTGTGTTTCCCTACCACAGTTGAAATTCAGATCTCAAAATCCAAACCTAACTGTGCTTATCATCAGACCAAATTACCATAAATTTTCTTTCTACATTTGCATTAGTCTCCCTCAGTGCAGAAAAGAATGCCCCAGGATTGCCCTTTGCTCAATTCTACTTTTCACAAATGACTGGGGAGTGGTGGTTGGGTGAAATTGGGCACTGCTGCCCACAGGAAGATTCTGTTGTTCTTCACTGCTCAAGAAGGACGAGTACGCCTTAGGTATTTTCTCTAATTGCACATTAGAGAGATGGGCTTCTACTGAAACTTAAAGCATTAGTCTTAGTAAGAGAGTAGAGTGCTAAGTAGAACAGGAACATGTTGAAAGTAAACAGGGAGGTTTTGATTACATGAACAGATTGACAACGAGGAGTTGACAAAAACTCTACAGGACAGGAGTCAAAGTTTGAGCTAAGGCAGTATCTTCCACTAGATAGACAGCTGAAAGAGAGAGGCTATTTTTAAGATACTTGAAAAGGAGTGCCTAAGACCTTGTCTGCTTTTTCCAGTTATATGAGTTAGCCTAGTGAAAAATATTACATCTCTTCATAAAACTTGCCTCACCATTACAACTGCAACAGCAAAACTCCATACCCACTTCCCCAGAAAAATTAAAGGCTCACTGCATGAATGTATGAACTAAATGTGGACCCTTGATAACTTTAGGTCTTTAGCTCAGTTTCTTTGTATACAGAACAGACTGCTTTGCTTCACTTTTAGAACACCTGATGAAGAACAATGTCACTTATTTTAGCAGCAATAAAGACCTACACAAGAAGTACAATACTAACCTGTACAAAATAATTTAAATTATTTTATTGGAAAGCCATTTTCACAAGTCATAATTTGAATATTTAGGTTTCTTGTAGTAAAAATATCTCTGCAGTTCTTACAACTGAAGTTTAATCATGAAAAGGAATGTTAGTCTTATGTTTTCCTCTTTACACATCCCTCATTTCCAGTTTTTTTCTTAGTCTTTCTCTATTCATCTTTCCAATACCCATTTCTGATTTTGGTTTCTGCACTGAAGAAGGATTTTCTACAAAGTACAAACAGTTCTTTTTGGACCTTCAGGTCTTTCTCCATAAACAGTAAGCAGCATGCTCCCACAACAGAGACTGCAAAATGTCCTAATTCTTGTTTGTGGGAATTTCTTACAGGGTCTCCAAAGAAGCTTAAAAAAGCAGATCAAGAAAAAAGTTGAGAAAATAAATCAAAATAACTTCAAGAGCAATGGCATACATATGCAGAACTGTCAGAAGCCAAGAGGAACACTGCTGAGCCTGCACAAACCTCCTAAAGAAATAATAGAAAGATACAGCACCAGTTTAAAAGCAAGACAGAGGGTAACCCAGAAGATAAAGAGTAAAAGAAAGTCAGGTAAGTATTTACAATATAGTGAAAAGGGAGTTCAGAAGATGTGATTTTTTTAAAAATTTATTTATTTTTGAAATGCGCTGCAATTCCAGTACATGCAAAATCCATCACCAAATATGCTGCCCCAGACGGGCCTCCTGCCATTAGGACATGCATGTATCCAACTCACTCATTTAGCAAAGGCATGGATGTTCTCCTCTTGCTCTTCTGCACCATGTTGGCTTGGTTCCTTAAGGAGATCCGAATGAGTGAGGGAGCCAATCGACACGGTTCTCCATCCACTTGCATGGGAATAGACTTGTATGTTAAAAGTGTCACCTCACGGCACTGGTGCAACCTCTCTCCATGACCACCCACCTGGAGAGCAGCCTGGGAAAAACACACAAACCACAAATAAATACCAAGCAGGAAAGATAAAAAGACACACTAGTACAGATAGCTGAGGCAGTTAACAAATCCAAAATGCAGTTTTGATTATAGCATCCATTACACAGCACTCCATGTCCAAGGCACGCTAAAAGAGCACAATGATTCACCCAAAAATTGCAAAGCAGTACTTAAAATTTCATTAAGCAAAGTGGTAGGCAACAAGCAGATATCTAAACACATGCATTCCATGTCTCATCACCTATATATGCACACACATGCATGCACAAATGAATACTTGTGTTCATTCTTTCATCTTTCAATTTGTTTTGGTTGGTTTGTTTTTACACTAACAGTAATGCTAATAATTATTTGCTCTTTAAAACAACAACTCTAATTGGATACATCTGCGAGACAGAAATATGATTTTTCCCTTCCTGAACAGAATAGTCCTTAATATGAATTAGATCAATTTAAAATCCTTATTATGAAAGCTTACACAACTAGTCAACCTCAACATTAGACAGGCTGAAAAGAGCAAGCAGAAGAGCCTTGTTAAAAACAATTAAATACCAAGTTTAAGAATTCGTTTCAAGAAAATTAAGCAAGGAACACAGTGCTCAGATCCTTCAAGTTCTGGACAGGCATGTTTAGGCATAAATGTATTTTTTTAATGAGTTTGACTATTATGTGACTATTAATTCTCATCTATCAGCTGCAGAAAAAAAAAAAACATAATGAATACTAACAGAGAACAACCTAAACACAAGACCTTAATCCTGCCATATGCACTTAATATTATGGATCAACTGATATTATGATCAATAATATAATACTACTTCTTATAAAGCAGTTCTCTCCCTTACTTTCACAGACCTTCTTAGGTATCAGCAAGCACATCAGAGAGCCATACAGAGTAAGTTAGGATTATATCAATACAGTCTAGGGTTACAGTGGTTCCTCAGCATCACAACCAAAGTAGAACAGTAGACAGTTCTGAACTAGGCTTCCTTTAAAGAGAAAGAGCAGCTCAAAGGGCCCTACTTCTTAAATTGAGCCCCAGCTGAAACTATTGGTAGTTTTTGAGATCAATCCAGCCACACCGATTGACTAGAACCACAATAACGGCAAACCCAAAAACTCTTCCAACGGAAAACTGCCAGTTGGTACATAGAATTTTGACAGCATTTTCAAAAAGATGCCCTAAATTCTTCAGGTTTATTCCACAAGATCTTCTAGGGTAACAAACAAATTTTTTCTTACTTGTGGGTTATTTCCCTAATCCACTAAACCCACCAAAAAAATGAAGGCCAAAAAAGAATACTTAACCCAGACACACTTTAAAAGAAATGATTGTTGATTAAGACTGCCTTTTACTTTTGGTCACTTTGAAGATTTTATTTACCTGAATTTCTCTTTGAGGAAACAAACACCATTATCATGGGTATTCACTGAAAGAGATATGCACTGAGGGCAGGTCACACAACAAAAAAGTGTGTGAGTTTAGTGAAAACAGGCTTGTCCATTTTAGTTTGAACCTAGTTCACACAAGCCATAGCAGCAACAAAGGCCTAAGGGTATGGACTTCAGAGTGATCTATAAAAAGCTGCCAGGAAGCCCAGACATTGGCCTTCTGTTGGCCACAGTAAATTCAAGCTGCAGTGCCTTAGGTGGATTAATGCTAGAACAGGGACAACTACAACTCTCTGACTGTGTTTAATCTGCCTCTGAAGAGACTGTCATTGAGTTTGACCACTGTGATAAGCAGGACATTAGGGTATTCACAGTAAGATTGCCTTTATACTAAGTTATAGTTCACTTTAAGAGCAGCATTGACAGAAAGTATACTGACAAAATTGTTGGCTGTATTTCCTTTCCCTAGCAGAACAAAAAGGAGAGATAACATTCATGACAGAAATATTAATGTTTTCCACAGCTATTACTAAATTTAAACAAGACATTTAGTGGGTATTTGGAAACTGTATGGGGATATAATTTTGTATATTTCATAATTATTTCCAGTAGCCAGGTATTAAAAAAAAAAAAGAAAAAAAAAGATACTTTTATGGCATAGATTGAAATACACAAAACTTAAAAGAAAAAAGTAGTATTTATTTCATCATAGAACATTTCCACAGTAAAATCATGTTTGCATCCTGCTTTCATTGCAGCATTCTTACTGTAATAATCTTGCCATTTAACTGGGGAGCACTGCACATGCAAATTAGCCATATCCTGCAAAGAATACATTTTTATTATTAAATAACACGTCTTTTACTAGAAAACTACAATATGACTCTGTCATTTAACAGCAGAGCAGGCTTTGGCCTTAGCTGACTACATGGAAACACACTTGGTCTCCAGTAACAAGGAGAACTTCGCACTCTGCCGTGTTGCCCACAGAGTTCAGCAAGTCTGGCAGCACCTGTGACATACTCACCAGCGAGGCCATGGTGAACCCAATGACCTCAATGTAGCCATCGTCGTGGCGCTGAGGCTCAAAGTCTCTGTGATCTCCAGGGTTTCCCCAGGGCATTGTGCCAGCACAATACCTACAGAAAGATGTTTGGAAAACAAGTTTAAGAAAGCAGTTTTCCCTGGGGATCCTGACTAGTAGCCTATTAGCCTCTTCTGCTTCTTTCCAAGCTGATACAACATCCACACACGTATTCACTGTAATCTTTATCAGGTTCCTCTGTGAGAGGAAAATGGGGAAACACCAGGAAATAGGTAACAAAACAGCAGTACTTTGTTCTCCCTATTTGCTTTGACTCCTGTAGGTGACCTGGTGAGCCATAAAGCTGTTTTGCCCCTCTGCTAGGAAGGCACGGGGTTGCAGCAGCAACTCCAACCTTGGAGCTCCATTTCCTCTCTCCCTGCTAGCTCATCAGTTCTAACAGCATAAGGAATGCCAAACATTGCATAACCTGAGGAGGCAAGGAGAAATAAGAAGCAGGACCAGATACAGCTGTGGCATCTGTCTTTTCTACCATTAAGGAATGAAGGCAGAAGTGATCTAAGAGGGATAGAAGGGGGAACTTTGGAGAAGTGACACCCAAGTAGAAGCTTGCAGTGAGGGCAGTGCAGGAGTCAAAAGATCAAGTGCTTAGGACTGCATGTGGAGCAAAGTGATGGGTTGTCTAAAGCAGTGGTCTCCAAAGTGGGGTGCATGGACTACAAGGTGTATGCAAGAAAAATCCACAACTGAAAAGACAATTAGAGTGTGTGAAGAAAAAAAATTGCTTTGGCTTTTAGTAAGTAAGAAAACAAACATTAAAGTGTTTGTTTCATCTTTATGGCATCTTTTCTTCATTTATTGTTTGTGTTTGCTTTATACTGTATGTAATATTAGTAGAGTGGTACATGTATATAATTTATAAACAAATATACGCATATTGGAGCAGTGTTCAAAGGATTTTTACTGGTGGGGATGCATAATCAAATAAGTTTGGAGACTACTGTTTTAGAAAGCAGGAGATTGACAACTTTTAAGAATACAGCTATATTCTTATTTGACACCCTATAATATTTTAAAAAACAGCACTTCTTTCAACAGTTAGGTTGATCCTTCCCTTCCTCCCCCTCTTCTGCCCCCTCCTTCCTTTATTTCACATTTGGATTCTAATTAAACAAAAGACTAGGAATTTGGGTCTTCCTTTACTATCTTGTTTGAAGGTTAGGTGCACAATGTTTGAGAGTTTGTCAAGCATTGCTACTATCAGGATATTCAACTTTTTGAAGGATGGTTTCACTGCACTCTGATGGCATTCTGTGTTGCTAATTAACAGTATTATAAGCACCTAGCTCTCAACAAGGTAGCCCAGTGGCAATATGATTCCAGCAAGTTCATTGTCTAGGAAAAGTGGTAGGTCTCTTTAAAATTATTATTATTTTTCTTCTATAACTCCAAGCACTTGTCTTGAGCTTACCTGGGTATGTTTAAAAACACTATACACTGGAACTTCAGCTCCTGGATCTTTGGAGTCAGGTCTGTACCATCACACTACAAAGCCAAAGTGACAGAGCACAGAGAAATTGCTGAATGGAGCCACAGACAAGAGAAGTGTTGCTGCTTTGTAACAACTTTCCCAAGACTTTCCTTGGAATGTGTTGCAAATGTCATGCTCAAAACTGAAAAGTAACAGAGCCATTAAACTCTCACCTCACTCTCTCTCCAACCCCCCCTGCCCACCCCCTTCCCACAATACTATGACACGATGATGTTTTTTTTTTTACTTACCACAACTTTAACATGCTTGGATAAATCTCTTGAGCTTCTTTGAAGAAAGTCTGTAAAGGCTGCCTGCAACAGAAATAGGAGCAGGAATTGTCATCAGCACGTCCTCTCTTTTCTTATCCCACTACAGAGCTAATTACCAAAATGCCATTCTTATGTCAAATTTATTCTCATAAAAGATGTGATTTTGTCATCTTTTAATTATGATAGTTCTCTTTTTGAGAGCTTAACTGAAAAAAGTCCTTGGGCACCCAACGATTTAGGTGCAAATTCTTGCTCACGTACTTGTTTCCATGTTTAAGGCACATGAGTACAGTGGGAGTCATCCAGAAAGACATTGTATGTCATTCATTAACAAACTGGTGTTTGCCTCTGATAAACTTTAGAATAAAGTATCATCCATGTACCTCCTGAATGCACAACTGGGTAATTTTATTTACATATTCCCACATGAAAATTAATCACTCCAGATATCTGATCTCTGTCCTCCACTCCCCATGACCCTACATCCAAGACTGCTCCTCAAAGCTACAGACACACAGGCCAAAACTTCAGGAATTCCTCTAGCAAAGTCAATACCCATGTACTTTCCCAACCCTGAAAGAAGCAGAGAAGTTTCTTGAGAAGCTTATGAGCCAGAAGCAGGGGGACCAAGATATGACCAGTACTGTGTCCAGAGGAGTGGCATTTCTCTCACCTGCTCAGCTCTGTATAACAACTGTACTTCAGGCACTTTTTGACAGACACCTGTGTGTGGCACTGCCAGAAACAGTACATGTGCACTTGAAATTACAACAGGCAAAACAAAACAAGCTGGCATGAGCTCCTGATGTGAGAAAGTGAGGGAGAAAATACCTAAGAAAACTTTTGAGCAACTAAGTTAGCATCATTCTCTAAGACAAATCCCAACTTACCCCTGCATAAAACATTTTATTTCTAAATCGGCTGTTGAATTTCTCTGGGTTTGCTTCTGTGAAAGGATGAAAAAGAAAAATATGAACACCTTAATAAAACAAGTAAACTTCATTATACCTTCACATTCCCTGCTAGCACTATAGTGCTTTTAGGACATATCACTCAGTTAAAATATTAACATAAATATATTTTTCCTGCATGAGTGTCTCCCATCTGTGTGTTTATCTACTAGCAGTTTTCAAACATTGATATTGAATCCTTCCCCTTTCCTGTAAAGAGTAAAAATAGATGGAAACATCAGCAAAGAGGTAACAATAATTCAATTTAACGCCTCTCAGACTATTCATCTTATGATTCCTTAGTACAGTTTGAGACTTGTTTCTAGCAAAGCAGAAAAAATCTCTAAGAATTACTAGAAATTTATAAAACAGTAATTCATGTTTTGAAGCAGGAGTAAAGCATTAGTTAATTACAATATGAAACAGACACTTCAGATATGTTAAAGAGCTACCAAGGAACAGATGTTTCTACCCAGATATTCCTGAAGCAAGGAAAAAAAAAAAGGTGGTTATTCTAAAACCTGTTTAGAAAACCATTTCATTTTGATTAGGTTCCAAGTAATGGACAATTTTAAGTCTAGTAGTAATGCACATCTAATGGTTAATTATTCTCACTGTTAAAGTAATTATGGGGGGTTCCTATTTTGAAATTTTCAGTCTTCAACTGCCAATTGTTAAATCTTATTATACTTCTCTGTCAGATTAAAGAGCCTCCAACTATCAGGTAACTTCTCTGAGTAAATTCTTACAGGCAGTGATTAAATTGCTGTTAACCTTCTTCCAAATAAGCTAAATGGAGTTCCTTTATCTCCCAATATAAGGCATGTTTCCCAGAGTACAGGTCATTCTTGGGCCTCCTTGGGAACTGCTTTCCTAGTCTGTGGCATCTAGAGATTTCAGATGCTGACCTTCTGACACTGTATTCAGTGTTAGTACCAGCTATCCACCCTTGCCCAGTGATTCTCTAGCATAAACATCAAACTACCAAGATTGTCCTTCTGGTTAAAGCATCACACTAGTGGGAACATACCCAAATTACTTCGCAAATGACCACTTAACACAATGTTTCTAGTTCTCTGAATTCACTACATCTCATGATACAAGGCTCCATTTTGTAAGAAAGAGCTGCTTGAGTTTTCTGATTCCTTTGCTTGCTCAGTTACTGTAGCATTCTTTTGTTGTGTCACAGGTGAGAAACTCAGGGCCACTTCTACTTCAAACAATTAATTTAATTGCAGAAATAAATCTTATCTCATTTATTGAGCTCATAGCTCTTTGCAGAAATTCTCAACACACCGTGCTAAGCAGTACTGCTTCTACTTCTGACATCCCAGATGAGCATGGGCAGGGAGGAAGGACTCTTTATGTGATGTGGAGTAGAGCCTAAAGTTGATTTAGAGTGCAGCTTTGATTGTAGAAGTAAATTACCAACTGCATATCCAAGGCTCACTCCACCCTCACCCTTCTCAAACCATCAAGGGAGTAGAGAATCGAAGGTGTTAGAGAATCTGTGTGCAGGGGGTGGAGGGGTTTCCTGCAAATGAACAGTTCCACAGAGCTAAGGGATTAAACAGCATGTCAGCGGGGATAAAGTAAATTGCATCTTCCATGCTCTACCAAAGCATAAGGACAGAAATAGAGTGGCTACACAGAACTCTTCCTGAAGAAGCAAAGCTAAGTGCATGAGGCTTGGATCCAATCCTCAAGTCTCAGTCTGATTAGTCACATAAAAAGTGTAGAGATTGCCTTGGAAAAAGGCCACATTCACACACAGGTTTTGAGACATCACAATCACTGCTTATTCTAAATATTATAGCTGACCAATCTCTATGGCATAAAGTGCCCTGCTAGGCTGAGAGTTCATATCAATTTATCTCATTTTGGTTTGCAGGCATTGTATTAATTTGTTTTAATGCTATATGTGACTACAATAGCTCCACATAAGCAACTGCACACAGCCATTTAACTCAATAGCCCAAGTGGTACAGCCATCAAAGTGCTTTACGTTTTGCTAATGTAGCTAAGAATTTCTGTGAGTAGTTATCAATTGCAAATGAGATCAGAATTTGCTTTGTACTGCTTATTTCACAAAGCCATGGAATACTTCGGGTTGGAAAGGAACTTTGAAGGACATCTGGTCCAACCTGCCTGCAAAAAAGCAAGGACATCTTCAACTGGATCAGCTTACTCCAAGCCTCCTCATTCCATTCAGGTTGGATGTTTCCAGGGAGGGGGCGTTCATCACCTCCCTGGGCAACCTGTGCCAGTGTTTGAACATCGCCATTGTTAAAAACATCTTCCTTATATCTAGTCTTTTTGTTTAAAGCCATTACTCCTCATCCTATTGCAAGAGGCCCTGGTAAAAATCTGGCCCTTTCTTATAAGCCCCCTTTAAGTATCGAAAGGCTGCAATAAGGTCTCCCAGGAACCTTCTCTTCTCCAGGCAGAGCAACCCCAATTCCACATGAAAAACAATACAACACACATGCCAGCAACACCTCCAAGGCTGTAAGCTTTCATCTCCTAAAACGCATAGGATTGACGTTGTATATTTTAGCATTTGAGAAGATAAAGAAGACACCAACAGTAAAGACTTGTGCTACAAAAAGCTCTCCTGGCCACACATACTCAGACACACAGCTTGCTCTGCCAAGTACTTTATCACCCATGTAAATTTTTAAAACACTGGCATGTCTGGAATAACATTCATTCTTTATAGGGCTCCATAACTTCATTATTAAATAATGCCTCCATTAAATGAGAAAGTAGCCATGCATTTAATCTATACTGTATATTCACAGTCACATTAGCAATGCATAGTGATATGCACTCATGAAAAAAATGCATACAGCTGTCATCATTTCATTCCTCTGCCCTTTTGTGGCCCCTCATTATTATTCCTAAAGCTTGAAGCAGTCTTAAACATTATAAAATATGCATTGGCTCATTCCATCATGTATCCTGCTCTTTATTTAGCCTGGCATTAGAGTGCTATCTTTTCATCTTGAAATGACACACTGATAAGTATGACAGTGAAGATAAGGGAGACTGTTTCAGAAAAAAATACCTCCATATGAAGCTGGAATGACCAAAAGATGAACACAGACAACTGAACAAGGTTTACTTTTACAAACACTCCTGCCTAAACCATATAAATAGAGCAGTTCACATCAGTCCAAAACCCACCTGTTAAGTCACATTTCATTCTATATGGGGTGATAAAACTGCCATTGGCACCAGGAGAGACAAGATGCTACAACTGCTCAAATTCCTGACAGTTCTATGGACATTAAAACCTTTAACTTGCACAGAGACACTCTGAGTCTCTCCCAAGCCCAAAGGCACTGTGCTATTCTCATCCATAAACAACAGCTCTCCAGTTTGAGAATACAATTATTCTCCTGCTACTTCCAGTCTTAAAGCTCTTCTCCTTATTCCATCTGCATGCCTGCAACTAAAATATTTGTTTTTCTTTCTCTTATTCTGATACCTCTGCATCATCATTAATTTCCTTTGTGTTTGTACTTGCTATCTCCTTTATAAGATCTAAAACTTTGAAAAGCTTCCCTTTTAGCCCCTTTCCTCCAGTAAATGTCAGTCTTCCCTGCACTTTTTTCAGTTTTTTAATTACAAACTCCCTTGGAAACTCATGATACATACAAGAAGAAAGAAAGTGATTGTATCTTGTGTTTTTGTGTTCCAGCTTTCCTTCTGAATTATACGAACAGGATGCTAAATCCAACTCTATTTCTAATTCATAAAATAACTGCCCGTCCACAATGCTAAGTAAATAAAAAGTTCCTATTACCTCTAGATTCATGGAACTCCAGCGTAACATGTGCATCAAATCCAAGACTGAAGTAATTATTGAAGACATTGAGGGGAAGCTGTAATTACATAATAAAAAGAGATATAAAAATAATATGAATGAAATATTTCTCAACACACCAGGGTTTAACTACTTTAAACCCGGCACGTCATGAAAACCTACTAAGAAGAAAGTAGGATGGATCAGGGAAATGCAAGTAGAATATTGCTCTGAATGTTAGTAATGGCTTGTGGAAGATGATCAGACACAAGAACCCAAAGAACACAAACACATCTACAGTAGTTTATGATCATATAGGTATTGTAAATGCATCACAGAGTTCATTATGTTGCCATTGAGATTTCCCATAAGGCTGCTCCAGTTAACATGTCACCAATGCAAAGGTTTTCGTAATTGCTGACTCTTCAAGCTCAGCATGGCAAATGAAACTCAAACTATGTTCTTCTCACTTCACATATAACCAGGAGTAATGCAAGTGCCACAGAAGAAGCCCTAATTCTATTGAGGATGCATGAGGCAGGGAAGCACTCATCTGGCCTCCTCATTGTTACACACACCCAGCAGCACTGTAGAGAGGCAACAGTACCATCGAACAGAGAAGCTGGAAATTATAACTGAGGAGAGGAAAACGGTTCACAAAATCAGTTGGGTTTTTTTATTATTGTAGCACTTTCAACATCTCCAGTCCAAATGACATATTACTATGTGATTCCCTCACAAAAGTTTTCTCACTCTTCAACTATCAAAATACACTAATGGAGATTACATGGAGACCTACACAGAAAGAAGTTAAATACAAAACTACATTACACTTTGCTGTAAAGTAGGAAACAGCTGGTATCCATTAGGAAAATCCTAAGGAATAAAATTTTACATCCTGTTTTAAGTTTTGTCTAATTTGGGAATGGATGGTAGTTACAGGGTTGCTTCCCCTGCAATTAGAGAAAAACAACAATGACCTTTCTGATAAAATGCTAGGGATTTTTTTCCAGGATTTAGCCCTTGACATAAATGTTCAATGCCTCGGAGTTATAAACAACAAATAAATGCATTACATTTCACACAACTCTGGCATCGTTGACATGAAAAGAGCCAAAGGAAGAGACATAAACAGAAAATTAAAAAGGTTTAGAACTCCCTACCCATACAGCTTATGGTGCAAGCCAAAGGTGCTCATAAGCATCCTATAGCTTCCATGGAAAAGGTATGCTCTAACCTTACGTGCCCCATCCTCCAGCTCATCCTGGGGCAAATCAGGATTGCGCTCAACCTGAAGATTCCAGCGGTCCAGCTGGACAATGGTCCCATCTTCTACATGGCAGAGGATCTTGGACACTGGCTCATCTGTGTAACCCTGACAGCAGAATGTGACAAGAGTATCAGCCACAGAGAGCAAAACCAAGTCACTCTCCAACTACCTGGCCAACCTCCCTCCTTTCATAGAGGCCTAGAACACCAGCCCAAATATTCCTAGAACCCTTGCTAAATTTTGATATATCAATAACAAGCTGTTACTGAGGTGCACAAATCTAGGGCAGGCAAAGTAAGGCCATAAGCAGAGTATATTTGCATTGCCTGGAATGACTCCAATGCTGTAGTCAAGGATCAACAAAAAGGAATAAAGTTTAAACTACACTTAAATTAGAAGCCTGCATATCATCCTTGTTATTTGGCCTGAAATACCAGACACATCTAAGTACACGTTTATTACAACTACATCATCAGTAACTATAAACACCAGCCTGGAAATTGAAATAAATCACTATGCCTCAGTGAAGCAGACCTTGGACACAGCCCTGCCTGCTGTTTTAGCCCAAAGGAAGGTCCTCCACGCACAACTAAATCTGAGCAGCAAGTTGGGAACGCCCACATAAGGGTACTACAGTCAGGCCTTACCCCACCCCAGTTGAGGGTGCGGGCAAGGTCATTCCCAGTGCCAAGCGGAAGAACAGCCACAGGAGGTGGGGGGCTGAGTTGCAGCTCATCAAGGATGGAGAGGATCCAGCCCACCTACAGAAAGGGAAATGCAGAGAACTGTTAGTCAGGGAGATTAAAAGGAAAAAGGCATATTTTGATTATATCATATTCCTCTTCACAGCAAAGATCAAGTAAAAGAAATGCAAAAATGAATGAAGAATAATGATAGACAATTCCAGATAATTTCTTTTAAATTACCATTATTCCAAAAGAACCTCTGACAACAGCTATGAAAGAAAATGTGAGAGACACATTAAAACGGCATGGCATCTGAGAACTTGTCATGTCAAGCATGAACTCGCTCACAAGTCTCCTATTTCCCAGACAGGAGAGCTTAGTGCTGAATTATTTCACTCAGTACAAAACATTATATCTATATATATAATACATAGAGATACACATACTATATCAAATAAAAGACTAAAAGACTAGAATAAAAGACAGACTTTAATGCTCAAGGTTGAAGGTCTTGGATTTGGACAATGAAATTCTCTCTTTTGTATCCTAAGCTATTAGTTATTTTAGAGAGTTATTTCTTTCTCATGTCTTTATTCTGGACTGCATAAAATTTTCAAATAGAAATCTATCCAGAAGGAACAAATTACTGTAAACTATTCTACTTTCATTAAATGGTAATTTCCAAGGGTGAGAGAGAATTGTTGCTAAAGATGTTATCAAACTTTTTATGACTGAAAATCTTGCTACTAAAACAGAGGACTCTTTCTTAAACTACTTCTTACTTTAAAAAAAATAATAATAATTTGCAAAGAACCTGTGCTGCATTTTTAAATAAACCATTAGTAAAAAACAAACAGGAGACTTTTTTTCCTCCTGCAGTTTTCAAAGATAAAGCTTCTACTGCAAATGCAAACTTTTAAATAAGATAGAAAACAGAAATCATGATTGCAGCTGGACAGAATTTTTCTTCCCCCAATTACTATTACTGTGGTTTGAAATAGATTCTTAACTCAAACTGGGTTAACACTGGAGCTTCATGAAAGGCACCCAGCATAACATGGGCATCAGGAACAATAGCTGGAATTTGAAGGACTGCAGAGAGGGTGGCCTGGTAAATATAGCAACCACCAGGCTATTCAGTATTCTGGGGTATTTCTTTCCCCAGGTCTCTTAACAGGCAAATTTAATTTTGCACAAATTGCATTTATCAGACAGCTATTTATCATAACCAATTGTCCAATTATTAAAGCATTCATCTGGGATGTGATCCCATATTTGAGTTCATTGGTTGACAACAGCCATCTCAAGCACTTACAGCTCTCATGACCTTGGAAGTCACCAAAAGTACTTAGGTCTTTTAGAAGGATTTTCAGAGGCAAGTAATCCTCTATCTTTAAAAATATCTATCCTTCAGCATTGCTAACAGGAGACAGAATAAACAGTCCAAATAACTTCAGGAAATCTTAAAGGTCCTGTTTCATTACCACTGACTTATTTCATGCATCTATGCCTCAGCCTCCCACTGCTACAGGTAACATTACAGTGCCTACCACTTTTGCAAATGTTTTTAACCGATAAACAGAAACTTCAAATTACTAATCTGTAAGTACAACATTGCTATTTAACTTGAGGTCACTTCTAAACCTTGTACAATCAAGGATGATGCAGACTATCATTTCCCTGTAAACAGCTTTTGACTGCTTTGAAAGAGAAGCTTTCCACTTCTGCCCTGAAAGTAACAGCAAGCAGTGACGATGCAAAAGTTACAATAAGTTCTGATTCACCTCAATAATGCGAGGCAACATCTGGTCTCATTGCATATTCATTAAGTCCATTTGAGCCAGATTTTTCATTTCTAAATGTAATGGCTTTGGGAATAACTAGATATTAATTTGCTTCAAACTGAGGAACAGCAAAGCTAGTAGTGAAGTGCTGCTCATACTAATGAGAAGGTGCTGCCACCTCTCGCTTGCACTGTTCAGCAAAAGGAAAACAAAGGATGGTCCGACTCAATGTAGTTGCATTCTTTTCTATTTTAATACCTTTATGAAGATTTTTTCCCCCCTATGAAAACACTGGCTTCCTCAGATGGAAAAGAAAGAATTCCAGCAACAGATTGAATCACTTTTTTGCAGCTTATGTCTCCTGCAAAAGCAATGCTTTGCACATTTCTTAAGGAAAGTTCATAATCCAGTAACGTCTTATTTTTCCATGTACCAGCAAGACAGTAGTCTTATCACTTATGTTTTCTTCACATTTGCAGGAGAAGCATTGATATTGACATTAATAACCCTGTTGCTAGGGTTTAAAGGAACCCACAGAAGCTGAACAAAAAAATTCCCTTGGAAAATCCAGCAGAGAGGTGCTAAGAGAGGGGGTTTGCTCCCTACAAAATAAACCAACCACCTCTCCGTGCCCTAAACATCTCCATGTATCTATTCTGTCCAAGTTTTCCTTACTGTACTTACTGTTACAATTACTGTCAAATGCATGTTGGGAAGCTGAGCCTACTAAAGATTAAAGGTCAGTTTTTCAACTGTGTTTACGCACTCAGTGACACAAACTGAAACTTAGGAATATTCTAAGAAAGGGTAATGCAGTTTTAATAACTCCATTACTACTCATGGCCTCCAGACCCTGAACTGCATAGTCTGTCTCCCAGCTGAAGGTGCCCAAATCCTCTAAAGATACGACCCTATTTACTCATCCAAGAACACAGAAGTTCTGTGGCAAGGACCAATACTGAACGTGGATCTGGGATCTGCCAGATCTCAGGCTAGTTGTATGACCCATGCAATATCTTTCCTCACAGATGCTTTGTAAAGAAAATGGGGAAATTAACTTTCTTTAGGCGCAGAGAAGACGTTATTTGACTGTACACAGATATTATGGAGACAATAGCAGGAAGGAGCAGAATGGCTCCCAGTCACTGACTTAACCTGTTAGACCCTCAGATCTATGTATATAGTGAGAGGAGTCCAGCAAAGTTAGTTTTTGTCTTTTCTAAGCTGTACCAAACCATTAGGCATAAAGGAAAAAGGACTTTGGACATTGACATTAGGATCTGGCCCTGTATCTACATAGGCCTGGCCACAAATAAAACTGAAAAACAAATATTAGATTTTACAAGTGTAAGGTATGCTATCTGACTCTGCAGGTGTTGTGAGGTAGGAAACCCACCACTGTGAGGAATTAAATCACTTGGCCAAAGACCACAGGGCTGCCAGGTGCCGGCCACCTACCGTGCCATCCCCACCACAGGCCAGGATCCTCAGATTTGGCACTTTTCTGTACAGCTCCAGCCTGGCCAGGAAGGGAAAGGGAAAAAGGGGGGGCAAAAAGTCAGAACAATAATGCAGACACTTCTTATGCATTTTGATGAGTGACAGTGTAATCACAGCTTACTGCATTTCAAATATTCAGTACTAAGAATGTGAGCAGAGGTGGAAAAATTATAAATACATTAATAAATCTCAGTGTTGCCAAAAGCCTCAGCAGTGGGGAGGGTTTGGCCCTGGCAGCCACAGGTAATATTAGCCCAAATCCACCCTGAGCCCTGTGGCTCACTTCATGTCTTCACACATACACATGCAAAACCACTAGGATGTGATATGGAACCTTCCTCCACATTTAGGCAGCACCTCCTGGCAGGTGTTTGATCAGTTTAGCAGGTTCCCATGCTAAATCTGAAAGGCCAGGTTCTCACATTCTCTCTGAAGAGGAGAATCTTTCATTTTTCTCTTACCCTAAAGCAAACAAATTTAAACGTTGAGGTTTTAAAACAGAATTTAATGTCCATCATCACAATTTGATCAGCTACCATTTCTCACGCTTGTAGAATATAACAGCTTCTTCAACTGGTAACTGTATTTTAACACCACAGAAAGCAAGAACATCTAAGAGTTCTTTCCTGGGATATCTGATCTAAGATACCAACAGGAGAGACAAAAAAAAGCACCCATTGAAGTCCTTCTCCTTCAGTTGCATCAAAGAAAGGCATAATGAAGTATCTTGTAATTGAGTGGGTACATTCATGTGTGGAGAGCTGAGTGACCAGAGGACCTAATCCTCCTTTAACCCCATTACACAGTTCTGAAAAATGTATGTCTACCTTAAAGCTTCTAAACATCATGAGAGAACAACAGTGGAAACGCTTCTGCCGGAATAAAAAAAAGCTTGGATGCCTTGAATATGAAATATGTGGACTGTTCTTATACAGGTAAATATTTTACTTTACATATTACTGTCTTTTTGTGCTGCTTAAATTGTGAAAGTAGTGCTGAACAGATGGTTAATAGAGCAAGTATCCCCATCCCAAATACCACAGAAGTATGGTTTCTTAACCCTTGGCAGCAAGAATCAGCCTTTAAAGATGGGTTCTCTCTCCCTTGGAGAAGGTTCACACTACAACTGTCCAGATAAACTGAGTTAGGTACTCAGCAAGCAGACAGTTGCATAGTGCTGCCACATATGGCAATGTGGAGGCAGCCTCACCCCGTTGTCATTCCCATCTGTTAGGGAAGGATCAGATGCTGGGATCAGGAGCCAGTCTGTCTTGAAGGCTTCTGGACCTGGATCCGTTTGACACAGGGGCAGCTCCTGATCTCTTCTCACAAAAGCCACCACTTCAGCCCTCCCCCTTGCTACCAAAACCTGGATACTTAAACCTAACACACAGTCTACTAATCTAGCCAAGCTAGACCTTTTTCTACTTTCCTCATCAGAGAAGAAATAGTGTGCAGCGCTGAAGGCTTGAAAACTTACGCATCTCTTGGCCCCTCCTGAGAGAGATCAAAGACCTGGCGTGGATTCAAATACCACATAAACATTTGGAGAACCTTGGTGCCCTGGAAAGAGGGAAATATTGAAGGAAGGGAAATTAGGACTAGTTTAATGATTATTAGAAATAATAGTGTGTCTTCTTCACTATATTTGAACTGTCTTTTGTTTAAATGTTCTTTATAAAACAAATGAAACAAGAAAAAGACAGACTTGAAAGTGGCATAGCAAATGACTGCTCTGTAGAATAGCAACCCACCAATTTGGACAAGGTGCACATGCAAGCATATAGACAAATTTCAACAACATAGATCACTAATGGTTCATAAGAACAGGCATTTGGGGGCAGAACAAAGACACATCGCCCACAGCAACCTGTTCTCCTGCCTTTCACCACCTGCAACAAGAAGAAACCTCTGTTATCCTACATCACCCTCAAGCATCCATGACAGCAAGAAATTTAACACACTTGTAGGCAAAGTCACCATCACATTGAAAATTGTCCTTCCCAACATCCAAGCAATGACAATGCTTTCACCTCCACCATCATCACCATAAACACTCGTAATTGTAACACTCTACCATGTAATGAAGCAGAAGTCAAGGACTCTGAGGGCTACAGCTGCCCCAATGCAGCTCACTTACTGCAATGTGGCCAGCCCATCACCTAAAAGTATAATTTCTGGTTTCCCAAACTCTTGGGTTCATATTCCAGACACTCAATTTCCTTCCTTCACGATCTGCCCAGACACAAAGTGGCAGGATCTCTTACTAGCAGCAGAGAGCTAAGAACTCTATGGGATGAGCTTGTACTCCAAAGTAATTCAAGAATGCCTTTCAGACACGGCCTGGGGATACACATGAGGAATTTTCCACAGCTCCCCCTTCTGAGGGATGGCTCTCTTCTGCCTGACACCTTCCCTTAAGTGGAGAACCAAGAATAGCAGTCATACTACCTAGGAAAAGGTATAAGAGAAAAAATAAATGTGATGTTTGCCATAGGCATTCTCCCAGTCTCAGCTGTATGCAGTTCATAGAACTCTTGATGCAGAGGGAGGTGCAGGACTTCAGCAATCTTCAGGTTTTTCTCTTCCAAATCTTACCTTCAGCCTGTGTAAACTTTTAGTATCCCAAACATCCTGTGGCAAGTTTTGCAGATGAACTACACAATGAGAGAAGGATCAGCTTTTTGCCTTGTTTTGAATCCATCTTAGTGGTTTCATTTGATATCCTCTTTAATTCTTCTAACAGAGGAGAAAGTGAACAGTGGCTATGCTATTCTCTATAGGCCACTGCTGTATCTTACATTAATCTTTTCTGATACAAGGACCTGTTTATCAAAAGGAACTCAGATTCTTTGATGTTCAAAAAGTAGCAGAACTAACCTGGCAAACATTCACTTGGGTAAGTATTCATTCCAAGAATGCTAAGGAATAAGTCTTCTGCATGTTAGTCACTGAAACTTAGTTCTCTATGGTACAGTACAAGATCACTAATGATTTTTTTAAATGCCATAGGAATATGTTATTTCACAGTTACTAATTTCATTAGCCTTTCCTAGTGAAAGTAAACCACTGTTTAGAAAAAGGTAAGTCTAAAATTTTATTTGTAAACTAACTTTTCTGTGGAAAGTAGAAGTCTTCTGAAAACTTCCAAACCGTCATTTTAGATTCCTTTCATGACCGAAAATAGGAATCCAATCACTTGACTACTCGAGTACCCATCCCAGAGATCCAACTCCACTGAAGTAGAAAGGTTATTCAACAGCAAAGACCTCTTCTGAGGACTGCAGTTCAGGCATAGAGTCCTTTCTATCTGACTGACCAAGAAATGGTCTCATTTGTAAAAACTCTGCTGTTCAATTAAAACTTTGTGACCTGGATCCAGCTAATGGTCTTACCTGATTCCCTCCACTTTTTGGATTGACAAAAACCAGCAGTGGCTTCATGAGTGGAGAGGAGATAGGCTTTATCACAAACGGCCGGCCTTTGTTCTCCTGAGAAGCAGAAGCGACAAATAACTTTAGGACAAGGTATGTATGTTCTCCTGGCATAACACACATGGGAGACCCAACCTGATAGAACTACCTCAGGTACTGGAAATAGTACAGCCATGTCAATGCAATGCTCAGCTGGGACTAATTTACCCAGATTAGACAACAGAATAAGAAAATAAGAGGCAGAAAATATCACTTCAGGGTAGTGCATAACTATTTTAAAATTGTACTCAATATTATTTCCAGCCCACCACTCCCAGTTATTCACACAGCATTAATAATGTGTCAGAGACAGTGCTATTTCTAATATGGTCAGGTTTTCCAAAGGAAAATAGAATAAGCTACTTATTCCATTAATTCCATCTAACAGACAAGTTGTAACAGCACTTATTTGCAGATAATCGTGCCTTGAATTCTTGGCCTTGTTACCTTTCCACCTTTGAACAAATGCCACAGATCAAACATGACATGTCAATGAGAGAACTATTTGCCTCCCTACTCCCTACACCTGCAGGACACCAGAAAGCCCAGCAATGAGGACACTGTCCTGGGTTCTTACAGACACAGGTTCCAGTTTCTGGTTGGCAGTTCCCCCACCACCCAAGCAAGGCTTTGAACCAGAGAGCCCTGGCTATGCAGAGGCGAGTCTCCCTCCACCTCTCCCATGAGGCTGTTCGCCCATATAACCATCCACTAAGAAGTGTCTGGAAGTAAGGTCTTCTATAAGATACATTGTTAATCAAACCATCAGATCAATAATCTGTTTTCTGTGGTGGAATTTCAATTTTCACACAAACAGAATATTTCCAGTATGAGATCCCCTGAAGGAGACATCCTCTGACTGGACCAGAGCCTTGCATCAGTGCACTCACCATGGATTTCACCACCTCAGTTTCACACCCCTACTCTGCCTAATGGAAAACAAGGGTGTGAATTGAGTCTTTTACATCCCAAGAGAAGACTTTTTCATTAGGGTGCTGGTCCTTCTGGATCTGGTACTTTGATTCTTGAAAAAAATCAACTCAGAAAATAAAACCTCTCATACAACATTTATCTATTCTAACAACAAATTCAATAGCATGGAAATTTGCAGGGGAAAAAATATATTAAACAATGCATTTAAAAAAAAAAAAACAAACCTACAAACTTGAGTCTCTGTTAGACATTTAAACAAAAGGAGACTGATTTCCAAAGCCCTTGAAAACCTACTTCATTTCCTCTTTTGCTGGCTTTTCTTTTAAAAGATGTTCTCTTCTTTCGCCGTGTTGAAGTCTTTAAGGAGTTCTACATCAAAAGGAAAAAGAATACATGAAAAGCAAAACAAAATTTAGAAGACAGGCCCAGACGGAGCCCCTTTACGAAGCTCTTCCATGCATGTCCACTTGGAGAATGGTAAGAGTATCCGGCACATGCTTGAGATTTAAATTACATGCGCTGCATGCTTTACACTTCCACACCACCGTTTATGGAGAAAGCCACACACGGAGACCAGACTGGTGCTTTGGAGCTGGAAACTTTCCCACGCTGTGAGGGGGGAAAAAAATATCAGATGCTCCCATAGACTCACATAACACCACATGTTGTACCTGCCAACCCTCCCAATAGGGGTAGGAGACGCCCGTTTCCCCTTCGGGGCTCCAGTCTCCTGCCCAATCAGGCTCGTCTCCTGGTATGGAGACCACCTGCATAAAGATGTAATAAAAAACATGATAAATGAGATATTTTTCATGTTTTTTTTCTTTCTTTTTTTTTTTTTTAGGAAAGAAAACAACAAGTTTTAGCTCTGGCAACCATTATGACTCAACATAACATAGGCCACCATGGTGTATGATGCTGGCACTGTAGAGTCAGTTTCAGCTTATCAAGAAACTTGTGTTTGCTAAGGAACAAAGTGAATTGTTAATTTGTAAGGATCTGATTTAAGGAGGTGGTTGTGACGTTGTTTGTTTTGGTTTTAAATAACAGTATCATTCAACTACATGGGGAAAAAACATACAACTGCCTGTATTTTTGCAGAACTTATTAAAACAGAACTTATGGCAAGGCCATTCTCCAGGCTGGCAATAGTCTGCTCAGTGATACTGAGCAAAAAGGTGTTGTGGTGTGATAAGAACAGTCCAAAAAGGGGAATTTTATTTTTTAATTATTATTTTAATTCAGCAGTTGAAGTCATACCTACAGGAAACCCTACTCATTTCCATATGATTGAAATTTTCTATTATGGAAAATACTCCAAATATTTTCACAGTGTTTCAACTTCTAGTCTAGCTGTCACCAGGAAATAATGTAACAAAAATTAGAAGAAAGTTGGGGGTTTTTTTTCCTGTCTTCAAGAGGGAAAGTAAGATTCACTCAGCCATCTGAAAGTTCATTTCTGTCCTGACCCTGATCAAAAGTGTGCCACTAACAAAAGTCAAAAAGCAGAGATCATCAAAGCTGTAAACAGTGACATCTGTTCTTCATTCTGCTTGCTAATCAACAGCAATACGAATAGCTGCTAGGTTTTGTTTAATACACAACCACTTTCAGAATTTCAAGACTTCAGTACGACACATCAGATACATAAGTTAATGCTTCCATATCTCTTAGAAGAAAAATAACAACTGTCTAACTCAAATACCTAAAGGCACTGTCCCCAATCATTGAGACCAAGAGAAGTCTGCTGTGGAGCCCAAGGTCTCAAGCTTCTTATCACCTCTCAACATTACTTGTGGACCGGGCTATAGTCATGCTTTATTGGTTACAGAAGATACTGTAAATAAGACAGGTCTGCAGAGAAGTTTCAGAACATTTGCCCTTTAAGACCATATTTTGAGAAACAACCTAAAGAAGTGTTTGTATTTTTCCCTACTCTGATATAAAGTGATTTTGAAAGCATGGTAAACCACAAAGACTGCACTGACTATGCAAGTGCATCAGCAATTCCATCTGCATGGTCTTTCATTGCCCTACCTCAGTAATCAGACCAGCAGTAGATAACAGTCTTGATGACACTAGAAAGTTATGGAGACTTTACCTTCAAAGCTGCCTCCCATGGGGGCCTTAACATAGATCCTCAGTCATTCTCTGATGAAGGACTGAGGCGAAACACACGACAGAGAGAGGAGATCTAGTCTATCCATAGTCTTGCTAGCAGTCTGCTGAAAGCTCACACACATACCAAGTCTTTTCCCTGTGCATCAGTCTGTCCAGGTGCAAAATTCAAAATGCTTATCCTGTTGGTTAGGTGTTGTGAATTCTGCTGGCAAATATTATTCTATAACTTAAGTTAGGTAAAATACTAGGCAAGTATTTAACTCTACCTCTAGGAGCAGGACTGTACTTATTATTCTATCTCCAAAAGAGACAGACCTAACTACAATGAAGTTCATCTGCAAAGGGCAAGCACAGTTCAGTTAAACCCTCACCTATTTTAAAAGAATAATTTAAAGAATGTTTAAACATAGCTGTCATTAAATCCCGCTAAAATATCTCTCTTTTCTTGCCTATGAGCAGAGTGGGAAAAGGCACACAGTTATATTAAAGAAACAGTTTTAGTCTAAGCCTCCATTCATGATTATAAACATTTTAAATTCCATATTCAAAAAGGCATTAAATATGCCACATCACAACATTAATTCACCTTTTTTTTTAACGTGCCTGCACCTATAGCGTTAACAGAACCTAAAGCTTTGCTACAGCAATTGCAACCACGTGTTGAAAGGCAAAAAAGCTGCTTAAACATATGCAGGGTTTTTTTGCAAGCATGCAGAAGAATAACAGCCAAGAGTGTCAGCAGTCTTTGCACACTGAAGTGAAAAAATGGATACATACTACCTTGTTAACACAACAAGGTAAGGAGTATTTTGTAAACATATAATGTTATTCAGCAGTGTACCTGATAGCAAAGCATACCTTTAAATGGGCACCGTAAGTAACTCCTAACTTGCCTCTAGAGAGGAAACCTCTCCTTTGTGGATGTCAGTTTGTCCATCTTCAAAAAGAGATTTCTTATATTATTGAATGGTCAGTGTAGTTCTCAGCAAGTTTAGCTAGATGAACAGAAGAATTGAAGTCCTTCTTGTATTTTGTTGGATGGCATGAAGGCCATGAGCTACCTCAGACAAATCCAATGAAACCTTTCAACTTTTTCCTTTACGTTTCAGCCTTTTTTTCCAAAGGCTTTTAGCACACTGATCTTCAAATTTTTTAAATAATTATCAGTATCTGGGTCGGTCAATCTTGACCATCTTCTGGTTGTTCACAAAGCACCATCAGACAAGCCAGCTGCACTCAGCAATTGAGGAAATAAGAAATAAACCCAGATGTAAGCATTCACTGGAACTTTTTCAAGGTCCTCAAAGGAGGAGAGGAAAACACCGTGTTCATTCCCCTTGAACACAGAAACCTTGGAATTTTAGTTACTGCCTTTATCTTCCCAAACAGAAGACAGACTGAATCAGTAAATATATCAGCCATATCTTCCTTATTATCTACTTTTCTCCCACAGCACAAGCAAGTCCACTGCTAGAGCTAATATCATTTTGACTGCTAAACCTCATCTATAAAAAAAATAACACCAGTCAGCAAGAGTGACCTGCTTCACAAACTAGGAGACGGAATTGATTTGAATCCCAGGAAAACAGAGCTGGTATCAAATCACTGCTAACAATACAGAAACACCAGAAATCATTTAAAAAGTTACAGAAGTGGATCACGTTATGAATAACATGGAATAGGTACTGGGAGTTTTCCATTCATGTAAGTGGGTCATTACATACAGAGCTACCACCGATTCCAAAGCTATTTGAACTGTTCTGAATATTCTTCATCTTGCAATCAATTGCTTTCAAGAAGCAAAAGCTCCCCATTTAGAACATAGGTTGTCAGCATAAATTTGTCCTTAGCCAATTACATATGATGCTTCACTACAACATTCTTGGTAATGAGATGGGGAGTGTGGTCTTTATGCAAGACCAATATTTGAAAGGTGGTGACCCACGTTATACAAAATAAGCATGGAAAACCATTTTTGAGGCAATAAAAAGAAAAAAAGAAAAATTATAAAACAGGGCAAGGTTTTGCTACAAAAAGCCAACTTATTTGCTTAAAGGAAATAACAAACAAACAGGATGCAGGCATCACTAAAATCAATTTTATATGAGTAGGGAATTCAGGAGGTGTCTGTGACCAATGTAAGTAGTTAATTAGAGCTGAGGAAATATTTTATAACAAAAAAGGCTTCTAGCCAATTTTATTCCGACTGTGGAATATGTGAAAACCAGATTGTTGATTACACATTCATTTATTATGCAAATTTACAAAAACTTGTGAATATTGTGTTTGCATTTTGTGGATTGAATGCAGTGAATATTTTATAGTGTTTGCCAAACCCTCCTACAGGGTGAAGCAGGTCATAATACATAGAAGCAGAGCTGGCCAGAAACAGCAGGAGAAGAAAAACATTTCCTAAGAAAATAATAAATAAAAACCCAAGATTTCTGCCAAAAATATGAAAACACATCGAAAGATGCATCGGTATTTTCTAAAGCAATAAGGATGCACTCCACATAACTGCAGTGGGTGTTATGAAGTTGCATGGAAATATACACATTCTCTGTGCCAAATATAATTTTGATCTATCTAATGTTTCAGCTACTCAAGATAAGGTTTTTGCATGCTACTGACCATGAATTTCAAGGACCCAAGATGCAATGGAGGAGGGAATAATGGATTGAAGTACTTTCTTTCCACTCACGACATAGGCACACAAAGTTAACAGATATCTTCTTTAACATTTTAAAACTTTATTTAAAAGATATTTTCCCATAATTTGTAATTAGCTGGATCGGGTTGATTTTTTTTTTTTTGAACTTGCCTGAAAAATAATGGACAAGAAAGTAAATTCTCTAAAAATATTATAAAGAAGGTACTCTGCTCTGGCGAAAAGCCAAATCAAAAGAAAATTACAAGTGTCAGGTCTTTGAAGTGTGGTGTTTTGGTTTTTTACTAAAAACTAAATGCAATAAAAATGAAAAAAAAAAAAAAGATTGAAGAGAAACTTCTATTAGTAAAGTCAGACATGAATACATCTGTCAAGTATGGTGCTGAAAATCAGCCAAGGATTTTAAAACCTACCCAAGGACTTAAACATTCCTCAACAAGAGACAAAAAAAAGATTTCGCTGGAGGAGACCTGAGTAAAACAAACAGAGAAAGAAGTGTGTGGGGAAAAGCCACAGATAGAAAAAAAAAAGAAACACTTTTTTCTCTGAGTGGAGGTGGCTAGGAATTTTGCCTATACTCTCTCTCTTGACCTAAAGGAGAAATAGCAGCCTCTGTGGTCAACTTTTTGGTCACTCTACACATATATTTCCCCTTCCCTCTGCCCCTTGTCTTCAATAACCAGCTTGTTAGAAATCCTACTCATGCTGGTCATATTCCTAGACTGGAACTAAAGACTAAGAAGTGTCACAACTTAGGCCTTAGTCCTTTTTCCAATTTTGTAGGACTAGTTTTGTCTTAGTGCCTTGCCTACAGCCTGAATTTCTGGGCTTCTTATTGACAATCAGGAGACGGAGTCAAAAAGTCCAGGTCACTTCCCAAAGATGGACTGAAATAACAACTATTCTGAAATAAAAATTTAACCAGCATTTCTGACTCCCTGATATGTTCAGTGTTTGTTTCTCTTAGTTCAACTTAGAGTGAAAACAGACTTCCAAAGAAAAAATACTTCTTGCATGATGTGAACTCCATTTTAATTTCTGGCCAGCTCTCTTTTCAGTATCTTTTCTACCTACTGTGTTCACCAGTGAATTGTCCTCTCCAGGACCTATCACATGCATCACAAAAGCTTTATAGTCTAATGCTTGTTACCTTCAACTAAATGAGCACGTGTGCTTACTGCTGACATTGAGCAAGCACTGATGCAAATAAGACATGATTCTTTACAGGTCCATTAGTGGCAAATTCAGAGGGGTGCCAGTTCAGCCACAGCCAATTCGTACCGTGGTTCAAGTGAGCATTTGTGAACAGTTTTTCCCTGTATTTGCTCAGCTCTATTTAATGAAACATGCTTGACTGCCTACCACCCAGGGGATTTCTTGCAGTATGCTTGCTGAACTCAGTTACAGGAACAAATTTGAGCTGGATCAGCTCAGAACAAGTGATGTTTGTTGCTTATCATCCCAAACCAGGAAATCCACTGAAGGACTGGATGGAGGGACAGGAGGATACAGGTTCATAATCACCATGGAGGTATGCTGGGTTTCAGGGAGAGAGACAGGGTTGAACAAGCATGCCTTTGTGAAGGAGAACCGAGCAGCGAAGCCAGGTTGGCCCTGCACAGCCACACAGCTTCAGAAACAGACATCAGCATGCAGTTACCTGAGGTTTCTTCACCTTAATGATCCAGGTGGGAGGCACAATGACAGCAGCATGAGCCCCCAGAGAACATGGCTCCTCAATGTGGTGTAGCATGAAACAGGTGACTTTGTTATGAAACTGGAAGACAGGGAGAGAGTAGAGTCAATAAGGAGACCAAGAAAGACAAAAGGGAAGCATGGGGAGGAAGAAGAGAGTGATGGTGAGCAATATTCCCAACTCCACCCTCTTCAAGTCACTCAAACCATGGAGTTTCACGAACATGTAGCTAAATACTATTTTCCAAAATCATTCCTTCTTACAAAGAAACAAGCAAACCCACAAAAAAAAAAAAAAACCAAACAAACAAAACCACCAAAACAAATAAAACCAAAACCCCCAACAACAAAAACAAGTAAACAAACAAAAAACCCCACAATCACTCCTACTTCAACACAGATAACAGTCTCCCAGAGTATTCACTTACCGCCAGTTTGCACCAGGAACAACTGATGGCCACTATCTCTTTACTATGGAAGGAGAATTTCTGCTGAAAGCCCTGGAATAACCAGGAAAAAAAAGGATTAAATTCCTTCTGACCACAAGAGCATATTATGCCTTTAATTCTTACCCTGTGACTATGCTAGGCAAAATGAGTTCACTGAAGTCAGAAACATCAGTTCAGCCTCAAAACTCTTAGACATCAAGCAGATTTCTGGAGGATAAAACAGGAGTCACAGAGAAGGTTCTTCAACTGTGGCATTTTTGTACACACATAATAGCAAGTCTTCAAAATTTTATGCTTTTCCTTATATTTTTTTTTTTTTTTAGTTAAAAACAATGGAATAAGATAGAGAAGGAATGCTTATTTTAATGGATTTTTACAGACCTGGACAGTTTTAGATTTTCTCTTGAACATTGCAGTCTTTTTTGCTCTAAATATTAATAAGAAATTGAATTTTTTTTTCCGCCCTCCCCTCCCCCCCACTACAGAGTGGAATCAACTACAAAGTCTGTCTGGGAATGTTTTTGTAGGGAAATTAAGTTACAGTTTTATTAAGATGACTAAGACTAAAACTTTTCCAGTAAGTTTCAAAAAACCAAGACTGTCTGATTCAGATTAAACAGATAAAAGAAAATGTTTCTTTATAGTTCTAAAGAGAAAAAAGCCCACCATTACCAGCACATATGAGATTTTATTCCCCTACAGAAGAGCTTAATTCCATAGATTAAAACGCCACTTTTGCTTTAAATGTTATGGCTGGAAAAGACCAGTGGGTCATATAAATCCTTCTTTAATCTAACACAGACAACAAATGGTAAGATATAGGCTGAAATTTTGTGTCAATTTTAGTCAGAGAAAAAAAACTGACTTGGGTTGATGGTAGGAGAGATGGAAATTCCAGAACTTCACGGAGCAGTTTGTCATAGTCATCTTCACTGCTTAGATTTCAGATTTGCAGTTGTCTGGATCCTTTATTCATGGGTTTCCAACAAGCCTCTCTCTGCCACATTAGGTAGACCATCACAATCCTGAATTTTCTAATTCAAGCTCTCTACCAAGTGCTGAATTTGTGAGCCAGATTTCTTTTTGACAAGCTGAGTAATACCTAAATCTCCTACATGCTGGACAATGCCCAAGACCCAATGCAAAAAAAAAATAAATTTACAATCTGATGTAGTAACATCTATACTGCTACTGTAATTAAGGTCCTTCTTATCCTGCAGGAAAAATGAGCCTATCAGTGCTCAGTGCAATGACAAGGTCAAGCACACAAAGAAGGAGAATTAAATACACAACCGAAACACATGCAGATGCACTGGTCTTTTTAAGTGAGAGACTGAGCTACAATTTGTCTATATAAGGTTGTTGAGGACAACCCTATTGATACTCTGAAGAGGAGGAGATTCTACCTGCCTGCCCACCATGCAGTAGAACACTTTGCAGCTTCTTCTACAGGTGCCCCCATCACGTGCTCAACCCAGCTTGCCAAGACTGAATCCTAGAAAGGCTTGTGTCACCTCTGCCTAGATTTTCTTGGGTGGTTTTTTGTTGGTTTTTTTTTTTTTTCTAATCATCCCCCTAATAATTCCTCAGAGTTTATATTCAGAGAAATTCAAAGACTAGATCTTTCATAATGATAGTGATTTGGCATATTCAGGTTTAGTAACGGTGTGCAGTCAAATGGCTCAACAAAGACAAGCTGGCCAGCTGCTTCTGGCTGGGCACATCTCATCTGCCATTCAGTGTGGGCATAAGAACAGAGTGACAGTAACAGTGATCCAAGTGTTGGTGCAGAAGTCTGACACTGGACAAAACACTCTGTTCTCATTCCCTTACACTGGGGCTTCATAATGTTTCCCACAAATATCCTTCTTTCTTGTCTAAAAGTGCATTAAAATAGGAAAGAGTTCAGTCCCTCATGGGCGTGAATAGTTATGTTTTGTTCTGCTTTGTAACAACCAGCGGAAAAACTCTTCTCTCCCAAACCCTCCACTAATAAAACCCAAATTCAGTACATTAATTCCACAGCCCATCAGTGTGTATTTTAAACATATGGCCTAAGCAGCTTGTCTGGTTCTGGATGGACCGTTTTTTCATTTATTTAGTAAGCCATTTGGCTTTTAGGGAATAATTAGAGAAAATGATACAGCAATAAAAACATATTAATGATAAGTAGCAATAAAACACCACTATCCTTCCTCAAATTGCTTTACAAATGTGTGCTAGTTCTTCCTAAGGATGCATGCTTCAGGTAACATAGCATTTATTTGAAAGAGTTTTACAAATAAAGGAGCTGATAAAATAAACAGTGCACTGTCATAGTGAGATTTGATGGGGACTGTCAAAGTTGCCCATGGGAACAAACCCAGCACAGGTTTTTATATGATAGCTAGTAAGTACTCCCATTGCAAAATCAGCTCCTAATGCCTGTAGGGGAGATCCAGGCCAAAAAGGCAGAGAAGGAAGGCAAAGTCGTATCATAGGAATGCTGTCTGCAAACTGCCTTGCTGCACTGTTCCCATGATAGTTTCTAGAAAAGCGCATCACATTTTTATTGCATATCTTAATGCATCTGGTAGCTGACAGTCTCTGCATGAATATCTAGACACAAATCTTTTCCTCTGACTTAAGTGCTGTGCTATGGAGATGAGACACAGACTTCCTTACTAGTTGTTAAGAGGGAGGCAAAAGTGTAATATAGTGATAGAGAACAGAAATTAAGTCCCCGTGTTAGTGTAATTTTTACAGATCTTGCAATATATTTCAGGGATTCATAATATTTCAGAAGAAAGATCTTCTGTAGCTGAGGTACTTCTTCCCCCTTTTTATAGCTTTTGAGAATAAACTTTTACAATCTATGCAGCGGGGTAAACACAAAACAGTCTCACAAATCTTGGAGTCTGCCAGGGCAGAGAGAAAGCAACTGCCTTTCTTTTTCCAGAAGCCTAAAAAACAGGCTGTCACAATTTTGGCACAGAGGACAGCACTGAAAGCACATCATGTTAGTACCAGGTTAGCTTAACAAAGAAAGAAGCTCAAGGAGCCACAGCCGTCTTCCTCCTCATTTTCAGCAGCCAGTGCAGCACAGTCTCCTGGGACACATGATGTGCTCATTCCTACACATGCAGTTGCCTTTCTCTTCCCACATGGGAATCAGGGCTGTTATGGCTCAACATCTCAGGCTTGTCATTAGCCACTAAAAGAGGCTAAGTGTTTATGATAGAAAAAAATTCAGTGACTAGAAGGACCTGGCAGCCCTGAATTTCTAAGTGCTCTGTGTATACTTGGGCTATACTGGAAATCTTACCTTTCCACACTGCTTACATTTCCCCTCCTGCCTCCTCCTGTGCACCCAGTGATGTCGGACAAAGTTCTACACAAGAAGGACAGAAAGACATGTTATAGGAAGCATTGGCACCTTGCACTCAACAGTACCATGTGTGTCCAGTTGAATTACAGACACCAAAGGAAAAGTCCCTTCAGCCAATGCAGTAATTCCTGGAGGAAAATCCAACAGTCACTTCAGGAAACCTCAAAAAACACCAAAACTGTAGTAGGAATAGGACAAGATGGTGTTTTCCTTATCCATGTTGAAATGAAGCCAGAACTACTTTCTCAGTATTCTTCCACAAAAAAGAAGAAAGTTCATTACATGACACAGAGATAATCACCACCTAAACAAAGAGCACAGTGCCCAAATACTGCTGTGTTCAGCCACAGTGCAGGCCCCCACGCTATTCTGCTTGGAAATACAGTCTTCTAATGCATGAAATATCATAAGGCAATGCAAGAGAAGGAAAGGAAGCAGTCCTTGAAGCAGTCTTTTCTCCCTGTTTAGACTATTTCCATCCTGCATAGCAGCAAGAGGGGAGCAAGGGATGGGTGGGTGAGCAGGGCTGTGGCACTGTTCCTGCACAGGCAAGGGCTAGAAGGGGGTCTGCCTGCACCACTCTGTTATTCCAGCCAACACTGAACTGCCAGTGTGACTGGGAATTTAGCTAACCCTGCTAGAACAAGCTGGCCACCAAATCAACTGCAAGTTAAGAAGTGTTTTTGAAACACTGGCTTCTAACCATGTAATACAGATCTAAAAACGTATCAATAATAATTATAAACAGCTTCAACACCTTCAAAGGAGTTGAATTCATATAGAAGGTGGATGCAAACCATAAGGTTTTTGAATATCTCATTTTATGTTTGAGACACTTCTAGAAGAAAACTAAAGCAACAACAACAACAACAACAAAAATAAAAATAAATTAAAAAAAAAAAAAAAAACCACAAAGGGAGAGCAGGAGAAAGAAGAGAGAAACAAAGGGGAAGAAAAAATTAAAATACCGGGAAGGGAAAACAAAATTACCAAAAAAAGGAAAAAATCAGACCAGCTGAATGAAAACAAAAAGATGAAATTGTTTCTGTCAGTGTAACTAATTCAGTGCTTCGGCTAGAATTCTCTTCACATTTATTCTGGAGAGGAGGACATGTTCCACTGGGAACCAGTTGTGTAAAACTCCTCTGAATCTAAAAGCATTTCAGCAGCATCACACCAGGTGGATCAGCACACATGTTAACTGAAAAGTGGTCATCTTTTGTCCACTACTTACCTCTCTTGGAGATCTGGATCCTCCTTCTCGGAAAGTCGGTTTGCAGCGAAAATTAATCTGGCATTGAAATAAAACTGTTAGAACTTAAGTGATCTGAGAGACAATTTATTCCAGTATTTTGATCTAGGCCAGACTTCCAAAATAGTCATTATCTATTAAAATCTGTAGAGAAATCATCACTGAGATAACGAACCATGCAAATTACCGTAAATTTCTCAGTTTTCATTAGATCAGGATGCTTCCATCCACCTCCCCAACCACAGACCATTTGGGGAGCATTGTACTGCCTCACACAGTAGTGTTGCCACCTTCAGATGGGAAAGACAAAGCAGGATAACAGGTGCTTCCAGAAAGGGTAAATATTTTTAGAAAGATGAAGAGAAAAAATTATTTAATAAACAAAAAGGGAGTCCTATAAGAAAGAAAAAAAAAGTTTTGAGAGAAGTCAATCAACAGCAATAAGTAGAGGGGATGTAGAAAGAAAAAATAAATATACTGAAGAAGAGAGAGGCCTGGGAAAAGACCAAAAGATATATGAAATAAGGATGCACTAGATGAAATAGATTTAAGCTTAAGTTGACTATCCTTCAAAGAATAAAACATTTAAGAATAGCGCACAGCTATGATTTTGTTATGAAGGTAGAAGGATCAAGTTTCTTCAAACTTAAATACAACTCTCTCCAAATAACTAAGTTCTTCCCTTGTTTAATAATGGTCTTCAATATAATAGCTCTAGGGATGGGGGGGTGGAAGATACAACCATTAAAAGCACTCAAAAAAAGAAGCAAACAAAACACCTATTACATAAGAAGAAATTAAAGACACTGTAACATTAGTCTTCTTCTATTGCTCTTCACCTGGAATTGCAATTTGGTGTTTCAATGCTCAGTCATGGAAGGCTGGAAAGACACCCAGCTTATATTTATTTTGCTCACAACTTGCACTTTGCAGAAAGGGCCAAGAAGACGACTTATTGTACCAGTTTTAAACCCCGCAGAGTTAAAGAGGGATGCAGACTTTATAACAACCCTCTGCCAAGAAGTAGATTTCATGGTCTCCAAAACATCATAAACAAGCACAACAGAGCAGGTTTTATCTAAGTGCTCATTTGCTCCTGCTGGCAGTGCCACCAGCTCGCTGGGCTGTGGAAAGTCAGCACTGCTGCTGATGGAGGAAGTCATGAAAAATTCACTGGTAACATTTTGTGCTGAAAGCATGTGCTAATGCTAATTTCACTGTGGAGAAAAGCATCGGGGGTGGAAATGGTACCTCTCCAACTTGGTATTATGGCAATCGCTGTGGCATTTGTCAATGTGAGTCCAAGCACTTGGAAAGGAAAAAAACCTTTCCAAAGAATTGCTGCTATAAATTTTTTATGCATCAGTTTCTTTTATGAATAACAATATCACTAAACATATAGGAGTGAAAATGAAGCTCTAATGAAATTGATGGGGAAATTCCCACACATATTTCTTTACACATGCAACATCAGCAATGAAAATGGTGGGGGAGATTTCTTTAGCACATTTCTAATTAGTCATAATGAAGACAAATCACTGATGGGGAGACTGAAGTCAGTGATAGATATTCTGTAGGTGCTTGGGTGTGATGAGGGTTCCTTGAAGGAAATGAGAAGCAGAAGAGATGTTAACAGAAATAATGGTACTATAAAAGAAAGGTTTGATGGTTTCCATTTAACAGACAAGAACTTAATTTCTGACGTTTCAAAGAGAAAACAGTATAAACTAGTAAATACAGGGGAAAGTGTTCACAGTCGCATCTTATGCTGCATTTCTCATAATAAATATAACTGTCATACAAAGAATTATGCTGGGTTTAGTTGGGGAATTTTGAAAGGCCAATTTTGTACATGACAGGACACTCAATTTTCTAGCTTCAATCTTTAAACTAGGAGTAGAAAGAATTTATTTTTTTAAACATTAAAACTGTGAAAGCATTCTGTAGTTTTTGTCCTTGGTTTGGTTTTGGGTTCTGTTGTTTTGGGCTTTTTTGTGGTTTGTAGGATGCAAAGAAATATACTTTAAAAAAAAAAAAAAAAGCTGGAATTTTAAGTCAGCTTTTTTTAACCAGTACATTGCTAAAAGAGTTATGAAAACTTAATTTGGTTACAGTTCTCCAGACTGAAACCTCAAAGAATTAAGAGTGTTGAGTACAGCAGGCTCCAGAAGATGGCAATGTCTTACCTTCTCTAACTGCTCCATGCAGGCATTGTGGACCACAATCTTGCAGGCAGCACACTTCCTCCGCAGAGCAGACTTCTGCAAGAGGAAAGGGAGACCGAGGTGTGGTATGCCCAGGAAGAAAAAAAAGTTAGCTGTGAAACAGGAGATATTTTCTTCTCATGCAACAAAAAATTTTTTTTTTCTCTCTTGGTGCTCTCAGCTGTATATCAACAAATAAATAAATAAGTAAAAAGGTCTGAAGCTCTTCCAGTTAAAAGCTGAACTTTGTGAACGAGACAGCCACAGTACTCCAGCTGGCGAACTAGAAGTGAAAAGCCTCCCTTTAGGTAGCAGATCAGGTTAACACTGCAGAGCATCACCATAAAAGGGAGTGTCCTACGAAGATGATGAGCAGAGCCAGTGCAAAGAGGAGAAAAATTACACATGCGAATCAGAGAACTCAGATCAGTTCACAAGAGTAGGTCATTTCATGCTTATCATATAATATTGAATTTCATGGGCCTGGCCACTGACTTTCAGAAAAGTACTTGGGTCATTTAGCAGAGAATGATCAAATTCTCAGAGAATACTGTTAAAGGCCTATGATATGTTACAACAGGGACAAAATTCTCAATTATGCTGGTTAGTTTTATTAATTTCAGTAGGCTTTTTAAAATAATTTCCATTGAATCCCCTGGGCCAAGGCATATCAAAGGCAAGAGAATGCTTCCAGAGGAGAGAATCTATTGACTTATTTTACTTCTATAAACTCAATTTAATTAACCAGATGGAATTAATTTTCATAGAAATTTAACTTACAGACTTGTGCTCTAGGGACAGGAGATTTATAAATACACAGTAAGCTGAGATTTCTTTACTTCAGATTATTACATTCAATTTATTCATGTCCATTAAAATCTCTAATAAATTGTTTCTTTAGAATTTTCAACATATTTTAAATAAACTCAAGAAGAAACAGGAAACACAACTTTAGCTCGTGTTATCAAATAATAATTTTACTGATGCTCATAATTATCTAGGTACACCCTAACTGTACATGGTCACATGTATGTGCAGCAGTGTTCTAAAGTTCCACCTGAAGAATCACTATATGGTACAGCAGACTAAGCTTTCACATGTTTTGTGACTTGATAACTTAAAGCATGCTTTTTTTTCCTCTGTGTTTACCGAGACACAACCTGGCAAATCACATGCAACATATTACTAGATTTCCACACTACTTTCAATGAGTTAAATCACGAGGAAGTGTTTCCTCAGTTTTAGAAAGGCAAACTTCTACTAAGAACATAAGAACCACCATACCGTGTCAGACCAAAGGTCCACTCAACCAAACAAATATGTCTCCAGCTTTCACCAAAACTCAGTGCCTCAGGACCAATGCAAGTGCAGGGCAAACACACAATGACACTTCCCTTGAATATTACCACACAATCAGCAGTTTGTTGGGACATCACTTCATTACTCTGAAGGAGGCATAGACTTCTCAAGCTTGGCTTTAATGCTATGTATCATAAATTAACCAATTTGCTTAAGAAGTTTAGGGAGACAGGTATTAAATGTGTGATATGGAAAGCAATGATATTTTGGATCAAAGTGCCCCAAAAACTGGGGACAATTAGTGAATCAAAATGTTTTGATTTGTGTTAAATGCTCTGAAGTATGGATTTATTTTAAATAAAAGCAAAAAGATGGTATCCTGAAGAATCAGAGTAACCACAAACACTTCAGAGAAGAGGAACTTCCCCTAATCTTTGCAGTCCAAAGGCCAGGATGCTCCTTTGAGCATTGTTTCAAATCAAGGGCTTGAACACAGAATCACCACTCTCTCCCCAAGCTTCCTAAATACCCAAATAAGAGGACGTTTGCGTTTTCTTCTTCTCTTTTCCAGGATTAATTTAACTGAAACACTAGGGGAAGAGCCCTTGAGTCAGACTGGAAGTGTAACAGTGACTCCCCACTCAAAGAAGAGACACACACATGGGTTTGAGATCAATCCAATGAAACTTTTCCATACACAGCAGAACAGCTTCAACAAGAGAAGGCTAATCCTGTATATTCTCGAATAGGAGTAGGTAAACACTCAAATCTGAGTGCACTCATTGCTGGTGAGTGCATTCAGGAGTATGGAAAATTCAGTTCAAATCTTTGCAGTGACTAAAATAACAAAAATTTGGTCAGACTCTACACTCAGAAACTGCAATAAGTGATATATTTGCGTATATGTTTGTGTAAATAGACTAGTTTCTTGGAACATTTCTGAAACATCTTAAAAGGTTAGAACCTTTTTTCCCTTACCACGTTTGTAAAGGTGCTCATTATATACATTCTCACTGTGTAAATAATCTGGGCTTGTTTGTGGCTTTTTTTTCCCCAAGCAATAAAGTCTTTACCAGCAGCCTTTTGCCCCTTTTGCATTCCTCCTGGAACACAGGCAAAGAACTCAAGCTCCCAAGCAACCAAGCACTGCATCAGTCTGAAGTCAGGCTTGTTATGTCAGAAAGAGAAAAAGAAATCTGAAAATAACTCACTGAGAATTTGACTTGGCAGCTTTCCTCCCCCAGGTAGCAGAGGTCCCCAGAAACATTTGTCTCTAGCCACAGATGCTCTCCATTCACAGCATTTTCCTGAGAAAAGATGATTGTTAATATGTTTTGTGAAACTCAGCCAGGTAAGAATGGTGGGGGGTGGGGGAGGAAATCTGATTTTCAATACAAATTTAGAAAACTAAAATAAACTAAAAACAACCAAACCAAACCCAACCACACCACACCATTAGGTGTGGTTTTGGTTTTCTACAACACAAAGCCATAGCAGACCACAGTAGACTGGCCACCCCTGCTTAAAGGATGCTGACAATACAATGGTGTGTCACCAATCAAAACCAAAGTATTTTTGTGCACAGTTCAGTGAAACTTTACTGATGTTCTTCCCACATGCTGCATAGTTTAGCTGGTAATTTAGATTTCATAAGCATGAGGTGCACACAGAATTATAAAGAAACAGAAAATCAAGAGAGATGAAACAAGAGCTCTACTACTGAACTTTATACTGGAGAAGCCCAAAAATTTGAGAGCTGAGCCCAGGAGTGAAAAATAACATACTGACTACAGCTTTAAGATGATGGGATAATTCAGACAAGGCAAAATGCTTTCTTTAAAATGGCTGGATCAACACCCTATATTTGTGAATACATCAACAAAACATGAAGTGGCCAGGAGAGACCAGACTTTAACTTTGTACATGAAAGAACAATTAATTCAACTGAGAACACTCTCAAAAAATAATCTGCCTAGAACACTGACAACTAGGAGTGATCAAATAAGTAACATCTGACTTTGCCTTGACAGATTCATTTGATCAAATTTGTACCTTAATTCTATAAAAATTCTCATTCTAAGGAAATTTGGTTGTAGATAGACTACGGTTTTCACTTGACTGTAATCCTGGCATGACTATAAAGTCTAAAAGTCTACTGTACACTACTTGAGGAAAGTGAATAAATAGGATTTCTGTTCAGCCAGAATTAGAGCACGATGGAAAATGCTTTGACAGTCTGACATTTGGTTCCCACTCTGCAGAAGTCACAAATGATGACGCTCACCAAACAGATGGCGTCCGACAGCAGGATGCTCTGAAATAGCCATCTTGGATAAAATAATTTATTTAAAATACCACTGACAGTTTCAAAGTGATAAAATGAGAAAGCCTCTCTTGCCATGTGGATTTCTTAGGTAATGCAGAAAAGTAGAACTGGCAAAATCCTTTGTTTTCTAGAGTATGAGCGCATCCACAAAAGCCAGGACCTGCACGTGGTTCCTACCACTACTATGGTGTTCATTTCAAATAAACCAAGTGGACAAGACCAACACCGTGGTTTTTTCTAGTGAGAGTTCTACCCTCAGCTATCTGCAGGTCTTCTGACTTCATCAGAAATGTTCCCATTGGTGTCAGACTCTATTATCCCTCAGCACAAGGTCTTGGGTGAGAGTCAGACTGGGATTCCAATATACTGCCATTGCATCCTGATTAGTATTCATTTGATGGAAAAATGTTCTATATCTCCATTTCTTCTCATCCTTTTATCTGCCTATCCACTTGAACTGTAGACTTCCTGGATCAGAGAGTTTCCTAAACTGTACAGTCCAGTGCACAATAGTTTAGGAGGGACTGTTCAACACTTATGATGCAAAATAGTTTCTAAGAACTTGCACTGGCTTAAGAAATTCTTCAAGCCCTTCTTAGAGGGTAAATTACTCAGATTGAAAACTCTTTTGCTTATGTTTATGCTGTTTTCTCTGGCAAGAACTGTATCAATTTTACAGCATGTCATGAAGCCCTAGTCATATCACACTACTAAAATTATTGTGTCCACAGCACTGCCCAACACATTAACATTCTCTCTAGTTCTTGAGGAGTGAGACAAGAGGACCAAACCAGCAGGGTATGAGCTTATCGAAGAGTGTCTGACCTGAGCATCCTCTCTGCAGACAAAACAGTGCAAAATCAACATTATAACCCAGAGGTAAATTTTGTAGATTGTAAAAGATTTTTAGGAAAAATGAACTATGAAAGCTTAGTAAGAAAGCACAGAGCTCTTGGGACATAATTTTAAAAGAGGAATAAAAATTACACTAAAAAGAGATTAAACAGCCCTTCATTCGGACCACATCCACACAACTTTCCATCAGGATTTCTAAAGATAAAGTGGCCTATTTCCATAACCTAGTTTAGACTGATTGTGTTTGTTCTCTGTTCTTCCAGACTGTATCATAGATTTACATGTCAAACTTCATATCACCACGTAAATAAAATAAGTAGTCTACAAGGATGAACTTTGTAGTTCATGCCATGATAGAGTTCTGACACAATTAGGTAATAAAAGCATAAATGACCTGATGTGGTGTAAGGGGCACACCTTCAGATACCTACTGCCACAAACAGTTTCACAGCACTGTGTGTGAAAACTCGCAATTTCAATTCCAGCAAACTGACATTTGAAAAATCTTTCTTCCTGAATCAGAGCAAAGAGCTAAGACTTCTCAAGACAAAATACCCTCCCTCAAAAATATTTTCCTGTCTATTAAATTTGTCACAATAAGATCAAAGAGAATTATTTGAACTTCAGTGTTTTTAATTTTACAGGGCTCTGTCATTTATACGATGAGACATTCTGTTGTCACTTATGAAATCAAGATGATACAGTCTAAGGAAAACACTTTGACCTTTCCGAGGCCAAATTTTCCATTCAATTCTGATGGAAAATTCTGACAAAAATCAATACATTTCTATGTTGACTTCAACAAAACAATATTTTCTGGTTCAAAATTTAGAGGCAGTATTCCACAACACACTGGACAAAAGGGTGCTCTTCTCCATCTACCAACACATAAGCTGACAGAGGTCCCTGGGATCACCTCTAGTATGAGCTCCTGTTTAACACAAAGATAAACTACAGTAATGACTCTGGCATTCCTTGTATATTTTGACACAGACCTTTTATTCCCCCCCCCTACAAAGTTTGCCAGTCTGGTTTATTTTTCACTTGATGTCTCTGTGTTGGCTTTAGGATTTAATGGCCTCTAAAGAGGCAGTCATTCTCTTTCTGTCCCTGAACCCACACAGCTCAGTCTTGCTCTCTTGCTGTTTTCCTCATGCCAAATCTAGTGGCTGTAAAGTTACACATAGAATCAGTTCAACTGATGGAAAGAAATGTCTATCTTATCTACTAAACCAGCTAGACAAAATGACTCACCCTGTGACCACAGAGCTGCTGGATCTGACACAAGGAGTAGGTTAAAGATGGGTTCAGTGGGACTGATGCCTTTGGTATCAGCTTAGTGTTAGGGCAACTTAACCGACCTGTCAAATCATGCTTTTAGGCTGATGTGTTTTGCTTTGACTTGCTATGTGGAGAATGGATTTTATCCGTCATTGTGGATAAAACAGCAATGATTGTGGACTAATATTCTGCTTTTAAAAAGAAAAGAGGGAACCCTCTTTCCTCGCCTGGCTTCCCAGCTTTCACCAGTGTGTGAACTCAGTGTCCTGGGAAGAAAAAGAGCCCCTGCTCACTGAAGCGGAGGCAGCAGTGCTTTCCTGGCAGATGCAGCCCACCTCACAGGGGACACACGGACTCAACATGCTCCCCCAGATGGAGACCTCCCATTTGATTGCTCCTGATCCGTTAAGACCTTAGTAGCGAACAAAAATCATTTCAGTATAGTGAACATTCCTTGCCTATGAAACAAAACCCACCCACAATCCCCCCTGAAGTTGAAATAAGAATTCAAGGAATAGGAGTTGGGAACAAGGCAATTACATGCACATGCTCATAACTTGCTGTGCACATTTCACTAATTCAATGAAGGTTTCTTCAAGTGCTCCAGCATAGTTGAATGATAGAGGAAGAGTTAGCATTTTCCTAAAGCCCTCAAGTATCTCCTACCTCACTGCTCTTCAGGCTGCAGTCAGCATGGTTTCAAAAGCAATGCAGATAGACCTGACTGTTTTAATTTGCCATGTCAAGCAGCTATAGTTATTCAGCCAAAAAAAATAAACCAATCAGCCCAAACTTCTAGTTCAAAAGAGTTGGAACTCCAATTATAACAGGAAGAATGGAGCTCTCCCCCAATCCTGCCATGACTGACATTCTGCAAAAAAATATCTGAGAGAGATTTCTAAAATAAGCCACTAAGAAAATTTTCCCTTTGTTAACACTCGAGCAAAAGAGAGGAATCTGCTTGTAAATAAGTATTTGGGTGAGTCTTATGATTAGTATAAAATTAGTGCCCATCAATCTAAACTTAATTAAACATCTTTTTAAGCAAAAATTATTAGCTTAGGCCTTTTCTTTATGAAGTGACTATCAAGCAGAAACAAGTTTGTTTGGATGTCTTTTTCCCAAATATCATTCTGTCATGTTTAGCTTGTGTTTTAGCCTTAACTCTGCAATTCTAGACTTTGTAATACTCATGTTGCAAATAACAGTAATTTCTCAAATGTTTTTCTGCTGATACATATTCTCAATTTTAACTTCACCTTAGCGTATTTTAATTTGGGAATATTTTTCATGTAAAAGTCATCTATTCTTTATTACAAAAGTTATATGTGGATTTAGAACAAAATAAAACACCACAGAGTTATGGTACCATCATGTTACTTCAAAAAAACATGAAAATATGTAGGCTGTAACTTTCAGAACTATTTTTGGAAGTTCAGTTTCTAGATTTAGGTTCACCACATTCTCTACCTTTTTCAGCCATTCTCCTTTCCCCCACCATGCTTTCCAACATCTCTGCATCAGTTGCCCTGTATTCTCTTCTGAGATCCCCATAACATCTGAGAGATCATCTGTGTACGGAAGAAGGACAACAACATTTGTCTTCATGGGGGAGCAATGTCCAGATGCTGTCAAGTGAGATGATGATTCCCTATGTTCTCATGAACCATTACTTTGGTTGATAACAGCTTCACTTCAGTAATGGGGGAAAAAAAAAATGTATTTTCAAGAAGGGCACCTTCTGCAATATCACTGCATCCTCAATACCGCTGAAAAATAAAAAGCTATGGCCACCTTTTTGAAATATGACAGACCTCTTTTCTCTTTAGACCTCTCTGGAAAGAATATTACTTTTCAAATCTTCATAAAAAAGAAACAGCGAAGTAAAACTACTTATCCAGAACACAATGAGTGTTATCCACACAAAAAAATTCAGAAATTTTTAAGTATGCATGGAGCTTGCACTCATCACAACTGACTTAAGTGACACTAGAGTTCTTACTGCATCTACTTGTTTTTATGTGACTAATGGAACACCCATACTTCAGGGTTCTCCTTTTCCCCTGAGAAATAATGCACATCTCTTTTCAACTGAATACTCAGTTCCCAATTACAAAACTTAGTTTTGTAGGCACTCTAATGGAAGTGAAGTACCCTTCATTGTTAAAGTTAGTATAGCTTTTAGGAACTTATGATACAGAAGCCAAACTATTCATGGGGGAAATAAACAAATTTATCTAACTTGAAACAACTGTTTTATTATGTGTAAAACATGTATTACTGTATTAGCACACATTAATTATCCAAAGTGCTGTGCATCTCTATGCACTTCCAAATACCTACTGTCCCTGAAAGCAGACAAAACTACTGACTAATGCCAAAAAAATACAGAATATAATGCAACAGACTCGTTGCAAAGTCACATTCATTTATTGTAAATACCCCATTGGTATGGGTCACCTCACTGTCTATTTATCTATCCCAATATCTCATCAGTTTTTCTACAAGGATGTTATGGAAAATAGTGTTAAAAGCCTTGCAAAAGTCAACATAACAGCCATTGCTCTCCCCTTATCTACCAGGTCAGTCATTTAATTATAGAGGTTTGTGAGGTTGGTCAGGCCTGATCTCCCCTCCATAAATCAGTGCTGGCTACTCTCAATCACTTCTTATTCTCACTGATTTCAGAAATCACTTCCAGCAAGATTTGCTTCATCACCTTCCCCAAGAATCAGGGTAATGTTGATCAGTCTGGAGTTCCCTGGATCCTCCTTGTCCTTCTCGAAGGCAGGATTGACACGTGCTTTGCTGCAGTCCTCAGGAACCTCCTCTGACCATTGTGACTTTTCAAAGACAACAGACTGTCCTTGCAGTGATATCAGCCAGCTCCCTCAGTGCATTTGCGTGCATCTCACCAGGTCACATGGACTTCAGTATATTTGGTCTAAGTATTCCCTAAACTGATCATCCTCCCCAGAAGTAAGCTTTCCCTCTTTCAGGCACCAGTTTCAGTGACCTGGGATTCCTAAAGGCAGGTCTTACCAGTAAAAATGGAGGTTAAAAAAAAGGATTGAGCAATTCATGTTTTCCATGTCCTTTGTCACCACACTCCCTGACCCAGTCAGCAGTGACCCAACATTTTTCCTGTTGTTTCTACCACTGTTGATATGCCTACAGAAACCATTCTTGTTGCCCTTCCTGTTCCTGTTAGATTCTACTCCAGATGAGGTCTGGCTTTCCTTAATCCATCTGTGTGAAATCAGGTGGTGCCTTCTACAGTCCACCTGAGCTAAGCCTGCTTCCATGTATTGCCAAATGCCACCTTTCAATTTCTGCTCCAACTCGTAGTTTCCTGGTCTCATTAAGATTCATAAGATTTTTTTTTGTTTTGTCTTTTATATATATAATGTATGGTACAAGGTTATAATAAACATTCAGCTTGTACCCAGAGAACTCTGACTGTGCAGTCACAGAACACTGAGCATAGATCAGTCAAGTTTTTTCATTGACTTCCAAGAATGCAAGCTGCATATCTTCAAATGCCTCTTATGGGACATAACTCGGGTTCTAAGTCATCTTGTCACGGGAGAAGGCAAGAAATGGGCATCAACAGAAAAAATGCACTATGAAAAAGAAAAAAGGTACAAAATAGATATTTTTGGCTAGAGGGAAGTTCAACACACTAGTATCCCAGTGGCTGTCAATATTTTAGTAGGCTCCAAACAAATCAAGAGCTAGAAGGCAGTACTTAAAAGGAAATTACAGAAGGACTTTGTGTACTAACTTATGGTAATATTCTGTGGTAGCAAATGGCAGTAAAACAATTACACAAAGACCTCTGTCCTCAGAGGCACACAGACACTGTATGAGGTGGCTCAGTCTGTACTTATTTGAGAATCTGGTCTAGAATTACTTACTTTATTATTTAACACATGGGGGAGGGTGGGAGAAGGGAACATGCATAAACATATAACAGGGCCAGCCTTATAGGTTGGTTCCTTTTGTGGTAAGGCATACTCTGCGCTCCCCTCTGGCTATAATATCACCCATTGCAGACAATATATTCTGTATTCCCCTGGTGTGGAAAGATAGCATTAAATTACACAGCAAAGCTACAAGTTAACTTGAATCAGATATAACAAATGTGATGAACTGGGTATCTGCAAGTATGTTAAAGAAACCTCAGGGAAGACAGATAGTAGCAACAACAATAGTAAAGAATGCTGGTTTTTCTGTAAAAGGTCTTAAGGGACATGACACTCATCACCTCTGTTTTCAGCTGGAGTGGCTGATGTACTGAGAGGCAAAACAATTCATCTGAGCTTGCTCACAAGGTAAGTGACAGAGCAGAGAATGGAAACCCCACTCTCTGAATCACTGTCCTGTTCACAAGACCATCTGATAATGACAAATCACCTGTCAGTTCTCAAAAATTGAGGTAATGGCCAGGGAATTCTTTCCAGTTATTACTGTGAAGGCTGCAGTAGAAAATATTTCCTTCCTGTTAAGTCAAGTGACAATTTATGTTCATATCACTTAGACTTTGGGAAGATCTCCAATCATGGGTCCTTGGAGAAATACTGAAGAGCAGGAGGGTACAGATGGGGATGTAACAAACACTGACCAGTGCTGCCTTCCAGTGACTAAATAAAAAGACTTCTTTTCTGGTTCCAACACAGTTGAATTGTCTTTTCACTCTACCACATACACCTTTGGACTTAAAATAATTTAGAACGTAAGATTTTTCTTCATTGACATTCATTAGGACTTAAAATAATTTAGAACGTAAGATTTTTCTTCATTGAAATTCATTACCTATTATGAAATTTTGGTCTATTTCAACCTCCAAACAACATCCCTGTTATCTCTTTTGCTTTTATTGTGACTCAGATTAGAGAAACACCTTTCTCTCCAGTTACTACAGCTGCTCAGTTCAAGCTCCTCCCAGCCACAGATGTCTGCCACTCACTATCCTGTGCCTTTTCCCCATAAGCACAGGGTTGACTCCCTTCTCCAATTAAAGTGTGAAAAAAACCAGCACCACCAATCTGAGAGGCTGTAAGCAGCTAAGAAATGGAACTGATCAAAAATCTAAACCATAATCCAGGAAGTAAAGAGCAAAAACACCACACAAACACAATTAAACCCAACAATACTTAATCAATATTTACCAGCTTATAGCAACTCCTGCAGTATTTATCTATTGGGGCCACAAAATGAACAACTTGCTAAAAGGAGTAGCAGATCATGGACTTTGACAAAGGGCAAGCTGTGATTGTTGGACTTGGGGTTCAGGGTTTTTGGTTTTGGATTTTGTTACTGTTGGGTTTTTTTCTGAGTACAATTTTGAAGATGTTTAACTTAGCCAAATGTGCGTAACCCTTCACTTATGTGACTGATCCTTCAGGTTGCTACTAAACAGCAGTGATGACTCAAAACAGGCATTTTTTACTACCTTGCTGAATCAGCACCTGGGCTTCCAGGAATGAAAGATTAAGGTATTCTCCAAAGCACTTCCAAGATGATTCTGTACAAGTTTTCAAACTGCAGAACATCATAGTGAATCTAATCCAACTTCCTGTAACACAACCTGTAAAATTTCATTCCCTTAAACTTTGAGTGCAACAGCTGGGGTTGAAGGAGAACAAGCAGTCTAGAAAGTCACTCAGTTTTGTTATAGAGAACAGAGATAAACATAATGCATATTCATCAAAATAAAAGTTATCTTCACCTAAAAGCCACTTCGGTAGCTGGTGGCCTGCTACTACAACATATCAAGTCCTTCACCGATAGCTGAGTGTAAAACCTAATGTATGCTTTGTTTTAAATAGGACATTTGTTTGACCTACTGGCTTATAGCTCACCTTCTTAGCTCATACCAGTGCATAATCACATGGGAGGTATGTTGGGTGGTTCAACACTGTGCTGGGGAGGTACAGATTTGACATTAGGAAACAGAGAGCATGGTCAGACCCTGGAAAGAACTTTCTAGAGAAGTCATTGATGTCCCATGCTTGCCGGTCTTTAAAAGACATCCAGATGATTCCCTTAATAATCTCATTTAACTCTTGGCCAGCCCTGAAGTGGTCAGTCCAGAAACATAAAAGAAGATAGGCAGGATGGAAACATGCTCTCTGTGTCTACACACCAGCTAGGGGCCCAGAAGAAATCTAGCTTTACCTATAAAGAATTGTGGCCAAAGATTTCAGTTCCTACTCTGCAGATAGACCCAACTTGTCTTCAGCCTTAAATTCTGGCCCATCGAGCAGAGGTACAAAACCCTGCTGTACTAAAATTAGATCAACATTTAATGGCAGACTTTGTCAAGAGGGAAGTGAGCAAATGTAGTCAGACAGCTTCCAAGCTGGAAAATCTGAACAGCTCTGTCCTGTGTTGCTCAAGTCCCCACAAGTTTTCATGTCCCTGCCTTCTGCTTCAGTTCATAACAGAAACATGGTTCTAAGGACTAGTGCAAATTAAGATAGCAACACAATGTCTTATGTTGATGCAAGGATAGGGTGAGCACTAACTAGACATACTGCTCAAAGTAACTGCCAAAAAACCAAATACCTACAGTCCACTCTAAGGCTGCTCTTGGTTCCTTCACAGGTCCATTGGAGACTGCAATGTTGAGGGAATGCACAGGAGCCAGGTGCTGGAGGCCTGATCTGGATATTGCTTTCCTGCAAATTGAAAAGGAAAAAAAGGAAAAAAACACACAAATAAATGAAGTGTATATATATCATATCTATCCAATATAATCACCCAGCATCTACCCCACCCTTCTCCAGAAATCAGAAGAGATAACACGGCATCTCATTTCAGCCTCAGTGAAATGGTGCGTGAATATCATCTCCTGCTGAAGCAGTTTAGGAAAAGAATAAAGTAATCTGATCACTGCAAGTTACTGTTTAATGAAGATCAGTTACTCATCTGGCACTAAGCTGAAATATCAAGTCCAGTGGACTATATATGGCTTTGTTTACCATTTACAGTGAACTTTTCGCGTGTTACACCCACTCCTTACACACCAACTGAATCTATTGCATCAATTTATGCATAATTCCAAACACCTTTTACAGAAGGAATGAGATACAAGTTTATACAAAGAATGCAACACCTGTTGCTTTTATTTATTTTATAGGCTGGGAAAAGTCATCCATTCAGCATCTAACTGTGTGAAACAAGTCATAGGGACAGTGCTTCACCAGAAAGGGGAGTCATACACATACACTACTACCTTCCTTGATCATATCAGCATCCCCCAAGGTATTACAACTTTTTTACACTTATATTTCAATTCTATCTTTGTGGTCTAAAGTCATTCTTACAGCTCAGAAAGCACATATGTGGCCTCCTTCAGAAGACATAGGTGGTGACCAGAAACCCTCCTGATGTTGGCTCCACAGTGCTGAGAGCATATCCACTGCCTGTCTCCCCAGAGGCATCCAGCCCTGAGAGAGCTGCCTCCAACAGTGAGCCATCAGGTGGAAGCACAGTACACTGCCAACACAAAGCTCAGCAGCACGTGAACGGTCTGTTTCCTAAAGCTTCCTAACATTATTGCATTGTATATATTAGAACCTGATGGTAATGGCCAAAATAATCTCACAGCTTCAGCTGCAGTGATTCAGAAGAGGACAAAAATCATCTCCGGGAGATATCTCCCTTTGTAAGCCATATACACACATCCCCCAGAAAGTGAAATGACAGTCTGTTTGTGTAAAGTGCATTTTTGTGATACCACTCCCACAGTGCAACAGCTATTTATAGCATCTCCTGATCTTACCACTGTCCCAAGGCAATAAAGGTCAATTGAGCCAGTGCAGACAATCCAGGTCAGCCATATGCTAAATAAATCTTTTCATTGTCCTGACAATATACATTGCAATATATATCTGCAGTAAAGGAGCTTGGAAGCCTCGCTGCTCACACTGCAAGTCTGGAAAAATCAAGTGAGCTGAATCAGAATCTCTTAAATAAATTCCCCCTTTCCATGGGTAGCATGAACAACTCAGAACATTAACATTAGTCTCTGATCATCCAATGCCCTCTTTCTTCTTAAAGCAGTCAAGACACTGACATTAAGGGTTTTTTCCAAGGTATTTTGCATTTGACAGAAATCCAGCAGAAGCAAAAAGACCAAGGAAAAGACTTTCACCACCTGACAATATATCCGGAGAGAAAAATTTAGCAAGAAACATTTTATACCAAATATATCAGTACAACGTAAACTACATGCTTCAATGACTGAATTAAAGCCTTAGAGATACTAACAACAAGAAACAAACAAACAAAAAAAATTTAAATGTTTTTCAAGAAAACTTCCAGTATTTGGCAGTCTCCCTCCATGCTGTTTTTGGTATAAATGTCATTATTTGGTCTTCCTAAACAAAAAAATAGTATATTCTTGTGTCTGTGGTTTATAACGTGGTAATTTATTTGGGTGGAAAGAGGGCAGTATCACATTTTCCATTCTGCATCACTGACAGAAGTAAAGCAAACTTACTGCCCTCACAACAGAGGACAGTAAATATGCCTAATGAGTGGCTACAGACATCTCAGCATCAAGCCTTGGATACTGTTTCAAGTCAGAATTAGAGGTGTGCAAGCCTCCCACAGCTGAACCTGAGGCTTGGCCCACATTTCTTTAAGAGCAAGCTGAGGCTGATGAGCATTTTGGGGGAGACCTGGCACAGTTCTGTGCCAACAGCCTGCCCTTCCTCGGCATGCCATACTGGATTTATGGCTCTGACTGGAATGCACACAAAATACAGGCATGACAATAACACTTTTTCTTTTCCCCCCGGGGCAATGGTAACATAAAAGCCTTAAAATTACATCAGGGATTGAAAATTTGCATAAGCCAGCCAAAAGTGACCATCAGGCCCAGGGGCAAGCTAAAAATGCCTACTTTTATACAGCTTTTTATCAGAACTTTGTCTCAGAACAAAGAGACACACAGAGAGTCAAAACACACTGTATGCACCCCAGGAGCCTTTCTCGTTAAAAAAGGAGGTCAAGCTAAAGAGCAAACACATGGCCTTCTAACAAGTGTAAGACAGAGAAGAGGGGGGGAAAGGGAAGGTAGCACAAACCTGATAACAGAACAGATGCTAAGTATCCAGGTGATCATATCTCATATTACTTTAACTAACAGATTACACCACCTGGCACTTTTCCAATAACAAGGTAACACGGTTGGCTTTTAGCTATCTTTCCCAGCAATTTCATCTCCACTGGGCTAAGTGCATGAATGAAAACACTGGCTTGACAGTCAGCCTTTCCCATAGAAGCAAAAGTAATCACTGTTCCCCTGATAAGAGACAGCCAGAAAAAGTGATTCTGTGGTTTCATGATATATTCCATTCCTCAGACTATGAAGTTCACAACTTTGTTAAAATGGTCACAGCAGCCAGCTTGCTATTGCAGTAACCAACAGCTAGGAAATATTGGATCATAAATAATGAGCTGTATTGTCATAATTATTTTTCATATCCAGTAATCAGTAATTTGTAGTAGATGTTATTATCAACCTAGCTAACACATCACCATTGAGAGCAAGCATGGGTGCACATAAATGTCTGTGTCATTGAATATACAACAAACAAAAATATATTATATTAATTCCACAGCTGATACCACTAAGGAAATTCTGTAACAGAGCACTTGACTCTCTTGAAAACCAAAAGAAATTAGATATTCAAGCTATTCAACTACACTAACTGAATTTTTTTTTTTTAAAATGTTACATTTGCATTTTGCTGAAAAGTCAGGCGAGACTCAACCTACTTATTAGATCAAAGGATACTTATTTTATCAGGGGAGATTTGAGTTTATATCCCAGCCTTTGGCTTTACTGAGCCTTTTCCTCCACTGAAGACATATAAATAACCTCCAATAAGGTTTTTTTTAGCCTGAGTAGTTTTACCTGAACCCTCAAACACCACAAAAATTAGTCAATAGTATGCAACCCATTTAAGTGTTAGGAAAAAAAAAAAATCTATTTGGAAGAGAAGGAGTAGGTTAGTGCTGCATGTGGTCAACAACTTTGACTGCCATTTTTATTGTCACTGGTGTTTGAGCTGCTGCCTTTCCAAAGCTGGGGTTATTACCTCCCTTGCCTAGGAGCATATGTTACCATTGGGGTAGTCTCTCAGCCATAAGAATAAGAGAACATAAAAATGCAGAAACTGGCTTCCATAGGTCCTATGGTTAGGACATCTGCCAGAAGAGAGGGGTTTGAGAGCCTTTTCTCAAAGTTCATCTAGATATTTACAGAGAAAGGGTTAGTCATTTGTATAATGAAGTTTAAGTTAGGATAACTTTGAATTTCATTGAATATTCAAGGTAGATAAACCCTACACCTGCCAGTTCTCAGCTTTGCCAACCCACAACATGAAAATCCCTGTAACAAGGCCAGACAGCACCTGTACACTGTATGAACACATTATATTCACCTGAGTTTGTTTGGAGATGTTTTGCACTCCTGCAATTTGGTGCTTATGAATGTAACAAAGAAAATGTACTGGCAAATCACTGGCATTATTTAAGTTTTCTCCATATATCTCTGCTGACTGCACTGTGCTCCTGCAACCCCCTGTTCCCAGTTTGACTTCTGGGCACATATTGTTCCCCTTTTTGAGCTGGCCACAGGGCAGCGATTATTTTGCTGCAACATCGATTCCTAGGCTTTTTGCATTTGATATAAAAGGAGCCAACTTCAGTCAAATTAAATAATCTGTCTGGTGCAGCAATCCATTTCTGATAACAGCCAGTAACAGGTGTTTAGAGAAGCACTGGCACAAATTGGGTGATCCTTCCCGGGACATACTCCAGTCCCGGTTTCCAGTAATCAGTAGTTTAAGGACTTCCTGAGCTGGAGGCTGCTTCCAGATCTTTGCACTTAATGGCCTGTAATGGCTCTTTACTCTAGGAATGTGTTGGTCTATCCCTGAACCCATTTATAGTCTTGGTCTCCACAGCAGGCTGTGTAATGAGCTATACAATTTAATTACAGGCAATGTAAAGTACTTCCTTCTGTCTGTTTTTAAAATTCTGCCTGATAATTCAATTGCTGTATCATATTGTGAATAACAGCAAGCAATCACTTGCCTCTCTACACCTCCTCTGATTTTATGAATCTATTCATATACCCCTCCATTCACACAAACGCCCAAGTGGAAGCACCCCAGATTGTTTAGACTTTTGCTAATCCTGAAACTGTTCTGTCTTTGTCAAAGTTTTCTAGCTCTATTATGTCTTTTTTGAGGTAGGATTGCCAGAAATAGAACAAATATTCAACATTTGGCTGCACCAGGGGTGTATCAGTGGTGTCATCACACTTTTTGCACTGCTCTTTGTAATTATCCAAAGATCTCTTTCCTGAGATTTCTCCAAGATTCACCAGTCCTGGCTTCCTTAAGAAAAGTTGTGCTGACTCTCCCCCAGCACATCACATTCAGCTGTGCGTTTATTAATCCTGCATCTTATCAGCAGCTTTACTGGTTGCTCTGATTAAAACTTGCTTCTGGGTTATCCCATCAGCACTCTGTGAACCCCTGTGTGACCACCTCACTCCTTTAGCATTGGAGTTTGTTTAAAGGAGATATTTTAAAGCCCTCTCTGCAGTTTCTTTTTTGAATTCCATCAGAATACTTGGCAAAATCCAATCCTAGCGAATAGTTATTGGCCCCTTTGTCAATGTCATCTTTAGTCTCCTACATGAACCTTCCCATTTTCCTCTGGTTCATCTATACAAACAGCAGCTCTGCCTAGGCCACTTTCATACACCCTCAGCAGTGAACATTGATGCAAGAAATTTAATGAGCAATAAAAGAAATAGACCTTTCAAAACTCCTCATGAAATGCTTTCTTAAGCATATGTCACTGCCCAGGGAACAAGTGCATGGAAAAGCAAAGATCTGGGTAGCTTCCCAGCCACTCAACATCCACATCACCAATAGCAAAACAAACTTTTCCTCCCTCACCATGCAGACCAGTTTGATAAGAGGGGCATGGAAACTGCTACATCTCCATGAAACACTGCAGCTCCATGCAGCTCTGAACAGCTTTGCTTTCAGCCTCAAGCCCAACTCTCCTGTACTTAATAAGCAGTTTATGTCCACTAGAGACTGATCTGAAGACAGTGAAACAATTTTCCGCTACAAAAATCTTCCTAAGTACTTCAAACAGCGGCCCTAGAGTTAAAAAGTAATCACAATACAACAACTCCCTACTCTGTTCTGGTAGGAGCATTTGGATCTATCACATCAAACATCTTATTCAGCTTGTATTGACCAGGAGGCAAGACCAAACAGATCCAACAAGTCTTCCTCCAACTGTCTTCTTAAGTAACAAATCCAATCAACACAAGTAAGGGACAGGAATACAACAAAAGGGAATATGAGGCAAAGCAAAGGGAGCAAAAAAGAACTGCACAAAGTTTGATCAGGTTAACAGAGGAATAGTCTTTACTACATGATGTTGTCTTTTCTGTGTCAACGCTGCAGTGCACGGCCACATTAGGCACATGAAGGGATATTCTTTAAAAGGAAGCCATTTGGTATTCTTCCCCCTCAAATTCTTGGTGCAAGAATGGCAGGTTACTTTTCCTATCCCAAAAGAATAAAATAGATTCATGAAACAGGTTGTGTGTTAAAAGGCATTCACGAGTAGCGTCATGAACATGTTTGCAGTTTCTGAAATGCAAATCATCACTGCCCTATAGTTTTACTTGGAGCTTGGGTTAGTGTCAAAACAGTGCAAGTCAGAGTAGTCCTAATGCCAAATACCTCTAGTATATAATTGTTTCTGTTTTCTTCTTTGGCTCACCACTAGGCATATATTGATCACCAAATTTTACCTTTTGGAAATTAAATTAGAGGTTCAATTAGATCCTGAACTGCTCTAAATTATTCAATCCCTTAAATCTTATCTTCCGTCAAGAATTCATCTTCTCAGAAGCCAGAGAAAGCCTAGAGTTTTCTGTCAGCTCCTATCAAGGTGACCAATATATCTTGTGCTAGATCTATAAATCATTTCAGAATCTATATTGCATCAAAATCAGGGTGACTTTGTTCCTGCATGCCTTCATTTGCCAAGCCCTGGATGCAGCAAGTTCCCCTGGAAACTCTGTACAAGCCTCATGCGCAATGTGCAAACTGAAAATGGCTTAGATCCAAGACTTGGATAATTAATCAGATAATTATAAGAAAAAATCAAAGTCACGTGGAATTCTCTCTGAGCTCCTATCAGGGCTTGGATTTATACATATAGCTGGGTATCACTTATTTCTTCCTTCTGCTCACTTAGGGAGTTTTTTGCCTTTATTCTTAATTTATTCTCTCAATTTCTGAGCAAATAAGATAAAACATGAGGGGTACTTACAGTGGATGGCAACTAAATTTTAGGACCAGCAGTATTCCCTCACAGTCTTTCATTTAAATATTCTGAAGAGATATGGACAAATGCAGTGATTACTCTTACCACAAAAAGTGACAGACCTTGGAGGATTCCTTGCAGTAACAGAAATGTCAGCATTAATTTGTGTGAGGAGGAAAGGAAAAAAGTGAAACCGTCTGTGATGCAATAAAAGATGAAGAGTATCCTTGATCCCTGTAATTCACAGAGAAAAGACACTAACAAAGGAGCCTAGGAAAGCTGGGAAAATAAGATACGAAAGCTTTCTCAAATGGATTTATTTTGCTTTATTTTTGCTGCTGTCAAAACCAGTTTGTTTTGAGAGAGGATTGTAATTTTTTTTTTTAGCCTTTAGATTCTGAAGCTGTGAATGTCAGGTCTGGAAAAGACCTTCTATGTCATGAGATCCAGTCAACTCTGTTTCAGGAAAACTTATCATATGTTTGAATTCATCAAGTTATCAAGACCCACCCCTAAACTAGCCCAGTTGTACCTTTTCTCTTAGTCCTACTCAGAAGCTATGCCCGATCTCCACTATTCTCATCATTAAAATCCTTTCTTTTGTAAATTCCATCCAGTATGCACGCCACTGCACAATCTTCCTTAAATTTCTATTATTAGGATTTTCACATTTCATCCAAAGAGTTAAAGGTGAACCAACAACCAGCGGTTTTATACGATCCTTCTACAGAACAGAAGGCACCTGAAAGTCTTGATCCAGAAATCTTTAAATCTTTGGGTCAAAATGCTTTGAGTGAGGTTATGTAGGGCAGAGATGTGCATAGGGAGTTAGAAGCTCACATTTCAAAGATTCTGGAATCAATCGAGTAACTAAGATGATAAAATTTAATCACTGTCTTTCCAAGTAAACAACGAGAAAAGCTCCAGGGAACTCTGAGCATAAATGATTTCCAGCTGCATCACAGACTGGACATCAGCATTACAGAAGATTGATGTTTTTACTATTTCAGAAAGAAAGGGAGATCTGAATGGAAAACATCTTCATAACAATACATTTCATCCAGACAATTATCACAGGATATGCAAGACCTGTGTTCTGTAGTTCAATTGTAGACAAAAAAATGATGACAGCAAATTGAATGGCCACAACTATGGTATGATCACACTTGTTTTTTTGTTGTTTTGTTTTTAATAATATGCTAAAATAATATATACTGATTTTCAAAAGGAGTGAACATATTCTATGTAATAACTCTGACAACCAGATGAAAATAAGATTAAAGCCTTTTTTCAAGGTGCTTCTTGGTGGCATCATTTAATCTTCATTTGATCTAGAAGACAAAGAAAAGGAAAACAAGACAAGACAGGGAGGAAGGGAGTATAAAGCGACATTTTAACATTAGTCTTGGAAATGTTTTCTTGCCACTCAGATGCTAGCACGTGCTTTCTAGAATAAACTAATTTAAGGTAATTTCTATATCAGATCAGGATCCTTCATTGGCATAAACTGTTTACACAAGCTGAAATGTCATTATGGCTCAAGAACTATACAGCTCACACAAATGACATAATAAAGTGTTCTGATTTTTTTCTTTTCTACAAATCAAATGTGTATCTTGCAGTGTTGCACTGTAAAGTTCAGAGAGTTGATTCAAATGTGGATTTTTTTTTTTTTTTTTTTTTTTGGGGGGGAGCCTTTCCACACATCTGAGTAATTATGTATCCTTTTCTTTCTTCACATAGTCTTTTTTCCTTGAAGGAAAGGGTCTCACAAGGATTAAAAATAAAAATCTTCCATTTCTGAGTATGCAAACAAAAATTGAAAAATGGATATTCATACTTACTATAAAAGTGAAAAATAATTCCACAGTTTTTAGACAGTGGATTAAAAAAAAAGACACACACACCAAAAAAAAAAAAAAAAAAAAAAAAAAAAAAAAGGAACATTATAGGTGATACCAGAAGATTTTTGTTACCAAATATTGATTTTCTTCCACCCAGATGCATAAATACCTAGGGCTCAAGGAACGACCCAGAACAAAAGCAAGTTTTAGAACAATACAAAACAAGAAATATTTTCTAACACAAGATCTTGAAAGCATACAGAGAAATACTTTTTCTTCTGAAAAGCAAGTTCAACTTTCAAATGCCAAACACAATTTTTACAAAAAGCAGTCTAGAGAGTACAGCAGGGAAAGGAATTCATGTTTTGCCTACATAGTTCTTGGGCCAAAAAAAAAGGGAAAGGGGAGAGGGAAGAAAAAAGCCTGCATTTACTTTTCATTAGAGTGACACTTGGGAAAGGCAGATAAAAAAAATAAACCTACCATTCGCTAACCAAATAAATTCTATTTTCCCCTCTAAGGAAGGAAGTCAACTGAGATAAGACAAAGGTTTTGCTCCCCACCTTCCCTCCCTGACAGCCTGTGACACACAAAAATTGTTGCAAAAAAAGTTCAACAAGTGTCCTTTTCTTCTCATTCCTCACCACAAAGACTACACGGTTTGACGGCATATACTGCTGTGCTTGGAAAGTCTTGTTTGGAGCACCTGGGATGAGAAGCCCCTAATTACTCAGGGGGCTGGTGGCTGCCAGGCGGGACAAGCCCCACGGCGCTCCAAGCGCCTGCACCTCCATCCCTTCCCCAGCACCGCCAACTTTCTTCCACTGCGTCTGGCATCGTTTCCATGCACCAGACTGAATCCCAAGGGAGCAGGTGCATGTCCACTGCTTTCAATTCTTCTGTCTGAAACAAATTGAAGGAGTTCAGCAGAGGGTGAAGAAAAAGGATTTACTGCAGTAACTGAATAGCAGATGAAAACAGAAAGTGTCAGTTTCTCAGTAAGTCTGTGTAGCAACCTGTTCCTGCAGGATCCCATCCAACACTCAAATTCAATCAAAAGGCTTTGATTACTTTTAACAAGTTTTAGGGTCAAAGAATAGAGGCTTAGGGATAAAATTTATATTTATACAAGCAAAAAAACTAAACCAGGAATGAGGGATCTCAGTAGAAAATATAGCAAACCACCACCTTTCCCTCTCCCTGTCAGCAACAACTCTCTGGCACTTCAGAAATGAGGAAAAATTGCACCTCATGTGACAAGATTCCTCTCTTCATTCAATGCATAGAAAGCAGAAAAGTTAAGAAACAGCTCAAAATAAACTTCCAAAACCTGAAGAGAATCTGACTCAAGGCCAGGTGTGAGATGTTAACCTCAGAATACCCAGTGTGTTTATAAAACAGGAATTCACATTGATTTAGCTCTGAACAAAACATGAATTATCTATCAAGAATACTTCTGTTCGAAGCTTATTCTTGATAATAACTTTGGAGTTACACATAACTATTTGTAAAAAAATCCATCTTTCTGTACCAAACCTTAACATTTCTGCCTGGAGAAGAAACCACATCAGGTTTCACATCAGATTAAGATGACAACATCCCCTATGTCATGCAGAGTTACAAATCTCACTGGAATCACATTGAGGGCCTGATGCCTTCACCACAGACACTGAAATGTGCTGCAGGGACAGTCCAAAGCACTCTCAGTCAGGAGAGAGATTTTGCATTCCCTCCTGACCCCAGGGACAGCTGTCACAGGGCTGAGCCCACGTCTCAGTCTTGGAATAGGAAAACTTTTAGGGAGACGCCGTGGTAGGAACTGCAGGGAGTGCATCAACTAGAGCAGTGATTTTTATGGCCGAGAAGAAAGTGGAGATCTTTATCTCTCCTTAGCAGCATTGTTGATCTGGTTGAACAAATGGTGTAGCTGGAGTTTGTTTTCTGTTTTTTACTTTTGGAACCAATTTCAGAAATGTTCGTTTTTCTCATAATCTGCCCTTCTTTTTTTCATCTAAATTCTGTTTAAATGTATATACGTGGTTTTTCTTCCTCCCTGTTGACTCACCAGTTGTATAGGAGTGGGCTAAAAAAACAACCACAATACAAGGCACTGTGAAATGCACATAACAAGAAAACAGCAGGGAGGAAGAAGATTTGTTTTTCCTCTGATTTCTTTTTGGCTACAGTAATAGTGGGTGCTGCTTCTGTTGTGCCTATACAGCTTCAGAGAAGGACACAGTGAGTTGCTGATGCTCCTTTAGGGTCAGATAAATCCCCAGACACCATGACCTGACAGCAGTCTTCCCACTTCAGCCCACCTAGAGCTGGAAAAGATCTGGACATTAACCTCGGTGACAGGGCATGCCATATTACTTGGACACGGTTTTTTTCTGAAAGAGATTTTGAGGGTAAAACAGGGACTTGTAATGCCACTCAACTCTTGTGTTGGTGTATTATTTAGTCACTAGGGTCAAAATACTGATTTAAAACTAAGACACTGATGAGACAACAATGGAAGGAAAATACTACCTGTTTGTGCACTGCTCTTATTATGAAAGAATAAGACTAGTTTCTGAGGCTTTTTTCTGCTACTGGTCATTCAGAATTGAAGGCAACAGACAACACGGGAGACCAAAATCCTTTACCATAAAATTACCAGAGCAAAAGGTGTCAACTGCACAGCCATCCCCACCCACTGTTACCCTGGAGCACTTCACCCTGGGCCCAGAAGTATCACTTGTAGCAGTGAGAAGGCAAGTCAATCCCCAGATTCAGACCAACTTTGACCTCATATTTTCTTGGGGTTTTTAAAGGAGGGAGCAATGGAGCCAAGTGTCTTATTCCTCTCACACAGGATAAAACTACATGTCCCCTAAGATTTGACCTGTGTGGGAGTGCCGCATCATTTTACAGAGACTAAAGAGTCGTTAAATCATGTTGGTTTCAGAGAAAATTAAATCTTGCTGGATTTAAAAAAAAAAAAAAAAAAAAATCAATGAAAGTGAACTTCTCATCACACCATGAATTGGCATTGTCTCTAGGTACAGCATTATTTAAGGAAAGCAAGTCCAACTCCTGCAAATTAAAATTAAGTAACACTTTCCTTGAAAACTTGTTTCATTACATCAGCCCCACCAAAAGCATAGTAAGATACAGAAACAAACTTACTATATTTTTCTCCCCACATATTTTTCTCTTGCATCACCTACTCAAAAAGACACACAAAGCAAAATCATTTCTTTAGATATTGACTATCTGAGGGATGAAATCACACCTTAACCACAAAATGATCATTGCTCTATCAAATAGGAACAAAAATATCCTGCTGGTTTTTGCTGCTGACAGATACAGAAGATGCCAGGCCAGCCTACCCTCTGGGAGCTCATTGCATGCATATGACTGAAGAGAGATAAAACTTGACCTTTTCCTAGCATGGAAATTCAAACTACTTTACATAACCTGATCTAATGAGATCATAAAATAGATGTGAAAAACATCCAAGAGCAGGAGGACTAGGTTGCTGATGGTTACCTCCTGTGTCACTTTCCCAGCACTCAATAAAGCACCGAATCACCAGGTGTTATGCTGATTTTGGCATTACATCCACTTTAAAGAGAGAAATAAATTTTTTCCCTAAACTCCATCCTGTATAACCCTTCAATAGATCCTTCTACAAAATACTAATGGGCAGTGAAGAGAGATGAGTGAAGAAATATTTTGAATATGGTGCTCCTGAACTAATACTGTTGCCCTCTTTCTGGTGATATTCCTCATCAGAGGTAACAGCACAGCTTGACCAAACCAACCTGGGCACCTGGCCCACAGCAGAGGAGTCACTGAGGAGGAGGACACAAAGGAAATTACACACCTTCCACCCCCAGTGTGCTACTGCACTGAGCTCTTCCAGCTTCCTTCTGCTAGCTGCTTTTACAAGAGCACAAGGACAGAAGTAACATAGTTAAGAAGAGACAAGAACATGAACAAAGGGCAGAGAGCAAAAGATAGATAAGCCATGACATTTTTAGGGGAGCATGCCCAATTTCTGCTCTACCTAGGATTAAAATGTACTTTTCAGTATTGACTTTTGCTGCTCTAGAAGCAAACGTAATCAGTCCATGCTGGTGGTAGGGCAAAGGGTTCACATACTGACACATCTACATGAGCAACAGGGAAGAAAGAAGTAATCCACCGCTTTCAGATTGTGCAAAAAGTGCCTAACTGGTCAAGTTAGTATGACCACAAAACCCATCCTTGCTGGCTGCCCTTGCAGAAGGTTATATTGACAACTCCACAGGCAGTGTTGCTTCTCAACAGCCTCATTAAGGCTTTCAAGCCATAAAGTAATACTGAAAGGGGCTGGGAAAAGTTCCTACAGAGAAAAATCCACCAGGGAGGCAATTGAAACTACCCAGTAACAACCTTCCAATTACAGACAGGTAACTTCTTTAAAACAAATGCCACACTAAAGGTCTTGCACAGGTGACATTCTGGGCAACAAAACAAACAAACAAAAAAAAAACTTTTAGCAAAACAGACAGAAATAAAAAACTAAGTGAAACGCTCTTGCCATCCTTTCACCCCAGATTTCCTTTAGTATGTTCTCTGTTCCTTGAAATTAATGGGGATGTCCAGTTTTTCTTAACACGTGGAGACCAGCAGCTGCCTTCCTGGGAACAAGAGACCTGATCCTTAACTGGCCAGTACATGTAACTCTGACTCCAGTGCAGCAATACCACTTTGGATCACTTGAGACATTATCCACAAGTTGTTCTCAGCAGACTAGCAGTAGCATACTAAATCAATTATTTAGAAGTAATACTAAGCAAGGATTGAGTTTAAAAATATATCTATAAATTAGGAACCATTGGGAAAAATGAAAAAGAACACTCATTCCCATTGCTGTTGGGAAGCCCAGAGGTAGATAACTTCTAGATAGAGTGAGAGCTAATAAAACATAATAACCCACACCAAAAATTGCACAGAACACAACCACTGTTTACTTGAGACAACTGCAGCATTATAACATAAAAGAACTTTTAGACTACTGAATTGTTACTCATCCAAATCAGAATTTGGAAATTACTTCCACTCAATAACATCATACTGTGATTGAGGCCAAGTCTGTGCCCCTCCAACCAGAGTAACCTGAAAGTAAGTGCTCTGAAGCCATTCATTCACACTGGTATGTAAATCAAATGCAAACTTCCATTTAGCAGTGCATTAAGAGAAACTAATAGTAAATTGTGTACAATAATAAAAATTACACAATCTGCAGTCCAATCAATGCTAACTCAGATTCTTACAGGTCCTCCAGAACCTCCACTTATTTTGTTATTCTGATTGCCTTGTTTTTTAAGGCATCTGGTTGCAAAGAGCACTACTGAAACCACAGACCATCCATAATGCAGCAATGTCTGTCTGAATTTGCAGAGAAACTAATGCAGTAATTTTGGTTATAAAAGGGTCATGATTCAAATGCCAATGACATTACTTCAACATTGTTAACAATGAACTGCTAATCAAAGCTTACAGGAGATGAGGATGAATACCTACACGGTCTATTTGAGTGACTGCTCATTTTGGGTAGGCTTTTAAAGCAGCATTGCTTGTAGCAGCAACACTGTAAGCTTAATTTGCTTGACAAGTCAGGATTCAACTTTCCAAAGTTGAGAGATGCTGCATTAACTGATGAAGACTGTAATTTCATCTGGGGGAACACAACAAATTTGAGCTTTGTTCCCATAGTCTAGCATGTCACCAGAAACCTTTGCTGGAGTTACAGAAGTACTACACACAGGCAAGAGCAAATTGCCTCATCAATAAAATGTTTCAAGAGCTTTTCCAGAAGCAGCAGCAGAAAAACAAAGAGCAACTGAAACTTGAGAGAAGCTGTTTGTTCTACATTATGAGTTAATTTATAATGCCAAAATATTCCATTAACTAAAGTAACAGTTTATTTGTAACTTCATTTTAAGCTCATAAGGAACAAAAAAATCTTTACAGCACCATAAGTTGTGAAATTTCATTTCTACAGAGTTGTTCATGCTGCAAATTTTGAAATGCATTATAAAGAGGGAGTAAGCCAGCTTTATGTAGATATAAACCAAAAGATACATTTTTCTCAGATATAATTTGTTCCCACAGAGCTCTAGATCTCAATCAGCTTTGAACAGAGCAGCTAATATTTTCAACAGATGCTGAGGATTGGATTTTTACTTTTAAAACAAATAAAAGACATTTGCCATCATATCTCATCCAAATGACTGCATCCTAAATTTAGAGCAGTATTTTAATCTTCTAATCTGTACAAGACCTTGTTCTGGGATCATGTTCACTTTAGTGTGTCCATCGTCACTGGATTGAAATTCAAATGAGAAGGGAAAGCACTATTATTTACTGATAAATACTTCTCTGGAGAAGGGAGGAAACTAATTCAACACTCACGTGCATCACCTGCCTCACTAACATCTTCCAAAAGCCACCTGAAAACGGACTTACTATTAATCCATCACCCCTAATTGTACAGCTCATCAAGCTCATCTTTCCCCATAATTTCACCTGACAGGGAGACACTCTAATGAAAATGAGGCCAGAGACTATGCAGAAGCAACCAGACTAACTAGAAACTTGCAGAAAAAGTAGGTTGCCCAGAAGTAGGAGGTCAGTTACAGGTGCCCTGAGCCTCTCCCTGTAGGCCCCACATTTAGGAATTTCCTCTGTTGCACTGAAGACCAAGTGGTAAGTCTGGTGCTACTCCCCTCCAGATGGAATATTCCCCCCAAACACCTACACACCCCTATCTTCTCATAACTTTTAAGAGCTGCCTGACGCTGAAGTAAATGCAAATGCACTTGACATCTCTGGTTCAGCTCCATATGTGATGTCCTATATTCAGGGAGCTCAAAGTGAAATTATGTTGCCTCCCTTCACCAGTAAGGTTCAGAAAGGCAAAACATAACTTTGTCAAGGTTGCAGTATAAGGGAGGAATTTGAGAGAAACAAAAATTAAAGTCAATGTTGAATTCAAAGCCCCTCTGTGTTCTCATTTTACTACTTATAGCTAATATATCATCCAGATATCTTGTCACACTTTAGGTTTATTTATCTGCACTTCTTCTTTGACACTGGCAAGAGACACGTATGTAGTTCTCAATATTCCAGACAGGTTTTAAACTTTGCAATTGGAGAGTTAAGAGAAATTAAAGTTCAGATGCAGAATAAAGAAGAACAGCTTCTATTCAACTGATGAGAGAGAGACTTTTTTTTTTTTTAATCAGAACAGGGAATTGACTCACATGTGGAAGGAACTTGTTGATTTGTAAAGAAAAGCAAAGGGACATATAATGCTAAAAATATTTGGTTGAATCAGGTTTCATCCAAGACAATAGGAGCATGAACAGCAACATTGACTGGACAAGTATTTTATCCCTAAACTTCATCAGTTGTATTAAAATATGTAATGTTCCATGCCTCTAGCTAAGCCTTTTAAAATATATTCTTTACTTTGCCGTTTGTGAATTCCATCTTTCCATGCACTGTTCATGGTACTAAGAACATTATAGAGTATTTTATTAGTCTTTGCAGTAATATACTGCAATTAACTTTTTTTAAAAATATATATCAAGCCTGAGCATTCACAGTATCTGAATTATATTTAAATATTCATTTCTAACATCACATGTCTAATACTAAATGGGGAGCAATACTGACCCACAGAAAAAAACATCTGCAGAGTTACTGGCTTCCGTTGACACTAAACAAGGGGAGGGGGGGAGAAAGAACACATATAGAGATTAATAAATCTTGCATCAGGAAATCCACAAGCATAATAACAAATTAGAAGCAAATTTTTAGATTATCTTGTTCACCTGGCATCTGAGGCAAAACTAATACTTCCAGTACCTGTTCAGGGGTTTATCTTTTCTAGCTATGACTTTCAGGTGGTAAGAGTCCTCTAGCTTCCGTTGGGAATCTAACCCATAGACTATCAGACCTCTGGGACAAATTCCTGACTGTTGTAAATTAGTCTAGTTCTATTGGCTTCATGGTAACTAGGTTGATTTTTCATCAGCTGATGTATTGTTACAGGATTACAGAGCAGGACAAATTTAAATGTCATTTTTTTATAATTGCCCCCGTCCTTTAATACAATATATCTTAGAAGATTTCAGCACTGCAAGCTTCTTTGTTTTAAATGCTTAAACAGGAGAGAAAAAATGCTACCCAATAAATAAAGGACCTTTAAGATTCCAAAGTCATTTCCCCATGTTTCCATGGAAATGGGGCCTCGCTCCTTAACCAAGATGACATTAATGATCAGATGCCTGAAGTCACACAAAAGAGAGAAAGAGGACAGAAATTGCCAGCTACTCAACAGCATGTCAACCTGGAGCACAACCTCCCAGTTAGGGGTAGGATTTGATACCCCTTTTGCAATGGAAAGCTTCAGCAGAAGCAGCTCTCACAATGTTAGAACAGAGAAGGGTTGCTGCTTTATTTTTAATCTGGTTTGCTAAGTTTGCTAATTATAGAAGTAAAACAAATAAAACAATGTCATCATCATCTGAGGGAGGAAGAGGAGGAGGAGGGGAAAGAAAGAGCAGCTTTAATAAAAGCAACACTATAAATGTGTTGCCATGCTCCAGCCCCCTCACAATGTGCCTGTATCTCAGTTTTACCTATCCCTGCCACCCATGTCTACATGCTGGGGACTGGAAAGGATCACTCTAGATTGCTGTGTTGGAGATTATCACCATTATAGCATGAGTTGAAGCCAAAAATCAAAGTTCCACTGAGCTAGGAAAGTATGCCACAAGTGTTGTTCAGTGCTATTGGTCTAACAGTTAAGTGGAAAGGAAGCAGAGGTGGGCAAGGACTTGTCCAGGCTCAGTCTTTGTCACGGCCAAGACAAGAGTAGCCAGGTTTCCTCAAGACACTCCTTGCATCCCTCCGCTACCAAATTGCACTCTGTGCTGAGACTTTTAGCCTGGCAGGTCTGAACTGCAGATAACTTATGTCATATCTGTTTCCTCATTCATTTGAGCCGAAGTGTCCTGACTCTCCATTTGTCCTAACTGCAATATCATTTCTCACTGATCAGAGCTTTTAAAAGGATTCAAGGAAGAATGTGACAGATCAGTTTGCACAGTGCCCACCCAAAGGAGAGGACCTGGGCAAACAGACTTCACACACTACACAGGTGCTAAAGTGTCAAGGAAACAAGCCCACATACAATCGCTCCTCCTGCACTGTGCCTTGGGAACCAAGAGAGGAAAGCAGCACTAAGCAGAAAAAATACAGCCTACATATCACACACACAAGTGTATATTTGGCAGAGAAAATATCTGCCAAATTACTGTTTTTCAGGACATCAAAAAAAGCGATAACAAACCCCAGTATTTTCTGATTACTTCCACATAATTGTTTCTACTTTGGATTCTCCTGTTCAATGCTGCTCAGAACATGGATCTCTTGAGGCATAACTGGAATCAACCTGTTGCTGTATTTTGATTTTTAACACAGAACTAATACCAATAAAGTGAAATTAAGATTGGACCTGTAAGCAAGCTTGCCAAACAGAAGTCATATTGTGGAAATGAAAATCCCATCTGACTTATTAGTATGTTCTTCTAGACACACAAAACCATAGAGAGATTATACAAAGAAAAAAAAATGTACCCTTCCCTATCCCAAATTTAGATCCATAAAAGAAACTGGCTCCTAGTTAAACTACAAAGTAGAGAAGTCAGTAGTCCTTTGCACCATGACAATCCACAAAGCCAAATGCTGAAGGTCTGGGGCAGTAAATCTCCAAGTGTGGAATTTTTGTTATTGATTCTGTACAAAACATGTGCCCTACCTCTCAAAAGTTCAGTGCACCAGAGGGTAGAAGGAATGCCAAAGGTGATTCTTTTGCACAGGTTAGAATAAAAGATGAGCAAACTTTCAAGAGCTTTTAGGTTTGAAAATGAAACTCAGTAGATTTAAATGTGAATCAGAAAAAAAAATATGCAAAAAAACCAAACCCAGAAAGAATTTTCCAAATGCTGCAGTGATCCTACACATTAATCTGTAAATAATTATTGTTTTTCAAAGCCATGTATTTACTGCATATTGTATAAAGAGGTGGAATTCAAAGACCAAGAATAATTTTCAGAGTAATATATATTATATATGAATACAGTACTACCTGCAACCAAAAGGTTCTAGTGAAAAACTAAAACTAAGATTTGGTGTTTTCCTTCTTTTTATTTCAAATATGGTCAAGTCAAAAACCTCCATAGCTTGAAGTCACAATTAGAGTCAATAATTATATGGCGTTGGCATAAGACTCAAGAAATGTTGATGGAAGGGAGTACTTAATGCAGAGGAAAAGAACAGTCAGTTGGTTTGTTTTGGTGCAAACCACAGTAATAAAAATCAGCAGTGCTTTGCCAACTCGGACTCCAAAACTCAGCTCTACAGAAAGACCAGGACTAGAAATAACTTCGTATTTTGAGTAAACTCAGTGAACATACAAAATGTAAACAGTAAACACAATCTGTGATATTGACTACTGTAAATGTATGAATCATTGTGATTTAACTACATGTCAATGTATTTTATACTGGGATTGCCTTCGAAGCTAATATACTGGTAAATCAATTCAAATGTAACCAGCTGAGAATAACAGCAATCAGCTTCCTTGGCTTTTGCCGCATTAAGTATTTCAGCATCCTCTGACATTTATTGATTTTATTTTTTTTTTCTGAAGGGTACCACCGTGATAGAGAAACCATAGTATTTTTGCTATTAGAAATTAAAAAGGAAACAAGATGACACTGTTGGCTTGCTCAAATTCCTACAAAAATTCAAGAGCACTGAAGGAAATCAGACCTGGGCTTTCACATCATTACCTGAAGTCAGAAGACCTACATTCTTTCCCACATCTCTTATTGCTTATTGGTAACAGAGTCCTGTGCTAAACTACCAACAAAAAGAAAACTGATGGACAGTGTTTGTGTCTTCTCAAAGCACTACTTAGGGGTAACAAATAAGAGAAATTTCACTGAAACAGACAAGACCAAGCATAATATGAAAAGAGATGGAGTGTGGGTGTAAAAACAACTTTGCCTTTCTTATTCTTTAGGGTTTTTTCCTCCCCTGTGGTCCTCTAAGCACTAATTGTAGAAGAGGCTTGTTGCTGTATTCTGGTACAGGATGTCTCCAGAGAGGATTTTAAAACCACATATAGGTAACGAGGAAAATACTATTGAATCAATTTGTTGTCTTAAAGCCAGATAAGGGAGGAGAGAAAAACTAGGATTGGGATTTGAAGCAGGACACTGGAAATGAGGAGAATAACGAAGATTATGAAATCAGAAGCATTCAGTGAGACTGTTTGTCCAAAGTGGATTCTCAATGCTTTTGCATTCCCAGTTTATGAATGTGGCCAACACAGCAACAACAATCAGAGAGGGCCACTGCAAAGAGTGTTCATGAAACACTGGCCCCTTATGCTGTGACAAACACAAGTAAGAAAACAAATCAAAACAATACGGTCATCAGTGATTCCTCCCTCATTGTGCAGCCTGAATAATGACGTGAGGGGCAATAAGGAGAAAACAAATATTGAATAGTTTTCATTCAAACAGCAGTGGACATCCTGTGCACAGACGGAGACATGAATTCTGTGGAAAAACAATGTGCAACTCTGCAATTAAAGACTGAACCATAAAGTATATGTGCAAGCAGGGGGAAAATTCACATCCTGGCATTTCCTAACTTTTGCACATTTGATTTTGCAGTCCCAATAGCACTCTTTTTCTATATGCCTTGAACACATATCGGGTACGTAAACAAACACTCTGGACTGTAATTCAGCAACATGCTCCCCAAACTGAAGGACTGCACTCTGTTTAACCACTTCCTTGCAGTCACAGCCATCAGCACCTGACAGCAAGGAAGGCCACCTCGCAGTACTGCAGCTGGGGAGAGTATCGTAACCCAAACCAGTTTTATCTTCACTCTATAGAAATGCTCTGAAATGGAATTTAGGTCTGTTTCTACAAATGAAGGATTGACTAGATAGGTCCAAAACACCATGTGACCTGTAGATAGAGGAAAAATAGCCTTTGAAAGAAAAATGCAGCTAACACACTAAGACCAGCACTCACAAGCAACTTGTAGTAACTCAGAGGAAGGGAATCCAGAGAAGTTAATCACTAAGAGAGTAGATTTCAAGAGCAAGATGTCAAGGGTTGTTGCAGCATCAGTGAGAGGGTAGAGGAAGGAAAAAGGAAAAATCTGAACAGGATCTCTTCTTAAAGGACTTAAATTGGCTGCAGTCAACTAACTCAGCTCACAGGTCACACTCTGGTTCAGGCAAATTCTCCACCTTCTTCTCATAACCCCTGCCTGCCAGTAAAACACGTGATAATGAATAATTGGATTCCAATAGTCTGGTTTTGCCATTTGAAACACTACATGAGCAGTTCCAAAGCTGCTGATATGCATTGTTTCCTCCTCTTGCAAAGATAAGCTTTTGGTTTAAAATATTCCACCTCAAAGCCAATGCAGCAACTGAAGGATTCCAGGGGCTGATTCTACTGCTTTCACTAAAGGAGGAAGGTCACATTTTGCATTTAGATTACCGAGAAAAGTTTGCAATTCTTCTATTCATTTGATATTAAGCATTATTTAATAACAAGTGACCAATTAATTTGTCATATAGCAAATTTTGTAATTTTCACCTCCTCTGCCTGTGCACCAAATGCATGTAGAGTTGCACAGGGAATAGAAGAAAGGTACCAAGAAATGGAACACCATTCCTAGGAATAGCTTCATTTCTGCTCCCACTCCCAACTTTTCATCTCTCTGACCAATCCTCCTCAGGTAGCATGTCTCAGCAACATCTGTCTCAATGACACCCTATCTTCAAATCAGGTCACGGGATATAGGACATCACTAAACTTCCCCTATCTCAGTGATTCAACTGGAATTAGCTGGCAGTCTTTCCTTTGAGGAAACTGAACTGTGAACCACATCAAAACAGAGCACCAGTTAGGAGCAAGTCCTGGGACCAAAGCAGAGCAGAGCAAAAAGTACAGAGAAAGGAGAAGGGAAATGACAGCACAATGTCTTGCTAGCATGATCTCTGTGTTGTCATAGGTGAATGTCCTTTAACAGATAGATAATATGGGTGTCTATTTGTTCTCCCTACTCCCTGTGCTTTAATATGTCTTATATCCACCCATAATGCTGCCAAAACCACCCTGCAAAATGCAGCAGCAGGTCAAACAAGACAACCAAAACAGATGCACTTCAGGGCTTTAGCTGTACCAGGAATTAATTTCCTCCTTCCAACTCACCCTTTAGGTTAATCATCTTATTACCTTAACAGATAGGCACAACAATATGTGCAATAGCCCAGGCAAGACTGTTCTAATAGACCAGTCTGTTCTAAATCAATTAACCACACATATTTTGCTCAGAGATTCCCACTACTTGGCATACTCATAGTATGCAGTATGAAGGTAAGAGTTTGCAACTTTGTTGCAAAAGCTAATCAAACCTCCATTGTATAATAACCAATACAATGAGAAACAGACTAAGGAATGCCAAAACACGTTCATCAAAAATGCTTCTGTGCTTCAAATCAATTTTGTCTGAGATAATCTCAAGAAAAATGTATTTTTTCCTTTGCTACTGGAGCTATCAACTCACATCGGGACATCAGTCCCAATGCAGCATCTTGGCTGGGTCTCCCCAGAGACGTGCCTCTGTTGCTGGTGCATGTAGATTGCTTCAGAGGAAACAAAACAGCAGCAACAGTGGATCTGATTCTTTGGGACAGCTCTGTTACAGGTAGAAATATTCCAGCACCCCTAGAGAATTCCCATCCCAGTTCCATCCACTAGCTAATATATGCCCTCATTGCTGAGATCTCCTTTCCTTCAGCAGTTACATACTTTTGGGCTGTGTTCTCAGCTATATTTATTTATACAGCCACTGCCTACCTAACAGTTTGCTGAGGGTTGTACTCAACCTGCAAGTGAACCTGACAGTCACTGTTAGCAAACACCTTCCAGCAATACTGAATCTATTACTTGTTGGTTTCAGGGAGGGAAGTGTGGTTCTACTAAAGCAGAGCCCTGGTGAACAGTTGGTTCATTTTAAAATAAAAGGCACTGTTTTGAAGGAGGTGTATAGAAGAGTTTTCAAAAATGTCTAATGATTTAAAACCTAAAAATAGCCTTAGGAATTCAGGGCAATCACAATTTGGAAGTCAAGCCTAAGGTCAGGCCTTCAGATTAAGAGCAGAGACGCGTTAGAGAGGGCACAAATCAAGACAAAAGGAGCCAACAGGGGCATATGGGGTAGGAAAGGAGGTTTTGCCACAGGCTCAAGCCCAGCAGCAACCAGAAAGCAACCTGGCCTCACAGCCACTATATGCCCATGTCCTGAAGATCTTGCTCTAGGAACAACCTGTGACAGCTCCTAACAGTTCCCAGCATCTCCATGAACTACTGCAGAGAGTGCTATGGAGATGACAGCTCATCACTCATGGGGAGACAGTGCATAGGGAGATCAGGTTTTAACAAAGAATATGAGAACTCTTAAGCCAGCTAGGTTTGGGGGTCTTAAGCTGCTATCTGTGTCCAACTGGGAAAGCTCCATTCATCCAAAAGTCACAAGAGAACATACCTCCTGTGTGAAACCCTGGCTTCAGATTTAAAGTGTTTCACTTAAGCCTGACCCTGATCTGGTAAAACTGCACTAAGAAAAGCAAGGTCAGGAGAAATATAATGTCCAGATTAATACTGTGAGTTTAAATTTACCTCAGTAGTTAAAGTGCTACAACCTTTCCTCTCAGCATGACCTTACATTGCCAAACAATGACTCCTTAATCATCTCTACTACTTCTTTTCTTTGGAGCTTCCAGAAATAAAAACTAAAAACTTTAAAAGTCCCTAACATAAAGCACCTCCTACTGCATTTGGAAAAGAAGCATTTACAATGGTAATGTGAATGAGAGAGAAAACATAAGAGCTACTTTGACATGTAAGTTCTGTTGGAGTCCTAAATGGTCCCCTTGGGCTGTTTCAGACAAAAGAACTTACTTCCATACAAGTTTGGTTGGAGAGGGGAAGGATATTCTCACTGAAAAGGCCTGAAATGAAAAGAAAGTCTTGATTTTCTGCTTGGGCACTTGGAGCTCTAATGAATTTTTCCACATACAAAACAGTACCAAATACAGATATTATGTAAGAGGTATGAAGTGTTTTTTCCTTCCCAAAAATAGGTTTCTATTTTTAACAGACAAATATATGGAATATCCAGCCTGTCCAGTTGATCCAAATTTAAATTAAATGCATTACTGACAATAGTTTTTCTAGTATGGGATGATCTCTTCCATGTCAAAAGAGCATTATAAAGCATCATTTAGTTTCCTCATAGGCCTCTTTACCATTACTCCCTCCAAAACCATGAGCAACTTGAATATTTTCCCTTATTTTCATTACTTTACTTTCCTTGTTATCCACCACAGATTATATTCTGTATCCTCTTAAGTTTACTTCCTGCACCAGTTTAAACTATTATCCTCTTCCTTTGTAAATCCCCACTGAAGGCCTAGTTCTCCTGCATTACTTGTAAAAAAATAGTAGGCAAGTATAGCTTTTGTTCTCCTTACCTAATTTTCAAGAGTCAAAGCAAGGAAAACAGGGAACTGAAGTAGTGTTGGAAGAGGGGGAACCGAGTACTTCAACAAAAATAAATCAAACAATGCAATAGCTACTGTATCACACACTTAACACTTGCAGCCATTGCTAATAAACCACACTACTTGTACCACCTATCATTCCTCTCTAGACCTTTCAAATTCAAAACAATAGTTCCATTTTCTGCTTTTGCTGGCCAGTATAGACTTAGTAATAAATTGTTTTCATGGGAAAATACATTTTAAATATATCTAACCAAAAAGATTGGAAGCTAGGAGGTACATTGCTTTTTTTAAGTGCAGAACTCTCTGTCAAAGTATCTATTTTCTCTCAGTTTGATGCATTACCTTATGATACATAATGTGCTGGGAGGCAACTTTATGCACTGGGTACACCTCAGAAGTGTTCTGAAAATGAGCAGGAAGAAGGCCAGGTCCTTGTGTGAACTTACAGACTTTAAACAAAAGAACAGAGCACTCCATGTAGTCAATTGTGTGATTTTTCTGGGTTGTTCATTTCAGGTAAGTCAGAATATCCTTGTTACTTGTATCATAACTAACAAATCCCATTCAACTGGCATTCCCACTGTGAAGAAAAGGAGTAAACTCCTCTAAAATTTTATTTTCCTATACCTTCCATAAGAGTGATATTTAACAAGACCTAAAGCTTTTCTTTTTCTAGGCTAAGGTAGCTGGCAGGAAAACATCCCTCCAGACAGCTAAAGCAATAAGCCACCCATTCCTCCAAGCCCTTGCTGCTAGAGCAGGAAGCTGAGAGGTACCAAACACATGTACAAGATACATGAGAGCAGGCAAAGGACACTGGATGCTCCTTTGGCTTGTATTGACAACCACGAATGTGTCAAAATGTGCTATAGTAAGTGGGTGCCACCCACACCATTCCTCAGCTGCTCTCAGAGCAGGACAGAGACAGCTCATGTAGCACCAGCCTCCACTGACCCAATGCCCCTAGTTCCATATCCCATGTTAGTTACACCTCTTGAGACCTATTTTAGGCAGGAGCCACCAAGCTAAGGGGGGACACTCCAAGTCTAACAATCCTGGTCTATCCACATGGTAGGAAACCACTTGTTCCAGTTTAAAAAGGTCAGCCTGGGACCTCATAGACAGTGGAGACATCAATCTTCCCCCAACATGCCAGTGTCAGAAAAGGTTGCTTATCATGGTCAAAGATAATCCTCAAAAGACCATCCCAAGGGCACAGAAGACCTCACTGAAATCAGCAGTAAAGCAGAGACAGTATAATCTGATCACATGTACCTTAATTTCTGTACTTTATACACAGTTAAGAATTAATTTCGTTCTTCAGACATCTTGTTTCTTTCTCCCTCTCACATTTCTTCTTGTAAAGCCTGTTTGGGTTTGGGAGTTGCTGTGGCGGTTTTTGGACAGGAGGGAGAGGTGTTGGGTTTTTTTTTTTCATTTGTGTGAGCAAAGCAAACTATTTTTTCTTTCTAGTTTGCAAGACCAGGAGATCTTTGAGATAGACTAAGGTATTAAAAAAAAAAAAAAAAAAAAAAAAAAAAAATCACCATTTGACTATCAGCATTTTTGTTTTCCTCATGGGACCTGTGTATATCTTGTGCTAGAACTGAGGGCACCAGCCTGACTTCTACTTCAACCGCAGCTACAGCCAGTCAGAGAAGATGCTCTAAAAGAAAAATAATTTTAAAAGGAAGGGCGGGGGGGGGCGGGGAAATAAAAAATAAACCTTCTGAACTGGAAATGGTTGAAAAGAGATGAGGTTTACAATAAGTTGATTTTTTTTTTTTTCCCCTTTAAACCACATTATTCTTCCTTAATGTTACAGCCAAACCTCAGAGGACTGGTGGAGAGTACTGTGTATACATATAGAAGAACTGGAAGGTATTTCTCATTGTTTTTCCTGGAAAATATGTGCCAGCTTCTGCAGATAATCTCTTTTTGGCATGGATCCCTATGATGCCACATGCAGAAGGACAAGTGGATACAAACTGAGCTCTCTGAAGTCAATGATACTACTTTGCAAGAAACTTTCCCTACAGCTTTGACCAAAGAAAAGCAAGTGCTGAACGTCTCACAAATCAGTTTTCAGCCAGTATAAACTGCAGTGACACAACTGCACAGCCACATCAGTGTGTGGTGTACAGCATAATTCTCTACAGCTCTGCAATGAAGACTAGAACATCAAGAAGTGGGGGGGAAAGCCAACACCACCACCAAAGCCAACTTCCATTCCTGTTCTCTTGCTTTGCAAACACAGAGATCTGATAAATGCAATTATTTCCCTGTCTGGTAACTCAGCAAAATTGCTTATTTCAGATTGATCTGTATGAAGTTCGAAGAATTTTCTGACCCTTCAACAGCAAAACTAGAATCATGTGGGTAACATGGATTATTTCAAGCTTAGTGAACTTTCTCTGCAGTTCCTAACTGGTTTTAGACCATTAAAATACACACAATCACAGCTACAATTTCAGCTTTCAGCACAAAAGAAAACACAGAAACATAACAGGAACCATCTGTAAGAAAGTAGGCTCCAGAATAACAGCTTGAGGCAGAAGCAGATTCATGTGTTTTGATGTGGAGTCTCATAACGCAGACGCATTTTCAGATAACTGGCCCCACACATAAAGAAATATAGGCTCCCAAAATAATATCTCATGAAGAGGAAAGTAATTAGGTTCTTCCAAGTAACATATCAACTAAGTTGGTTAGTAGGGAGGATGCCAGGAGAGTACAGGAAGGGTGATCTCCATCTCAGCTTCCAATTCACACACAGTCCTGATGCCCCTGCAACAGAATGCACTTTCATGTCTGTACCATGTCATGTGGCTGGATCTCACATTGAGACACTCCAAGTCAGCAGGATCCAGCAATCCTGCTGGTAGTGTTTTGTGGTTTAGTCTCAATACCACATCAACAAGATGAGCTGTTTTTCAGACTCCAGCTCACAGCCTGTGCTATGCAAAGGGTAGAATAATCTCACCTCTGTCTACTGTAGACAGACTCTAAGACTCTAAGAACAATTTTACTGACACAGACCAAATGTTTACTTAAGCCAGCAGCTTTTGCCCACAGCAAATTTGTAATGGATGCTAATAGACAAAGTGTAAGAATGTGCCAAGCCCAAAGGTATATTGTCTTCCACACATCCATCTTGCCTTTAGCAAAACAAAGCTTTGGTCTCCTTGGAATGGACTACATCAAATCCTTCTACTTCCTATTCACCAATGGATTTTTACAGTGTTCATTTATCTGGTCTTTTAATACAGGTATGTTTGTCTCCATGACATTGTGTGGCAATGAAAACCACTATATAATATGGGATTGTAAGCAAAAATTATTCCCATTCTTTTAAACCTGTTTGACAAATTTATTTGATGTTTTCTGGGTCTTATATCATAGGAAAGACTAAATTAGTGCTCCTTACCTGCCTTCTGCTTGCTTTCCATGCCATTCAAGCTGGTAAAATTTTTTCTATTCAGTCTTTTCTCATCCATACATTGTTCCATTTCACTGATCAAACTACTATTGCTCTATTTGCCTTCTCTGACTTCTATTTGCTTCTTTGAGCAGTAAGCAGAAATATTCACAGCCTTAATCTACAGTGACTACTAAATCTCTCTCCAAATGGGTAATAGCCAATGCACAGTCCATTCGTGCCTGAGTTAACTGCAATGTAGTGCAGATGGAGAAAAGTAGCCCTATCAACACAGAGTTGCAACCCCCATTTTATAGTGTGTTCATTCACTACAATTGATCCTTCTGCAACTTCAGTTAATTCTCATTTTAAATAGCCTAGTGACAAGTTTCAGCACACAATAGTTTATTTCCTGTTTCAAAACAATTTCCAAGAGTGCATTTAGCAACAAGTGTTCTACCTCCACATAAATCCCTGATTACACCTCTCAAGACCAAAAAGCATTTGTGTCTAGTTTTACTTTTTAGTCAGTTTCTAGACCAAGAATCTTCACCCCACACAATGCAATTTTGTTGCTTCTAGACTAAGAATAATGCTGTTCAGAAAAATAAAAAAATAGCAAACACAGACACATTATGTCAACTAGATCATAAAATAAACAAACAGCTTTGGCAGAGGAACCAGAAGTAGTGTGACTAAATACTGCCACTTCAGTCCATCCTTGAGCAATCCAAACTCAATGCAAGCAAATCCCAGTCAGGCTTAGAGATTTGTCTGCATATCAATAGTAAATCCAAATCCCTAGAGGATTCAGAGTTATCTCAAAGCTCACATGCATGGGAAATAAAGCACTAGCCACTCAACCCTAAAGCTGTAACATACCACAGCTTTTGCTCACAAGATAGTTATTGATGGTTCTAATAGTTCCTGGAGCATTTTTGGAGGTCAAGTTGGAAGGGAATGACATGCCTTCGCTACATGAAAAATAGATATCTTCCTTTCCTACAGGTACAATTCAAATATTATATAAAACATGGAGGTAGCAGGCATTGCTCAAAGTTTTCTCTGTGTATATTTAGATTAAATGAATGTAAATATTTTTAGATTAAATGCAACCAAAGTGTGCCTCAGTAGCTGCTTCCACCAGGCTGCTAAGACACTTATGCTGCCTTTCAGCTGCCAGATAGCTCTGCACAATAACTAACCCACACCACTTCCCCAGAGGGGCCAACGTGTCCCAGGTGTTTGCAGCAAACTGGACATGGCATCACAAATGAGAAAAGACGTAAGGGTGTGCAGAGCCTCTACAGCACAAGACTGGGTTGCTGTGGAGGATACACCACAGAGACTTAAATTATTTTAGCCCAGCAGTGAGCCTCCATGACAATCACTCACAATGAAGAAAATAAGTCTGGGAACTCAGCTGCATACATTTTTTTATTCCTGCAATTCCCCTTAGTTCACTGGGCTGTGCAGACAATCATTTTCTATACAGTCCAATAGTTCCATTTGTTGTCTTAGACTTCTTCCAATTTCAATCCCTGTAGAATTCAGCTCTGCATTGTTTTAAGAGAAGCATTGTAAATCTATTCAAATACACATGCATCTCTAAATTATAGGGCACTTCTGAAGCCTTTCTTACCTTTTCACCTTAAAAACATCAGCAGTCCTGACCTAAGTGGTAGAATACCACCTACAGTGCTTCTGTGTCAGTGATTTTGTCCATAGAAAGGACAATACAGACTCAAGTTTGCTTTTCACAGAAAAGTACTTGAACAGCAATGCAAAACAGTTATGAAACAAAGAAAGAGGTTCCTTTCCTATGGATGAAAGACAAAAATTGCTGCTACCGCATTTTTATCTAATGCAAACAACACAGGTATGAAACAAGTAAAATTGAGAAAGAGGTCCAAATGCATGCCAAATAAATTAGAAGAGAACTACACCTCATAATGACCAGGATCAAGAAGTGCTGTGCTGTCACTGAAGCCCAGAACATTTGAACTTGTTTTGTGTTTAGGAACACCAATACTGATATCAGCAGAAACATTTTCAGAAAACCATTTCCTTCCCACACAGGGAATGGCAGAAGAGGATCCAACCCAGGAAGATGTCATTATAGATCAATTCAATGGTTTATTGACTTTATAATGACAGCAGATTTGTCTTTTCCCATAGAATGTAATCCTAAACTGCTCAAAGTTCCACTTTGTTTGGATAATACTCTTTCTGTGCTATATAAGGTATAACCATGTATTTACAAGTTGACTAAAATGTGAACTGACCTTAACATCAGTGACTTTCTAAACAGTAAATAGAAAAGAATCAGTTTTGTTCTGTAACTAATATTAGACACATCTTTCATTGAAGTCACATTGCAGCACAAGGACTGTTGGCACAAGGTGATTTATTTGAAGACCCAAAGAGAGAAAAAAACCCAACACTTGAATAACACCACTATACTACCAACCTTACATGCTAATTTTCTTACCAAAAACATCCTGCAGAAAATACAGTCAGTATTAGTTAGAGCAGCTGTGAAGAAAGGTCATCTGCCTACTTGTCTTTGAAGCAAATGAGATTCACCTGGAAACATGCACAGGCAGGCATAGCCAAATGAACTGAAATATGTCAGGCAGTATTTAAATATTGGATTGAGATGGCTGCCTTGTCTGTCAACAGAAGAGAAACCACAGGGACTGCAGTTACATGCCTAGATCCAACAGCCTTCCTGAGACAGACCAGTGAATTGCCAGTATTGCTCAGGAGACCCCAAAACCACCCATTTGAATAACAAGAGCTTCCACAGCTTCTCATGTTGCTCACCTCCTTGCCTTAACTCATTGCAGCTCACTCAGCCCATGGGAGTTATTTCCCAGCCTCATCTGTGTGAAGGTGAGAGAGATACTACAGCTCCTTAAGTGTTTTCCATTTGGACAGAGATTTTTGCCATCAGGAACTGGCGAGCGTTTTTAGTACTAATTTATAGTAGCCACACCCATCCTAACATCACTTGCTGAAGTACAGCATTGTGAGATGCATTCCTGTTGAAAGCAAACTTTCAGATCTTGATGGACAGAAACCAAGTCATGCATCATTGGCTCTGCCCCTGTATCGCAGTCCTTCCAAAACATCCATGTGACTGGCTATTTCCTCCCCATGAAGGGGCATAAATCCCAACCTAAAGCTCTGTAAAACTCTGTAATTTTTTTCACAAGTCACCACACCTCTAATGTTTTTTCTAAGGGCACAATCATCGGTTTCAAAGTATTTTCAAAGCTGATTTAAAATAGCAGTTTCCTCCTTTAATACAGAGCCATGCAAGCTGCACTCCATTCCTCACAATTGCCTACATATTCCAGAAAAGAGACCAGAACAGTAACAATATACAGCAATTCAAATGATTTCTTTAAATCAAATAACAAGTAAAGACATTTGGCAGTAGAGCACTTTGCTTTCTGCTCCAGCCAAAGGACTCCAGTGATTCCTTCACAATTCAGAATGATTAGACCAACATTTTCTACCCTGAAGCTGAGGGAAAACCTTGAGTTAAGAGAACTTTAGTAAACATGGAAACACCTGGTGAGTTTCATTCAAGATCTGTGCAGGCAAGGCAAGAGTAGGAGTTAGGCAAAGGTTTCCTACCTCAGTACTCCTTTTGATTAATTACAGTGAAAGTGCACTATTTTATCAACTACTGTAAGTAGAATAAGGTTATTACAGAAAATACTGATCCTTGAGAAATTACAGAAAATGTGAATGAACCCAGTTAACTGCTTAAGTTTCTACTTGTGTTCCTCAGAAACCACTCCTCTTTTTTCCCTTGGCGTCCTCTTCCCCACCCACACCCCCCCCCCCAACTGCAGTAATTCTCTATTTAGAAGTCGTCACTGAAATATCCACAGTGACTTTTATTCCTTGGAGAACTCCGCAGCTTCAGAGCACATCACTGTATGTGAATTTAGGCCATTTTTGCCAGCACACATTACTTGACATTTAGAGAATGTCACCATGATACATAGTCCCTGGTGCAGCAAAATCTGCTTGGAGATTTTTGTCATCCTTTACCGTCTCTACCAAATACTTTCTACTCTCCCTTTTTTGAAATTTGAATTTACTGCAAATGAAAAGTGCCCTGTTGACAGGCCTGGGAAACACCCTGCTTCTCCAAGGAGCATACAGGTTCACAGCTTTACCTCAGTGTGTCAATATCATCATATAAAAGGATCATCCACCCTAAATGAAGGGGATACTCAGTCTGCAGTCCACAAAGTCCTTCATCTACCTTGCTCAAATGCTGGTCAGTTTGCCATTTGACATCAGTGCTGAGAGCAGGAGGCTGCAGTTGTGAACTACACAGGTGCTCCCAGACACACATACCTTTACAAGTGTTTGCAGCATTTGGCATGGGCACAAATACTCATCTGGAGTTGGGAGAACATGTGTCCTAACTGTGTTTGTCTTTGAGGATTTGACTGCAACAGTGGTGTTTTGAGGCTGTTTAAATGTTAGGAATATTTGAGAAAGCAGCCTACTGCATGCAGATTTCCCAGAGATGAAAGAATAAAGATACACTGATGAGCTGTGTTCATCCACCTCCAGGGTGAGATATAAAATGTATTAACTGCTTCAGACCAAAACAAATAGGGATTTAAGAACCTACTGACTTAAAATGAGCATTTCTTTGATAGGACAGAGATGAGAGCTGGCAGAAATTATACTCACTTCCTCATTGTTATTGTCATCTTTTCATGATATGTACTCCAACTCCTGACAGATAACTTAATCAAAAAGTCTTCTGAAAAACCAAATAACTCAGGTCTACTAAACTGGACTTTCCTTATTCTGTGTTCATGTATAATCCCATGTCTGTGCAACTTCATATTTGCAATGTCTAATGATTCCTCCTTTCAAGGGAAACGGTAATTTGACCCTAGACTTACACCCTGCCCTACCCTACCCCAAGATTCTCAGTCAGTTCCCCTGCAGTGACCTTGCAGCTTGCCCATTCCTTGATTTCCAGGACCGGGCTGCTCCAGTTTGGAGGCAGATCCCACACTGGTGCTTTGTCAATTGTCATAAACAGCTGTTGATTTTTCAGGATATACCACATGTCCTGACCAGTACCGCTGCTATTTCACACTTTATTCCCTGCAGTAACCCGAGACAAGCATCATCCTGTCTAGGTGATCAGTCAGCCCTTGTGTTCTCTAGTTGATTTTTACAGAATAGGCATGGGCAGATCAAAAATCCAGAGTACTGAGAGTACACAATACAGAGTAATATTTTGTTCCTGATGTAAAAACCTCAAATTTACTTGCAACAAATACTTCTAGATGACAGTATCTTGATTTTAATCACATTGTAAAACAGACATTTGCCTCAAGATCACCCCCAATGCACAAATCGGAATTTGTCATTCTGAATTTGACCACGAGCTACTGCTGTTGGAATTAACACAGAGTTAAGCTATACTTTTAGAAGATTCACATCAGTCTTCCAGCTTCTTCATTGGTATTTCTGACCACTATTTCACCTCTTAAAAAACAAACAAAGAAAACAAATACAGGAGCACGAAAATACATTTCAGGCAGCAAAGTACTGACCCACGACTCTCCAGTGTAGAGCAATTGCTACTGTTGCATTTAAGGAGCTGTGGTAAATTACACTTCCAGTCATCAACCAAGTAGGGGGAAAATGCCTTTCAATTGCCTATATAATTGCAGTTAATAATTTGACCTGTGATTTTACCTGTCATCAGAGGAGACTAAAGTTGTTAAAAATATTCAGACTAAAAACAATTTAAGAAAAGTTGACCACAATTAACATATATATGCATATTATAGATGAGGAAACAAACAAGCATATGCTATACCCATAATTTCTAAAATAAAGGGAATGAAAATATCACTTCCTACTACTTACATTTTCAAAGTTAATTTGAAGTAAAATCTTGAACAAATAAACTTGAAAGGGCCATTTTTGAAAATGACTGTACAACTCAGCTCAGCAAATTAGTTCATTGGTCTCAACATAGGCATCCAATATTATTTGTTCTTATTAATTAAAAAAAAAAAAAAAGCAATATACCCTATTGTAAATTTATGCACTTTGAGAGATTACATTATTTTTCCAATAATAAAGTTAATAAATGCAGTGAAGTATTTCTCTTAACAGAGAATAACACATCTAGCTAGAGTCATCCAAACAGGTGATACAGATAACACAGACAGAAATATTCTGAACTGCCAGATGCAGGAACATGTTCAGCATCCCATGTTGTCCCTTTTTTGTAAGGGTTATTCTCAATGTTACAAAAGGAGACAAGCTCAGCTCCTCTTATTTGTTTGAGCTTTTCTGTTTTTCCTTAGGTTTTCAGTTTACTAATAATGCTGGATAAGCTTGAGTGCAATGAGCCAATTAAAGTCTTCCGAACAACATTGCTATGCTTACACACATTACATTTTTCTGGAAGTTGGACCCCTAAATGTCTGAATTTAGTTCAAATATTCATGTTTTTCCAGAGATTTACTTGGAACTTTCCGAGTTTTCAACTGCAAGACCAGTTCTGCATCTCCAAGGAGAACCAGCTGGGCTCCTTGCAGCTTGGCTAGAGGCAAAGAGGGAGTACCTATGCCCAAGGGAATTCCCCATCTCTCCCTGCGTAGGTCTGCCAAAACCTCAAGGGAAGGATGAAAAAGGTCTGTGCTTGTGAGACACAGTCACCATGCTGAGACAGAAGCAGAGAGATAGAGCTGGAAAACAACAAATCACTGAACTTTCTAGTACTGAAGGGAGTGAGAGCTTTCTAATTCCCTAGAAATTTTTCAGTAGTGAAAGGAGCTTTGTTTTCATCTTAGATGACCAACACATCAGTGTTAATTAGTAGTCATTAGAAAATATTTTCTAATTAAAAACAAACGAACTAGGAAAAGGAAGACTTTCTGAACACTTTGAATTCCAAATGAAGTACAATTCTCAGACACACAGTACTCATTACCATCTTTTCCATTGCCTTGGAGATACATATTTCACTGAAAAATTACAATGCTTAACAAAAAAATGTGACTTCAGAAGTCCAGTTCCTGCCTGTGCACACTAATATTTTCAGCACATGGACAAAAGTGCAAAATGTGAAGGACAGCATCCTCTAAATTAAACCACAGCAACTTCTGCCAGTTCCACTAATACCCTGTTCTGGAGAAACCACTTTCAAAAATAACCTGAAGCTTGCAAGGGTCTTGTTGTGAACAGGAAATGATCCTCCATAAAAGATGAAAATAGAGTTAGAAAATAAGTTCTTTAATCAATTGTCTGAAATATTCTGTCTTAATCAGATCAATCTTAAATTCCTATTTGAAGGTGGAGAATTATTCCCTTATCCCTTTTAGAAGTGACAAATGAAAGCAATTTTATGTAATGGGAAAGGGAGAGAGTTTTCAGGCTTTATCAATAGATGTCAATATGGTCTCAAAAGAAAACTTCCTTTGAACATCTACACAAATAATCTCAAAGAATCAAAAAAATCACTTATTCTGCTATGAAAAAAATAAACTTAGCAAAGATTGCTCATAAACTAGTTTTCGTATAATAATCTACCTCCAATTAATAGGATAAAGCTCCTTTGCTTTCTTAATTAATGAGCATTATTCAGCATGAAATTGGTTTTTTTTCACTTTGTTTTAAGTTTGATTGATGAAATGAAGGGAAACTGAACAGTAGGATTCCTCTGGGCCATGTCCGGTATGATGCTCACAGGGGCAAATAACATCCTGCCATTAGTGTTTGCCTGGAAAATGAGGCAGAGGGTCTACAAAGGTAGATGAACAGGGGGAAAATCCAACCACAAAGCAAAGCAGATCTTCACAGGAATCAATGAGAGCTTTGTGCCCAACCTAAAGTCCCCTGCAGGCGATGGCAGTGTTTCCAGATCCCTCAGGAAGCCCTGTATCAAACCCTCCGCATTACATGGCAGCATTTCGCTCGGCTTTGCAGGCAAATTGAATTCCTTGTTTGGCAGAGGTAGAAATCCCCTTCCAAAGACTGTGCTAACTTTTGAAGGAAGGACTAATCCTTCCTTCTCTTCCAGGAAAAAAAAAAAATTCCCAATAGAGACTCTTTAAAAGGGGGAAGAAAGAGTTATACATGAGCACTCAGGAAGAAGAAATCACAATACTCAGGTGCAAAAGACACACAGCAGTAGAGAGAGATACTGTTTTCCAAAATTTAATTCAAGCATTATCCCAGAAAAGTGGCATAACTAATGGCTGCAAGAAAAACAACTGGCTTTTCTGAATGCATACTCTTCCCTCCCTCTCTATCTTTCCCAAAGCCCCCTTCTCTTCTCATCTCAATTCTCAAGCCATTTTCCACAGCCCTGAATGTGCACAGTACTGAATGCCTTGAGCAAACATAATCCATTACAAGCACTGAACTGTGTTGAATACAGTTCATCTAAAAACATCAGCAGATACACCGCAGCATCACGTGTGACGATAACTGTCGTTCTTCATATCCTATTAGAGAAAGGAGATCTACAAAGCTTGCAACTCATCCAGTGTTTGCTGACAGCAGTCAGACTGGCCATTATGTCACTGAAAAGCTTAAAATTCAAATGTTCCTGCAACAGCCCACTTACCAGCTATCCAAGGAGCCTGACACAGGCATTTTACACCTGTTCTGTTTCCTGCTGCTTTTGCAAAAGAAATCCACACATCTCACACTCATAACTTCCAGGAAAAGTCAAAAAAAAAATATCCAAGTCCAGCACCTCAGAGAACCAGGCTAGGTAGGAAACAGAGAGGTGCCTCCCACCACAGTGTGTCAAACTCAATCAGGGAAATCTAAATCAGGAGAAAGAAAAGAAGTAATATCAAAGGCCAGTTCTTGGAAGAGAAATGCTGCTTGTGAGCTGGTCGGTATGAGCCTGCTGAAAGGATGTATGTCTAGGTGGGGAGGGTATATGTGCACACACATGCACACAAACGTCAGACCCTTCCTTGGAAGTGGATTAGGTGGCAGATGGTGTCAAAACCTGAGCTGCTGTCAAGAGCAGAGTTCACACTGTCATGCTCCCCTGCACTTAGAGATGAAAGCAGCAAAGACATTAAGGGGAAAAAAAAAAAAAAAAGAAGGCTGATAAATAGCTGACAATCAGCTTTGTCATTGGCAATGAGTGGAGCGACATCCCTTTACTTCCTCCCTTCTCCCTCCAGAGTCCTTACAGGCAAAATCCTCTCTGACATAGAGACAAAAGAGGAAACAAATGTGTATGTGCTATCTCCAACTGTGAGAAATACTAGAGGCTCAGTTTTTCACAGGGAAACTAAAACCTGCTATTACCAACCCAAATATCAGAGCCCAGGACGGGGAGGGGGGGAAGAGAACACCCAACTCAAGGTCTATTAAAAGCAAATGGAGTAGGGGTGGGGCGAGGAAAGAAGGAAAAAAAAAAGAAGAAAAGGAAAGAAAAACCCACTGCCTTTGATTGCCAACACAATGAAAATAAATGAGGGAAATAATATTTGGGAGGGATGTACTAGCCGAAAGCAGTCACAATGACTTTGTGCAGGCACCCCTGTTATTAATAATTATTACAGATAATAAGGGTTTTCAGGCTGAGCAAAGGGAATTTTTTTCAGTTCTCATTCTTCCAGTCCTATCACCTACCTCCCCCCTTTTTCTCTCTCCTCTGAGTGCCTGCTTTACATAGCTTTCCTTGTATTATCATTAGCTTCATGGATAATTGATAGCTGTGCTCGTCCAGCTGATGCTAAGAAAAGAACGACAAGGTGGTTCGACACACACTTACTATAAATAGACACACAACATGGCCAGCGTTTGCCAACATCTGATGATGCCTTCCCTCCTGGGTCCTAAAGTTAGCTATTTTCTCAAAGTCAAGGAAGTAAAGGAAAGGTGGTAAATGCTATCAATTAATTTTGCAGAGATCGAAAGGATAAAAATAAGAGTGGGGTTTTATATTTTTATGACATGCTAAAAATAGCCACTTTATGAAATCTTCAGGTTGGTTTGCAAAGCAGAGTTTAAAAACCTTTGGATTTTTTTAGCAGCAACTGTGAAGCTCAAAATATTTAGCTGGTAGCAAGGAGTCTTTGTCAATAGGGTTGGAAAGGGTCACGAGAAGATCTCTTTGCTGGGCACAGTGGGTGGGAGCTAAATGGAGAATAACAGAGACCTCCCAACTGTGCTGAGCTCCAGGTATCTCTGCAAAGTCTAAGTGCTCATGCTCACAGCTCGGAGGGCAAAGGCTGTCAGTCCATGAGTGCAAGGGAATCACAGCTGCCTCTGCATGGCTGGCAGGAGGCACAGGCTGCCTCAGGCACTGACTCAGCAGCAAATCCTCCAGCCTCATCTCTGGTTGGTTCTGGACACTTCTAGGGCAACCTGCTGACCTATCCTTCATCAGATATGCCAGAGGTAGGTTCCAGCTGGAAAGACCTTAGTTTTGCTTGGCCCATCATCAAAGGCTGAGGGAGGTATGATACTCCATGCAGTTGCCTTTGCTGACACCTGCTTGCTGATGACACCACCCCCCACCCCAGTCCCTTCCACTCCTGCAGTACAGAAATAACCTTTGCATGATTCACCCAGACACTCGGCAGGTTCCCCCCACTTCCCAGTTTACCCCACCTCCTAACCCAGTCTGCAGAGCATACAAAGAACCACCAGCCTCACAGGAGCCACGCTGGTATTTTCTGCCTGTGATCAGAGAGAAGTGCTGTATGAAACTTTCCTTGGGGCATTTCTACCTCTGACTGTGAAAGCAAGGCACAATCACACGCTGCTGTCAGTGCATTTTGTCCTCCTTTTTACAAAAAGCTACCCCAACATGGTGGAAGCTCCAAAATTACTTGTGCCTGAATTGGGGCAAATGTTTATCTCTTTTTCTCTTAGTCATTGTACCCAGTTGGTCTTTGCAGATCATATTGACTTTTTTTTTTAAAATTCTTATTTCTGGAAATTCTTGCCTTCTTTCTACAAACAATAATATAGGCTCAATTCTCACTCACTGAGAGCCAGCTAAACTTCATCAGTATAAATAAGGTAAGGAGCAGTTTAAAATTCCTCCTGCTGAGGAAAGCAGCTGCAGGAAGGTATTTGTCCCAACACACGCAGAGGTATCGGCACCGGTTTTGTCCTCGCAGTAGCTACCTCCTGTTTCAGAGCTGATGAACTCATAGATACACTCAGGACTTTCTAATTTTCTTTTTGAAAGCCATTTTAGACTGCAGGAGTACAGCAATGTGAAAATAAACGACTGTTTGTCCTAATTCTCAAATACTGAGATAGAGGAAATCCGGCACTTTCAATAGGAGAAACCATTTGTTCTTACAGTTTACCACAGCAGAGCTGTTATCACACATGGACAGTGTCCAGTCACACCACAAGAGCAGTATCTCAGACCATAGGAAAGGGGAAAAGCAGAGAACTAAGTTAAGGCTCCACGCAGCTCTGCTATGTGCAGCAGGCACACAGCAAAAAGAGTGGTACAAAGCCACACAACTTTGAAGAGTGGGAGGAGGACTTTTTCTTAAAAAACTCCAGAGATCTGCATAAGGTGGAGGTTTCATCTTGAGAAATTTGTAGGTTGAAGCTATCAAGAAAAGCTATGTCAGAAGCAAATGAAAAAAAAAAAAACCTCTCTTTTATAAAGTTGCTTACCTAGTCAGTGCAGAAGGGCAAGCACATTACAGGGGAAACAAAGAAGAAAAGCATTCACAGTTTTTCCTTTCATCAGCCAAAAAGCACACACTAAAATGGAAGCTTTAAATATTTAATGTCCAAAATAAACAAGAGAATTTCCCAAAACAATATTGCTGGTTCAACACAAACCAGCAACACTCACAATTAAGATAATAGAGGTTTTACACATACCTGCACTAATACCAGTTGGGAACAGATAAAACCCACTTACAGATGGTAAGGTTCCACTTACAGTAACAAGTAGACAGGGATCAGCTGGAGAATGACTGACCTTCCCCATCTTTATTACACTTACATAAAGAGGTTAACATCACCAAAAGAGTGTGGGAGGCAGTTTAGTCAGGATCAGTGCTAGGCATCTCAATAGATTATGTTATTATTTTGAGGTTGTGTAAGAAAACAAATTAACCTTCTTTATAAATCTTGGTTCACTTTAATAGATTTAATGGTTATCATAGACTGGAAATACCATCCTACATTCCTTTAATTTCTGTACTGATTGATCTCCTTGCAATGAACATCCACTATTGGAGACCTTGGGTGGGGAGCACTGGCACACTGTTAACCACACAATCAAAGCCTCAGCTCCTTGACTGGTGTCTTGCTCATACATCCATGACTGAAGCCTTGAGATCTGCAGTGCCTTTCCCACAAGCTCAGATCAGCAGGTACCTTTGGGATTTTCCTCTCTTTCCTAATAGCAGATGGCATTGTGTATTTGCCTAAGATTATCTGGGTATTTTCGCTACCAAATTCCCACTCCTGCAGGGACCCAGAAGGTTGGCAATGTCTGGCATCTCACTTGATGGTTCCTTGCTGCACAGAAGGGTTTTTCAAATGTTGTGCTAGAGGGTTTAATCTTGTTACAGGGATAGAAGAGTTTCTTAAAAATTGTGATACAAGAAAATTTTTTCTCTTTGAATCCAGATTTTCAGTTGCTATAGGGTTCCCGGCAACTATAGAAACAGGACCCAGTGGTCAGCATAGCCCAATCCAAGTCTTTATTCCTCCTCACTGATATTTGGTGTTATTTATGCAATGTTTTCCCAACCATCCTTTCAAAAATTACAAAACAGTTGGGTTTTTTTTTGACAGACACACAAGCCTGTAACCCTCACACAAGCAGAAAGGCTTTTTTCTGTAGATTAGCCAAAGGCATGATTGATTTCCACCCATGTTCAGCCCACCACTCAAATTCTGCATTTCAGATACAACTGTAATAGAAAAACCTATTTTACTTCAAATAGGGCTGAACACCCAGCAGTTGCTATTAATGGAGAATTCTACTGTGGATTATACAGAAGAAACAAGAGGTTTCCAGATGAAAGGAAAAAGTCATTTCCCAATGATAGGGTAGAGTCGAAGGAGTGATGAACTAAAACCTGCTCCTGATGGTGACAATTGCAGAAGGAAATCTGACTGGAAATCGGGAGGGGCAAGGTGAGATATCACATAGGCTGAAACCAAGCCTGGAAAAGCGAAGCCTTGCTTAGAAACATAGTCATGCCATTATTAAACTCCACAGAAAGAGTTGACAGACCCTCAGTCTGACTGAAGACCCTCAAGGCGTCACACCATCCACCACTTATTCTGTTGACTCAATCTTTGACTATAAATGAAAAATTTATAAAAGGTCTGGTAAGGCAGAGGGGTTGAATGGCTGCAACCCCCTCCAGAAGAATTCCTTCATGGTGCTTACAAATCAGAGCATGTATTTGACACTTCCCTCCCTGAGAGAGTTTAGCCACAAGTGAGGGCCCAGGGTAGACATCACAGCTTCCCTTAATATGCTGTTTTGCAGGAGACCAGAACAACGAAGAAATAGTATGCTGCAGGCTATGTTCATGAATTCATTCAGAGCACAAGATACATTGAGGTCTGGCTTAGAAGTGGTAGCATTTCTAGGCACATCTCTTGCTGCAAGAACAAATCTTGTGAATTTGCAGGAGAATTCCATACATCCTCCTGGTTTTTGCCATTACTGGCTGGGCAGCTGGAGCTAACAGAAATTTCCCTATAGCTCTGCTTGTCACAGCTTGTCATGGCTGCTCCAGGGCAGAGAAGATATGCAAATGAATGACAGCAGGCTCCTTCTAAAGACAGTTTAGGCATTGGTCACAGGACAAATTTTGAACATTATATGTTCTGTACAGTTTTGTCTGCCAGCCACTCAACATACACAGATCACATCTGCTTCTTGAGGACAGCATTTGCTCCTACCACTAAAATCACATCTTTATTATACAAATGACTCAAAAACATGTATGCTACCCAGTCTTATGTACACTAAGGGTATTCTCTGAACAGCAGGAAGGTATTAGAAATTGGTATTAAAGCATGCCCTGACCCTGTAGCAAATATACAGGCAGAGGCAGCATGGAGGGAATTTTCCTTAGCTCATCGAGACAGTCATACCCTGTAACTGTGGAGATTTCATTTCCTTTGGCAAAGGTATTTGTGCCCTGGCTGCCCACTGCCATAGAGATGGGGCTTTTTACAGGTTGAGGGGAAATAAAAAGATAAGCTTACATGGGCGCTCACAGGAACATACATGTCTATCTCAGGAGCTTCTGATAGTGCAGTGTCAGTCACTCTTGGGGTTTGTTTTTTGGGGCTTTTTCCACCCTTTCTCCTTTTATTTTCCCACCCCCCCTTTTTTTTTTTTTCTTTTTAGCTCCATTTTTTTCCTGAGGTTTTGATGTCCACAGCTCTCTCCAATCGCCTGCCACCACTTCCCTTTAAAATGAATGTTATGTCTCTCTAAAAATCTTTGCTTTCTCTAGGTAATAGGACATTTTTCTCCTCCTTTACCTGCTCCCACCTTTTGGTATCTACCTCCCACACCTCTCTAATTTAGTACCCTCATTACACTTGTTTCTTTGCTTACCTTCCTCCTTCCACCTTCTCCATTAAATCTCCCTCTCATTGCCTTACAAATCCCTACCTTCCTTACCCTGTTAATTTTCTCCACTAACCATTCCTCCCTTCCCCTTTTATCCTGTTCAGTTCCTACTCCCCCACTTCATTCCTACCCACACAACATGCATTGTGCCTTTCTCCTCCCGCCCCAGTTTCAAACCTCCTCATTATATTTCATTTTCCTGAATTCTATTCAGGTTCTTATTTCAGCCTATCTCTTCTTCATTTTACTGCATATTTCACATCCCCTAAACTTTACCCTTCCCCACCCTCTCCACTTATAACAATAATGGGATAGGTCCTCTTATTAACAGCTATGACTTACCAAAATTTTGGACATAAATTTTACTGATCAGAACTAAAGCCCATCCATCACCAAGTGCTATTTATGTGTCTATAAGCTCCATGTGTGTCTCAGTCCTGCTACATGCAGTCTGTTGTCTCACACTTGTCCATGTGCTCTCTTCTTACATGGAATAAACCACATGGTTTAATCCTAGATGGCCAATGCTCATGGAACCAGGCACACATAAGATCCCACAACACAAAGAGCAGCTCTTTCTGGTGGAACAAGCGCACAGCTTGCTATTTACTCCAGGAGCACCAAAATTAGCCCAACTTCAGATATCAGTAGCAGATTGATTGACAGATATCTCTCTCTCACCCTTGCCAGCACAAGCTGGTACATGTCTGTGTGTGCATACCCCAGGAGGAGCGGGGAACGCTGCCCCACATCCACTGCTCAACAGTAACATGAGCTCTAATGGAAGCTGTGCCAACCACCAGATGCCAAAGGACAAATACAATTCTTTCTCAGTGTGAGGTGTGAAGTTGTTTTTTTCTAGCACACAGAAGGGCATGATTATAATAAGTTATTAAAAAGAAAAAAAAAAAAATCAAGAAAATGAGATCAACACACAAAATCCAATTAAGGAAATCACTCAATCAACCTCCCAGGGCTGGAGGTGATAAGGGAACCATTCAGTAGGACCTTCAATACAGAGTCTTCAGATTGTATAAAGATGGTTATTTTCCATGCTGTGCTGATCTAAACAAAAGTTATACTTAACCTCCTTCACACTCATCTTACTCCCTGAACCAAATGACTACATGCTTTGGCATTTTAACTAGAAACGGAAAAACTACAATACCTGATGAGAGATGTTGTTCTCAGCAAGAGGTCTGGCATCAGGCAGAGAACAAACAAGCACCCAGGCTCACCCAGGAGCTACTACAGCACTGTAGAAAATAAAAAAAAAAATAAAAAACAAAGCACCACACCAAACAAAACTGACATTTTTAAGTTTTCTGCCACTCGTACAAACACTTCTACACTCTGATTTTTTTGAGATTGCATTGTCTGAAAGTCAGAAAAGAAAGCTGCTCTCCAGCCTTTCTCACATCTGGGAGAAGGAATGTGGCTCTTAGGACCTCCTAGAGTAGGGGAGACAACTAGAGATCATATCCACAAACCTTAACTCACGTCCCCTCTGCACTAGCCACTGAGCTTCTGAGGTCCCTCCATCTCTCCCTCATCACCTGTCATCTCCCACTCCTCTCCTTCAAACTCCTCAGAGAGGGAACATAAATCAGGACTGTCAATAAAACAATGCCTGCTGACTTCAAGGCCTCACTCAACTAACATGAATGTGTCCCCTCCCTCTGGTGGTGGTCACACAGAAACGTTGTCCATCAGCAAATGAGCTGAGGATGCTGCAGCCTGGAAAAGGTATTTTTAAACCAAAATGGGACCTTGTGCTTAACCATTTCATCACTGCCCTCACTCCTCCCCAAATCCTTGAGGTACTTCTGCTGGTAGCCAGTTGCCATAGGAACCCTAATCTTTATCTGTTTTGCTTGTTAAATAAACAAGCATTAGTACTCTCCTTATGGACTTCTCAGTTCTTTCCTTCCCTTTACTCTCCACCTTCCACCCCAAAAAAAAAAAATATATATATATATATATTTAATAACCAACCTTTCCTCCTCTCTTCCCTTCTCCACTGCTCCTATGAGCTTTCCAAGTCCCAAATCCATAATTTGGCAGAAATAGCCACCGCGATGCAGAGGGGTGTGGTAGGCCTGTGTGTTCCCTGGATTTGTCAGGAGAGGAAGCAGAGGCAAGGCAGAGAGCAACAGGTAGGATAAAGCAGCTTGAGATCCAAACACAATGATGGAGAGACCTAAACCAAATTACTTCAGATGAAGCTTTTCAACACCTCCCATGACAATTCCCTTCTTCCATAGTCCCATCATCAGCCTTGTCTTACCTCACTACACATCAGCAGTACAATTTTAATGCCATTAGTGAGGGAACAGCCATGAAAAGATGTTTCAGAGATGAAAGCTGGAAACAGAAGGAAAAGAAAGCTAAACATACGAAAAACACCAAAAAGAAAACATGTTTGCAGTGGCCCAGAGCTTTTTAACTTGAAGTAGGTCTTTTTCCTTTCCATGGACCAGAGATCTAGGCCAGAATTATGTAGGTCACAGGCAAACCTTGTTTCAGCTGGTCTTAATCCAATACTTAGAAGGTGATAACTCCCACTCAGAGACAGTTTTTTGTTTTTTTTTTTCCTTGATGTATATTCTTGAAAAAGACAAAAAAATGAAGTGGCAAGGAATGGTAGGTGAAGGAATAAGGTCTCGTGTCTTTCTGTGCATGTGCAGTTGTCTAACCATGCTTTCCATCTCAGAAGGAGATAACATATATATATATGTTAAATGCAGATATTCTGAAACTGTTCTTCCCCTCATAACAATTTCTAGTACAACAAATATCATTC
>JAWWEU010000040.1:59968623-60032626 GCA_035583155.1 Acropternis orthonyx | reverse complement strand
ATATATATATGTTAAATGCAGATATTCTGAAACTGTTCTTCCCCTCATAACAATTTCTAGTACAACAAATATCATTCAGAGAAAGAGCAATACTATCTCATTCATTTGCATGGAAAGAAATACCTAGAAAATTAATTGTGTCAAAATGGGAAAGAACAGGCAGAAGAGAATTTTCAAGAGGTTGAATTTCCACTGCATGCAACAATGAAGCAGGTTAGCAAATGAGCATTCTATTTACCTGAGACTAAATAATTAGGTAATCCTTCCTTCACACAACAACAAAATAACCTCACGCTATAGCAGAAGCCTCAGTTTCAGGATCGTTTGGGTATACCCAGGGATCTGCAGCAGCTGTTCACTGGCATATGAATCATGGTCCTCAAGGAAGACTTTGCATTTCTCAGCCTGCCTCCAGAGGATAAAAGCACAACTCTGAAAGCAGTTGGACTGCTGATTTCTAGCTAATTCGAGGCTTGGGCTGGTCTGAGTTTAGCTGAAAGATACAGCAGCTATGGCAAGTAATTCCCAGAGAAGCAGTTGCTGTTACACGGTGTTTTACAATTAGTTGCCCTGTTGCTGTGCTTTGCACTTAGGTTTGCTGATGCCCAGCACACAAGGATGCTCTTACATCTCTGTTTAGCAGGAATGCAGCTGGGCTTCTCCCTAACTCTTTTAGAGATATACCTTCTTAAATTAGTAGCCTTTAATTTTAAGTACAGAGTTCAGGCATAATTCAGGTGAAATTTCAAATATCCAACTCTGCCAATTTTACCCACAGTATTCTGTACTCTTCCAAACTATAATCTGCTAGGATCTAGATCCTCTTGACATTCCTGCTACTTTTTAATCCCAGGAGGACTGGAAACAGCACTCCAGCAGCCCTCTCTGGGAATGTTTGTGCATGTGTGGTCAGCCCTACAAATAGAAAGAGACAAGCAAATAAAATAATACTAAGTGTAAATTCAGCTGAGGTTCATTCATATTCTCGATTAAGATATTGCAAATTCCTACTTTAAATGAACCCATCCTCTGTTAGAATTCTCTTTTCCTTGGTAAACACGGTCCATGTTGTTCAGGAAAGTCATCTTGAAATTCAATCTAAATTTCTCTCTCCCTCTACTTTGCTATTTTCGTTTCTCTGCGGGGGTTACTTTTTTTGAAGAGGTGCACAAGGGAATTCCCAAGTGGCTTTGCCAGCCCCTTTATGTAACATATATGCCAGGCTGACAGAGTGCACAGATCAGAAGTAAAGCATTGTGGGGGTTATTTCTTCTTCTTCAATCCCCATGAGCCTCCTACCTCCGGTTTTGCTCAGTTTCATAGCTGAACAACTTTAAAAAGAAATCCAGTTAAAGCAATCAAGCTTTGTCTGAGTTTGTCCCTGAACTAGAAAGAAGTGGTCAGGGGCCAAGGGGAAAACTGTGCAAAATTTATTCGCTAAGCATTAATCATTTGTCATTTATTTCAAACTAGACTTCCAGTCACTCAGAAGGTTTGCACACTCAGTTTTCACAAACTTCACAAAGTAACCACCATAAAGGAATAGGTGGGCACAGCAAAGAGCTTGAGGGCTCCTTCACAATAGCTTGACACAGCAGTTTTCATCCTTTTGCCTTCCACAGCTCAGCCCATGCAAAATTTTCAGTGTCCTCTTCAGTTTATGAATCCCTGCCTCACTAAGACTTCTCTGCCACCACTCCCACTCACTCAGTGACTCAGACTTATTAAGATAACTTCTCTTTTTCTAGTTCCTCACCTCCAACACACTCAATGCATTAAGCCACATACTCCTGCACAAGTTTGAAATCCTCACCCAACCACCCCCTCTCATCCAACTTTCCTCCTACAGTTCTTGCACTCCCCCATTCTGGGACGACAGAGCCAGTCAAAGCCCATCCAAAGGAGTTCAACTTTTACTTACACTCCTGGCTTCTCTCAAGCAGCTCGTTGCGAGCTGGTGCTTGTAGAGACACGAGAACAAACCTGTATAGGAAAGGACTATAGCTTCCTTCTTCCCCCAGCACAGCCTTTGGCATAGTTGAGGTTTGTCACATACAGAATACCAGCCATGACCAGACACGTGGTTGGGAGAGGCCATAGCACTGCACTGCAGCTCAGTGTTTGTGCCACACAGAGAGTCTGGGTCTGACCCACAGGCTCTGTGGAGACCACACTCATGGTGTGCTTAGGACTGGTTTAGGAACCTACTGGCTCCTTCAAGTGGGGAAGTTTGGTCCCATGCAAGAAGAGGGATTTGTATATCACTACTTATCTCTGCTTTAAGATAAGACCTTTCGGGTACCAATAGTTTCTCCTCACATTTTAGGACCAGCAGGTACCCAAATTTCCAATCAGACTACTGACCACCTCTGTAGGCAGTGGCACTTGGATTGGTCACTCTGGGCTGTGGAGTCTGCATCTGAATTGTAGGCTGAGGCAAGGCAAGAGAAGAGCCCTTCCAGCCCCTGGATCCCAGTGCCTGTGCCAGCAGAGGAAGGGTCATGAGTTGCAAAGTAACACCACCACTGAAGGGGAAAGTGGGCTTTTGCTAAAGCTGGGGATTTGCTCAGATTAACATCTCGGCTGCTGTACAGAGCTCTACACATATGCTCACGCTCGCTTTTGTTCCTTTTCCACGATCAGCAACAGGTGGGGAGGAGTGGGATGTACATGCGGAAAGAGGATGCGGTGGGAGCAGAGAACATGTTCCTGACATTCAGGGATGTGTGTAGGGAAAGCTGTCTGCCCGGATCAGAAAGGGACCAGGAAGGCGAGGGGCCTGCTGAGCAGTGGGTCGCTTAGGTAGGAACAGGGAGAGACTTCTAATTCTGGCAGCATCAGGTGGGAGTTAGGAATATGGCTGAGAAGAAGATTGAAGCAGGAGTGCACAGATCAGATTGAGGGAATCTGCATTCTTTGTATCAAATGAAGTTGCTCTTACAACCTTCTTCTGTTACATTTGTGTACTGATTAGGAGACAGTGTCCACTTTTGAAGAATACTTCTGTGTCTCTTCATTTCATACCCACTGGTAAAATGCTGAAAACACCCAGAGCTGGGCAAGTGCCTCCACTTTCTGTGGAGTCTTTTGTTGTTTCCCTCATACATACAACTGTGTTTCATGGACACTGCTTCTTCTACTCCAACATTATGGTCTTTCTTGAGCAAAGACTTCCAAATCTAACATATTTGGGATGTGTATAACCAAGTGACTTAGAAGAGAATTTGAACTGTGGCTCATCTCAGGTAAAAGACTCATCAATAATTGCACTCCAACCCTTCCAATCACTCTCTTCAGCTGAACAGGTTTCTGATTAGCCCTCCACCACTTTCTGGATACCAGGAGTTGCATTCATTTCGTTCCTCACTCAGAGGCAGGCACACAGCATTTATCTGCTCAGTGTCCAAACATGCAGCACAAGCCTCGCACACAAAACACTAGAGGAAAACAGAGCTAGGAAGAAGATACATATAAAAATGGTTGCTCTCCAGCGTTTTCACACTCTAGAAAGTTGCTGGACTGCTTAGCCAAAGAAATGCTTAAACACTGTAATTACAAGTCAGGGTAACTGGACAGAAGAACCACATGTTCACTATTCAGAGAATATCTAAGACATCAGCCATAACAGAGAGGCACCATCTAATCCAAAATGACTCATCTTTGAGCCTGAAGATGTCATTCCTTTGAGAGGAGATATGATATCTGGACACATACTAACCTAGGCCTCCGTGATGAGCTGCCAATAAGTGCTTCAGCTCCTGTTAATTATGGTGGTGTTTCTACAATGATGAGATGACTTCTCTGTGGAAAAAAGCTCTCATCAGGAAATTGGTTCTATTGCAATTAACATCTTTGAATATCCAAATTTAACATCCTCCTTGAGCCTTCTCCCTTATTTCAGGAAGTTTGTGATCAATCAAATCCTGAAATAGAGCTGGAGATCTGGGATTCAGAGAAGGAGGAGGAGCTGTATGTTTGGGGGCAGGAGGGTTAAGCACACCACAGCTTCAAAATCAGTTGGTTGTTGTCTCTAGCAGCATTTCAACCTTCCATCCCCATATGCATAATTTCCAAGAAAGCTGTTATCATCATCAACACTATTTAAAGTCAGAATAGGCAACACACCCATTCCCTCGCCTCAATCCTGTCTTCAGGTTCAGTTACAGAGCAGAGTCTGAGACACAGAAAGCCTAAAGTCACAAACATCCTCTCTTGAAGCAATTAACACAGCATGTCATAGAACACACCTTTCTTCTTCCCCTCTGTCAAAGCACAAAGTCATCAAATTTAACTTTCTAGGTCATTCTGTCACTCCATCAGTCCCCACCTACTACTGCAGCTCCTCATAGAGCAGAGGGAGTGAGTGGATGCCAAAGGAGAAAGCAAAACCAGTGACATATCTTGCTGATCTTACTCTGGATCACGTTGCATCTGAAACATTCAGTACTTTCAGCAGCAGCCCTGCCATAACCTCAACTCACAGGAAGAGGACAAATTAGTATTTCCAATATACATACTTTCTGTGATGAAAGAAAACAGGTTTGCTGTTCCAGGCACACCTGAAAAAAGCATATAGGCCTAGCCATAAAAATTTTCCTCATCTTGTGCCACAAGAAGAAATCTGAACACTAGATGCACTTACTTTATGCCACTATCAACAACTGGGAGAAAAGCAGCCATATACAGAAAGGATTTACAAAAACCTGACTGCTGGCTGGCTATTAAATTTTGAATACACAATTCACAGCCAATACCATCAGAAAGTTAAATTTTATGGCTCGTAAGTTATAACCTTGAAATAAGATTTTTTTTAATATTATATTAAAAAAAACAGACTACTTTTGCTGTATTATATTCAGTTATGTATATAAAATTTGTTTTTCTGCGAGATGGTACTAGGCCTTCCCCACCTCTCAAAACCCAGACACTGAGTGCTTACTTATCTGGATAAATCATTATAGCTTAGAAAAATACACCTACATTTGATGAAATTGAAATATAATGCAATACCACTCTATGTTCTACAGTGCCATCTCTTGTCATAAATGTAAAAGAAGTGGGGAAAAAAGTCAGTGAAACTTGAGAAATAAGTACAAGAGACACAAGATTAAGGTGCAGAGTCTTGGGCCACAGCTACAACTACTCATACAGTCATCTACACCTATTCAGTCATCAAGAAAATATGGCTCAAAATCACAGCTGGGCAGTAGAGTCCAATGCCACCACAGAGTAAATCACAAGGAGTCAGTCTGTCTGTCTTAATGGATACCAAATTAGACATGATATGAGCAGAAAACAGAATAAATTTATCCTACAGGCTTTAATACTTAGTCAATCTTTGTTTTCAATGTGGGATGCTGCTGAGACAGAGACAGTAATAAAGGCCTGTTGAAAGAAGTCTAAGAGGCAGAATAAGAGAAACAAGAAAATAGAGAGCTGATGGGTTAGAAAACCAGTTCACAGCATGAGGCCTCAACAGCTGAAAAAACAGTGCAGAGGGGCGTTGCAATGTTCACTGCCTTCTACAGGGCTGCATCTTTAAACTGCACAGGTGAGAGAAGACAATGAAGTTAAAAACTCAGCAAGATTTATGAAGAGCTACACCCAATATTACGACTCATTAGTGAAAGTTACGAGCTAATAATTGGGGTTCCCTTGTCGCAAATTATTCTGTACTTAAATACAGTCTGTGCAGAGGCTGTTGCAAACTCATCACCCTGTCTTCCAAATCACTGTGGTTTGTGAGTATTCGCAATGAAAAACATCTTGACCACCAAGAGTTACAAATAAGATTGAGGGACTCTGAAAGTACTAATTTTGGGACTCTCAAAAACAGGTTAATTTCAACAAAAGGAGGAGAATAACAGGAAAACCAGCTCCTGGGAATCCCACAAGAATTCCACTCACTGTTGGAAGCCAAGTGTGGAACAACCATTAGAGATGAGTACTCAATCTATCCACTGAGATAACCAAAGGGGAGGCATAAAGGAAAGGTTGCTGAAGTTGGTTGCCTGCAGGTGGCTGAGCTTTCTGTACCTGCTAACAGTGGGTTGGCAGCAGAGAGTGCCTGCCATATCCAGAACATCACACCCTAACTGCAGGCAGAATGAGAACTACAGAGATCAGAAGTATTAAGCAAACTTCATTCTCAGCATAGGTCAAATTTCAGTCCTCTTACCCTTCTCAAAACCCCTCTAAAATTTTTGCACTTCAAGGCATAAATTCACAAGAAGTTTTTAAAAGCATAACACTATTCAGTTTTTGCAAAGTTCTCCGTCACACCCCAGCACTTTTAGTGTTCCACATCACACATCGAAAGCCACTTAGTTCTTGGTGACATTTAAAGAGAAAATTCCTCTTTAGCTCTCCACTCAAATTGCCATGACAGAAAACAACATGGTGAGCCCTTTAACCTTAAAGAGCATCTTTGTTTCTCTACTACATAAGCTTGGTACTGTACACATGTGAACATGCTGACACACACACATTGCAATAACTTGGACCATGTACATGGTTCACATAGATATATACACACATGACAACTTGGACCATGTAGATATAGCTATATATGCACAAGCACACATAAAAGCTTCCAACCTTCGTGTATTCCAAGGATGTTTATCTCTCCACCGGTCCCACATTCCTGAGAAGCTCTGCTGGCTCCTGCACCTCCTGCCCCCAGCACACAGTGTCTGTCTTTCTTGTCAACTGCAGGAGCTGCCCAGCGTGAAGACAGGAAAGTGGCAGACCCAGGGAGGCTTGAGGAGTGGCCTGTGACTGCCCCAGGCTAGTCCAGGGAAAAAAGGGTTCATGATAAGATGTGGTTCCTAAGAAGTCAGTGGAAACACTGTCATGTCAGTAGGCTTCACTTCCCTTCCCATTTTTTATATTTAGGTGAAAACATGAGTAGTTACTTATAAAATGGGGAGGGGGAATGGGGGGGGGAAAAAAAAGCCAAAACAACCTCCTTGTCTTATTTTTTCCATGGAGGACCCAACAATGCTTGACCATCAGGACAACAAGTAAAAACAGAACAAGCAAAATTCATGTAGTTTCCAAATCCTCCTGAAATTTCACTACAAATCCAGGATGAGCATCAAGAGTCGTAGAGTAGTAGATAAAGAATCCTTTGTCTTTGCTTCAAACAGATAACAACCACTGTGGCTTTGCTAAAAGCTCTAAGTGTTGTAGCCTTTGATAAAGAGTAACAAAGCCAGGCAAAGCACATAATAACACTTACCTTTGTAATGCAGTGTAATAATAATACATTACCACAGTTTGCTGGTACATCTTTATACATGAGTAGGAAGAAGCTACTATGTTTCTCTTCGAAACATTTTGTCTGGCTATAAGCAAAGCATCTGAAGCCAGAATGGATTCAGGAATAAATCTACTTCATTTCCAATATACAGCATTAGTCCACCCCATGCTAATGGCAACTCTTGTGCTTTTTGTTAATATGTTCTTTCTATTAGGAATTTGAATGGCTGTTTAGCTGGTTCATTTGCTATTTTGTGTCACAACTCATCAGTCTTCTCTGCTTGTGTTTTCCAACTTTACAACTGAGGATTATCCCTTTTGGGCGGATCATCCTTTTTCCAGAAAGGTAATGCTGTGAAATGGAGGAAGCAGGTATAACAAATCTGGAGAGGGAAAACCTTTCATAGATGTCTGTCAATTCTTTAATCTTTTCATTCTCCTACCAAAATGTCTGAGCTTCAGTGTACACAAAAAGAAGTCTCCTCCCCACAAGGTGGTCACAGCATCCCACCTTCTGCAGCTCACCTGCATTTCACTGGCCCAGGGGCAATAAAAAGCCTCCACAGTCTCAACTCAAGTCCAGTTCCAAAGCCTACTAAGCCAGCTCAGACTGGCAGCAGTTCAGCCTCTGTCCTTCCTCGGACATCCCATCAGCCACATGTTCCTGGCTCCTGCGCCTAGTACATCAAGGGACTCCCTGACCCAGGTTTGCATCCTTGATCTTCATCTTGAATAAATGCTGCCTCTGCTACAAGTGACCAGCTGAGGACACTGGGCACAATACTCCCAAAGAAGCACCTTCAATTTAGTATGATCTCATCATTGCTACTCCTTTTAACACTTGATATTGTTTCTGCATGGAGATAAATAAATGTCCCATCCTCTCTAACAGAGACCAAAAGACTGTTCTGAAATATTTCCATTCAGCATTTTTTCCAATCATCTTTAAAATGCTTTTTTTTAAACCAAAGCTGACTCATCCTCTAATGCAAGATAGTCTGAGTCACATTTAACACTTTGATCTCCATGGTTCATCTTGTTCAGCAACCTGCTTAGCCTTATCCTCATACTACACATAAGAGGAAAGAAAGGACAAAAATGTACTTTAAATATTCATTCAGTTCCAAACCATTGAGAAATGCTCAGGATAACTCTGCAGAGAAAGGAAAATTGTTTCAGCACCCAGAGACCTATTATAAATTGGAACAGAAATGAAATATTTCAGCAAGAGACATATTTGCACTCACTCATTCCCAAATTCAGATGAAAAGGGAGCACTGTTCAAAAGATATTTTGCTAGAGGGGTTTCTTTTTCTCATTTAGCTTCAACAAAAACCTCATAAGACTGAACAGGATTTCTTCAGAAATGAAATTAAAATCCAGGAATAATTTAACATTTACACATATCTTGCATTAGCACGTGCTAATACTTAATACTTCTAAAATATCTATAAAGAGCCCTAAAACATGAGGCCTGAATTTAGGTCAGATATAAACTGCTACCGTTTCAGCTATGGGAAGACCCCAGTTGAAACAGCAAGGGCAGCATCAACATTCTGGTTAGATCCACAAAACCCTCATCCAGAGAAAGCTCCTGTGAGGTGGATCCACTTAAACCCCTTGCAGCAACTTACCAGAGGAATCAAAAAAGCTTATGGAAGTTAATGAAATCTGTGATGCTGCCTTTAGCTTTCTTTCAAAGATCTCCAGGTTAGCCTCAGAGTCTGGTCTTCACCTTGATATGGAGATCACCAATAAAATCAAAACAGGGTCTTTACCCACTTGGGAACAAACTGGTATCTCCTCCACAAAGGCTTTTCAGTAACTTATGACTTCAGTCCCGGCTAAAGTGAAATAAACATAAACTCAAAATCTAGACTTTAAGAAGTTGTTTACTAGATGTGAGTAGGAGCTTTTAATAATCTTCTGATTAAACAGGACAGAGAGAAAAGACTGGGGAAGAAGAGGGCAGAGATTTTAACATAGTGAGTGGAAATTGGTTTTAAATGACAGAAGTTGAAACAGGCTTGGCATATGGGTGTGTTTTGGAAAGCAGGGTGGAGTGACCTCGAAACACCCATATAAACACATATAACGAAGCATTGTTGCTCATGATTCTTACCTAGATATCTACAGACAGAAAAATCCCCCTTACTTCTTGTACTTCCTCTGTGCTCTGGCAGATGTTAGCACCTAGACCCACTGCACCCACACATTTTTGAGTTCAGTCTGTGTTTAACGTCTCATGAGATCACAAGACCTTCATTTTCAGCAGACACTTTTGCAGACAAGGCAGGCAGGACCAGTCTCTAGAAAACCCTTTGCCTGAAGGCAGAGCATACAGCTGGTGTCCATCCCTGCAGCATCTAAAGTCTGCACTGGCAAGGTGACTTCGAGAACAGTTGTGCTAGCCTACAGATGTACTTCATGTCCTGTTTGAAAGGGGGAATAGCCCTATTCTCTTCCTCACCCACAGGGAGGCAGATCATAAGCTCTCCTGTCACAAGTGGCACCTCCATCACCAGCCCCAGCAGCACAGCATGCACTCAGTGGAGAGCCAGGCTGTTTTTCTCCAGTACGAAGTAGCCAAATGTCCAATTTATCACCAGCCTCCACAGTTTGTCAGCAGCATGTGATCACTGGTGAATAATGTTCTCCTGCCCAGCTCAGAGGCACATCCTTGTGCCCTCTCACTGACCACATGTCATACGCTGACAGGCACAGGTCTCCAAGACACAACTGAGACACACTCAATCCAGTGCTTTACACACACAGCAGCTTCTGTGAATGTCTACAGACTGATGCATCTCAGACCAATCAACCCTCTCTTTGACTCGGGACTATCAACACACTACCTCCTTAATCCTCAACATTAGCAAGAGTCTGCCAGGCAACAAGGAGCAAACCCCCGTATCATGCCACCAGAACTACATACCATCCATCTCCTCCTGCTCTCACCAGAACACTTTTCTGTCCAGCCGTACACCTTGCCTTTGCTGTGACCAGCAAGGGAGGAATGTGGTGCAGATGTTGTAAACAAACAAAATGCCTCTGATTTTACAAAGGCAAGGTCTCTAAACCACAGGGGATTTAAAGAGGAAAATTGCATCTGAGAGGAAGCCGGAGCAGGGCTTTCTCCCGTATCATCTGTCTGAGCTCCCAGCAGGTCCCCATCAGCACTGATGGCACCACATCCCTGGCACAAACCCTGAGGAAGCCTGCCACTGAGCTGAGGTGTTCCCAGGGCAGTCAGAGCCTCACACCTCTATATAGGTAGAGACGATCTTGCAGACCACTGGATAAGCATAGATCAAAAAAATAATGAAGTAATTCCTTGAGCATCAGAGTCTCAAATTACCTGAAGCTGCACACTCAATGGTGGGCACACCTCTTCAAGTCTGGAAGAGCTGATAAAATTCTTAGCACCCCCTTAGCCATTCCCCAGGGAATTACTATTGTGATTAGGTAAGAGACTCAACTAGATCATCTGTTTCAGATGAGAACCACCAAGGTCTAAGCAGCAGAGGGTTTTAGCTCCACGGGAAAGCCCAAGTTGTAGCAGTCTATGCTGGCACAAGCCATCTGCCATGCTCTGGGCTCCTCATGCCACTCTGCCCTCCTCTTAACTTCTCACAGAACTCCCCAACCCAGTTCAGAGCAGCAGTGTTCCTACTTTGCAATATACCTGCTTTGGAGGGTAGGACTAGCCAGAGCACTGCTCATGGCACTTAGAAACTGCTCTTCCCAAAGCATTGCAAAACAGCAGGGTTGGATCCTTGGCCAACAAATCCTTTGCCTGGGGGCACAAGGGCAGATTGAGGCAGAATGCTATATATTAGGCTGCTTTCACCAGGAGGCATGAAGGTCAAGGACTTGGGGAGAGAAAAGATCACTGGAAGACTACTAGGAAGGCTTCAGTCAGTGAAAGAGCATGCAAACCTACTTGCACTACACCCACTGAAATCCTCTATAATGCTGTTAAAAACTTCTGCCTGATAAAAAATCAGGGCAAGCCTCTTAGGTGCCTCAATCAGGTATCCAAAAGGACTATTTACACCTCCAGCAAACTTTTGGAAAATTCATAGTTTAACCTTTATTCCTGAATTTCATCTGCTGCAGTAAGAGAACATCTTGTCCTCTGCCATCCCAGCAGTGCTACAGAGATTAAAGTATTCCTGTACAGGGTTTTGAAAACCACTTTAGAAGTCCACAAAATTTGACATTCTTCCCTGAAGATGTTTCAGAGAGAGGCTTGTGCTCAGCATGCAGGGGCCAAGAACAGGGGCAGGGTCACAGAGACCCAACCTCAGCTGTCACTAGCACCCCAAGGCAGAAGGCCACCCCAGCAGAGTATCTTAGGAATACCTGGCATACAAGTTACTGTTGGCAAGCCAGTGCACTCTGGTAAGGACTCCCATGCACTTCAATAACGGATACAAGGGCAGCTACGCATGAACACTGAACAGCAATAAAAGGACAGTGCTGTTCTCACTCTTCTTCAAAAGTCATAACAAAGACCAACATCATGGCAATAAGAAAGACAGCTGGATACCTAAAAAAACCTCAAGAACCCTGTGTTTCCACTTTCATGAAGGCAGAAACACACATTCCTCTTCAGCTCATAAAAGAGGCACCAAGAAGAGTGAGGATAGAGACAAGAGTTAAGCAAATGTCACAAAAGCAAGAGACAAAATAAAGCACTGACACCCCACACACAACCTTTCAGTTAGTTTTTTGCCATGGAGTCCATACCCAGAGCTACCCACAGCTATTCACACTGCTTCTCCATCCCCTGGTTATATATTAATGACTCTTGTTGATGGCCCTTCTGCTAATACATTACTGCTGGAGGGGGTGGTGTCAGAGCAATAAATGGCAACAAGAACTGTGGAACCTCACAGAGCCTGCTGGGCTCTGAGGGAATGTGCAAGAACACCTAAGAGGACAAAGCAGCCAGCACAGATATTAATGCTGCAGAAACAATTCAGAATTTTTCAAAATTTTGTTTTACAGTCAACAGCATGGAAATTTTGTATGAACTAACCATTTAATACAGTAGTTCAGATCCCATCAGCTTGGGCATAAGAATCCTGTTTGCCTGATTTAGTTTGCTCCCTGTTAATTAGCCTTCCTGGCCTTTATAGCAAAAGCCAAAGCATCAAATGATCTATACTCAAGTATTCTAGCTCCAGGAAGCTCGATTTTCCTGACACAGCCAATTCCAAACAGACAAGCTACTAAAATTTGAAGCACCATCACAAAAGAAACAGTTAACTTGCATCCAAATTGATTTATCTTTTACATATCACTTTCATCATATTTCCCATATTTATTTTTTAAACTAATTACAGTGTAATGTTAACCTGGAGTACACATAGTTTTTCACACTTAAAAACACAACAAAAAAGATCCACAGAACAAAAAAAAAAAAAAAAAAAAAAAATGTGGCTTCACATCTGAATAAGTCCGCATGAGATAGGAGATCTGTCGCTCATTCTAATGCCTCTCTGCATGGATGAGATTTCCTGTATAACACAGCATCCTGATAGACCCCAGAAGCTCAGAGCAATATCCTTTTGGATGTACAACTGTTCCTTCAGTGCATATTTACTGACTTTCATCTAGCCCATCATTCTTTATTTGGAGCTATATTTTTATGCACAAAACAGTAGCTTTCAGAGGAGGCAGGAGTTATTAAAAAGTTCATGTGTTCCAGCCGCTTAATCCTCACTTAAACTCATCATTAATCCTCTTTTTATGACACCATAATTGTCCCTATGGCAACCAATTATGATGTCACAAACAAGATTAGAATTTTATATAGGGGAACAGCATTAGCTTCTTCATTATTTGTTTGGGTCCTTAGCGGTTGTCACACCTGATCAAATCACTGGCCCATGATTTCAAGAACTCTCTTTTCAATATCCCACCAATACCTGGTATTTTAGGGCAATGCAGACAAACATAGGCAGCAGCATGTACCTAGTGAAGGAGGGAAAGTTGTAGTGCACAGAGAGAATCCCTTTCAAGCCCCTCCAGGTCACAATCTCACTGCCTGAGAAGGGAAAACATTGGCAGCTCCAGTGACATTGTGAGTATGCAGTACTCAGACTTGCTAAGAATGCAATTCTTTTTCCTATAAAAGCCTAATCCTTCTTTGGATTCTACTAAATGTTTCTCTTCGATGATTTGCTGCAGTGAAGTCCCTATTAAATACACACAAAACAATCATTTATGGCAAGTAAAGAAAAAGCCTCTGAGCTCACTTATTTCTTTGTATTTTAGTCTACTTATAAACCAAACAACCACAGACTGTCATCTCTCTTCCTGCAGAATAATCACAAACACACTTGAATGCCTGAAGTAATTTACATTACCCTTCTCTAGTCCTTTTTCATTTCATCTGTACTTTTTCAAGCTCCCAATGAAATAAAGAAAGAAAGAAAGGGAAAAAAAAAGAAAAAATAACAAAGAGGTCAAATATTTGCCACCCATCAATATTGGCCACATCATCAACAGCGGGAGATGTCTCATATTTGTGATAAAGAGCATTTGACCTCATTCCTCTCCCCACCCCACAGGTTTTCGTTGTGCCACTGTTGAGATGAATGAATTAGGGTAAAGCAAGATTTAAGCTAAGAGCAAAGCTCACCAAAAAAAGGGGCTGTCCCATGGAACAACATCAGGACCCACACAGAGGCACCTGCCACCCCACATCTAACACAAACTCCTTTCAACCTCTAGGTCTGACTTTGAACCATTAAGGAACAATCCTGAGAGACCAGCATAGTCGTGGGCATCCATTACTTCCCAGGTAATTTATTGTAGCTCCTGAAAAACACAACAAGTGTGTCCTCCTAGATATACAGAGAGGGCAAGAAATTTACTTTCATGTCCTGCACTAGACCAAATCACAAAACAAATGCCTCCCAGCTGCCCTTGCACCTGGCAAAGCAGTTCCCTTTCAAGATGCACTTCACAGCAGGCAAAATGGCAACATCTCTATTTGGCTGTAGAGATATTGCAGCACTTTATAAAATTGACATACTTGCCAGTATCCACTAAAACAAGTCACCACTTCTACTTCAAAGTAGATTTATATCTTGTAAAAAAAAAAAAAAAAAACACAGACACAAAAAAAACCACCCTTCTCCTGAGAAATAAAAATAGTGCTTTTTACAATAACAAATTCTTTTGTTTTAAATTTGTCAAACACTAACAAGCACATATATATTCATCCTGTTTGTAGGAGGGCTCCACATAAAAACTAATTTTACCTTTCTAAGACTGCTTTCCACTCACTGCCTGCAGTTGAGATGGGCTCTTCCAGAGGACAATTAGGAGCCAGAACTTGAATTTGTTGGCAAAACAGTTCTCTGGAGAAGACACTCTCATGTGCAAATGACTGTTCAGGACATTCAGAAAGGGTAGCCTTCCCAGCCTGAAATTATCCATCAACAGTAATTCCTCCTCTCCTCATGCTGGCTTCTTCACACATAGCAGTACTCCGAATTTTTCCAGAGTCGGTAAGGAGTCACACCAACCATTGAGGCGTTCACGCGGGAACTGATTCATCACAGCAGAGCCATTAGAAGGAAATGCATTAGTCTTAATGGCAAGAACTGCACACTCATATTGTCTCTTCCCAGGAAAGTTCTTAAGTCCTGTGGGAGACATACATTGGGAACAGCAAAACCAGTACAAGCAGACACTGTTCTATGACAATTCAGCAATCCATTGTCCAGACATTATTTACTATAACAAACATTGCCTGGTAATTTACCTGTTATTTATATTCTTTTTCAGGCTGTAGTTACCAACACACTTCAGCCTTGAACAAAAGACTTCATTAACCCTCCACACACAGCCATTCAAAGTACACTGGTTCCCTCCTTCTGCACTGCCCAGATTAGTGGGATGGGAACTCCTCAGTAAAGAGAGCTAAATCTCATAGAAATTTGACTTCTCCAAATTCTCACCATGTTGACGTGAGCACACTGTAGCTCAGCAACCAGAGCATGGTGGGAGAGACCACCATCCTGCCAAGATCCACCACCTTGGTAGCATCCCCAAGAAAGTGTAAAGGCTGATCCAGCTGCTCCATGGTCAGAAAGGAACCAAAGAAACGGCTAAAGGAGCAGGTCAACTCTTTCTGAGGGCAGAAGCCTTTTCAGCCCTATCATCAGGCATCGCTTTCATTCCCTATGTAAGACAAGAGTTGGTGGCCAATAAGTAACTGCTTGGATTTCTATTAACCAAGTATATTCCACCAGTAGCTGCAGAGACAGACTCTCAGACACAGAATATTCTCAGAAAGAGAAGGAAAGGAAAGAAAAAAAAAAGATACAACAACCCTTAACCATACACCTGATGTACATTCAGCTTGCAGACATCCCTGGTGAATGATCTCCCTGTGTAGCTATAAAAACAGGGATGGCCATCCACTAATCCATATTGCTCTGACAGTATGCTTTAATCATGACATCAAGAAGCTCCTGCTAGCAGTCAGAGGACAGTTCATCTTCCATGTTCATTCAGTCTCTGGTGTTCAGAAGAGACTAAGTATCATAGGACTAGATGTGGTTATTACAACACGTTGCTATCATAAAAAATTAATGGTGACCAAGATAGTTTCACAAATGCTATCAAATAACAACCTTGGCTTGCCAGAACACAGCACTTCCATTCTTTGGAAAACCCTTGTATTTCAAGTCAAAACAAAATAACTTTTCTCTTCTGAATCAGAGTGAAAAAAAACTCAGCACAAAGAAATTCCAAGGAATTATAATATCAATTATTCTATATATTAGTTATTAAGATGACTATATGAATATGTTGCTCATTTAATTTTTTTAAACAAATCAGCATCTTCCCCAGAAGATTTCAGCTGGAAAATATTATGCCAAAATTAAAAACAAAACAAAACAAAAAAAAAAATTTAAAAGGTTCCACAGGGAATTATTCAGTTACCCTTCTCCACTACAGAAGACTAGAATTACAAGCAAATGCATATATTTGGTACCTCCACAAGCGTTACCTCATGCCAAATTTTCTGTTAATTTACAATGAACGAAAGGTCATTTTATTTTAAGAAAAAAAATCACTTGTTTTCTCATTGCCACTCTGTTTTAGCAGAACCTTCGCAGAATGTTTTTGAATTCTTCCTTGAGTTTCAACAGGCACCCACAGCTCAGCCACATCAGGCACAAGCCCTCCAGGCACACCTGCTTGTTCCCAACACCTCTGTCACTCCAGTCAGATGCTGACACGCACTGTTGTGCCTGCAACTGCCTGACAAAGATATTCTCACTGTTTTTCATTTATCCTCCTATTATTTGTGTTTTCACACATAATAGAAGCAGCTTTGTAGTAAATTTGTCTCATTGTCTTACAACCTTGCAGCAAGAAGCTGTTAAGATTGATTCACAATAGGGCCAACATTTCCATCAAGCAAATATCACACTCAGCACCTGACAAATTGTGACACCGTTTGCAAAGCAACTGAATCAGAAACAAAGAGCTCCCGCTGTATGTTCGGGTAGGGATGGCTGCAGAAGGGGATATCATGCAGCAAAGCAGGGACTGCTGTCCAGGCACAGCTCAGCCACGGCAAAACCCAGGAGGACCCTGTGTTTTCTGGACATAATCCTCATGGTTGCAGGTGTGGGTGGGCAGGAGAGCTGACTTGCGAGGAAACAACCTCTTGAGACAGCAAGCTCCTTCTACAGAAGAATTAGTATCTTTTCTTCAGCCATTGGATCAAACTGGGGGAAACTGAGCAGTGGTTCTGCCACCCCAGCTTATTCCCTCCTCCTTTTCTTTCTCTCTGTACTTCAGATCCCTCATGGCTTCCTTCAGTCTTGGAAAAAAATACTGGTATAAAGCATGACTATCCACCGTTCCTTTCCTGTCCACATCTCATCTCATAACTGCTGGTGATCCTCTGGAAATGCCTATCTTTGGTCAGCTGAAGGGTCCAGAAGTCTGATTGGAGCTGAAATGATCTAAACCTCTTTTTATTACCTACAGCCCCCAGCACAGCAGATGGGAGAAGCAGACACATGCCAGAGCTCCCAGACCCAACTGTGGACCCACATCCTTCAGGAATCAGTCAGATTCAGCTTCCATTTGGTAAGATGTACAGCTGCAAAGGACAGTAAAATAAGATCACTGGTGGCAGAAAGGCAAGGCCATCTGGTATCTTGGCGCTTCACTGTGAAAGAGGATGATCTCTGATTTTTTGGGCAGCAAAAGGCATGAGGAATCTTCGGATAAAGGCCAAAGACTGAAAAGAAAGTGAATTACCTTTTTTTTTTCTGCTAAGTCAGGAGAGAGGCATAATCAGTCTGTGATGGAAGCTCTCCATTCAACTGCCTGCACTGCAACTCTCCCTGAACAGACAACAGCTCTTAGCAATTAGGAAATGAGGAGAAATGAACCCAGCACTTCCACAACCATAAGTCAGCTCCTCTCTTCCTTCCATCTCTCTCCCCAGATTAGTCATCTCATCTTCTCTTCCCACAGAAAAACAGTAGAACCTATGAAAAGAAACCCCCCACACTGGGGGCAGCTGTGGCTTACTCTTCATCTGAACCAGATACTGACACAATCACCAAACTCAAAGCCTTTTTTCAGAAAAAAAAAAAGAGGGAATTGAAAATGCAAGCATCTGCTCTATGGATGGGACTGTGAAAACAGCCTCAACCTATCAGAGCTCATGGCAGAATTGCGTTTCGTTGCTTTCTCTTCTGCACTACGGAGGTGGGGGTAAGGGGAGAAGAGTGTATAGAGCAATCCGGGGATTAGGGGACAAATACCATATTGGCCAACCAAGGGATTAGAGGGTTGTTTTTTTTTAAATCCCCTGCTATCTGATCTCTCACCAGACATGAGGTGAAAATCAGAAAGAATGCACTCCTCCCTCTTGAATAGGTGACTATAGATGACTACATATGAAGAAATAAAATTATTTGTGTATCTTAATAAATATCTCTTCCATTTACAGCCATCAGAGATTGCTCAGCTTTCTGCTTTTCATTTAAAAAAAAAAAAACACCACCATCAACAAAAAACAACAACAAAAATCATCACACATGAGGTTTTTCTGAAACACATTCATTAAGGGGGGAGCTCACACACACAAGCTCTCCAGGTCCATCCTGCCACGGACAGCATTTCTTAGAGTGTTTCCAGCTTGAGGCTGCCCACAGGTTTGAATGAACATAAATAATGCTTGGCTTACATTGTTGGTGTCCATCATCCCCAAGATGGGCCTGGACAGCAGGTTGGTATGCACTAGGAGAGCCCGAGGAAAAACATGCAATATCTCCTCTGGAAAGTAGAAAAGCTCTGCTCCTGCCAGCCCCTCCTTTGGAGGGCAGCAAAGCCTTCCAGGCCAGTCTGCCAACAGTCATCTCTGCCAAAGGTTATAGTTTCCACCCCTCTCAAATGGATTAAGGCTTGATAGGTAAAAGCATATTTTTGGGAAAGAACTGCCACCCCTAGGTCACTAGACTGAAGGTCATCAGGTTAGCAGTTTCTGAACATCACATAAAAACTCTGTGAGGAGGCATCTTAAATGGTACAATGTTCTCAGTCCAGCTTATAACTGCCCCAGCATCACAGCCAGCATTACTCATCCTTCTACTATCTGCTGAAAAAGTGAATCAAGATGTTGCCAAAACAGAGACCAAATAACCTGACAGTCATTTTGCTGTTCACTCTGGAACACAGCACATTTATCAAACGATGATATGGCCCATATCAGACTCAAAGAAATGAAAAACACTGTTTTACTGTTTGCCGTCCAGGCTGAATCAAGATTCCCGAAGTCAAAAAAAGAGTCCTCACAACATCACAACACTACCCTGCACCCAAGCCACTGTGAGCCTACTCCAGCACTGTTTGTTAGGGATCACCTGGGCTTGTCAGACAACTCCCAGCGTTCCTTTAATTCCCAAAAAAGCTAGACAAAAAAATAAAAGCTGAAAAGCTGGAGAAGACAACTTGTGTCTCTTCCCTTTTGCCACAGGCTTGCACTGCAGGGCTTGAAAACTTCCCATATTGCAACTCTAAAGGCGAAAGCATTCAGCTTATCATGAGCATCTCAATAGTAAAGATTCAGAGATAGAGCACTGGACTATAAAGCTCACAGTCACTTTGGAGGCAGGAAAAAAAAAATCTGTTTGGCCAACCTCAATAACTTATATCTAACTCTGTAGAATGTGAAGCCCAGTGTTCATATACTTCTGTGTTCCTCCTTCATTGTACCATGTACTGTATGGCCCCAGGTATATAAACCTAGAGAGAGCACCAGTGTCCGGGTGAAGGTGGGGCAACAAAGGCAAATTATAGAATTAAAATAGACAGAGAGCAACTCAAAAGTAAAGAAAGCCAGAAATTTTATCCTGGCAGGGGCAAAACTACTTGCTCCAAAGCCAAATACACTACCCTGCAAGAGAAGTGACAGTTGCAACTGTTGTCTACCTGCAAACACAAATATGAAAAATAAAGAATAGTTGAAGTTTTTTCCACCAATGGAAGGCCAACCACGACCAAACATGCCAGCTGCATTGGTACTGTTGCTAATTCCTTCTTCCATGTCATTTTAAATCAAGCTGAAATGTGGAGGTGACAATAGTGCCAGAAGCAAAGTTCCTACCAGCACAAGCAGTTGGCAGGACATTGGTACTGGATATCCCTTAGGGCAACAGCATCAAAGCCACTTATCTTTTGTTTCCTATCTACATGGGAGCTTTTAAAATGTGATTTCTCTCAGTGTCTCAACTTGCAAGTAACCTCAAAAGTCATAATGAAACTTTATTCACGTCTTTGGCATTTCACTTACTTTCAGAGGAGAGGCCATTGCCCTCTAGGGTATCATCTCAAAACCATAAATCAGGCTAACATCAGCAATTAATAACAAAGGACCTTGCCTAGTATGCACCTACACATGGCATTTCATTGCCCTCAGAGTACCTGCAGGATTCGATGCTCCAGCCAGAATGAAACTCAATGTGTTTTCACAACAAAAGGATATACTCCTGGGATCATTCACTAAGTGGATAAAAGCATCAGAACTACCCCATTACCATCCCTAGAGGAAACTCATTAGCAACCTAATGAAATAAAGTGATGACAGGAAGGTATTTTCTCATCATCTTTTAATGCTGACAGGCTTTAAACCTATTTTGCTTCCTCACCCTCTCCTATGGTGCCCAGAAACCCCAGAGCACCTCTCAGAGCATCACAGGCAGTCCCCTCTCCTGCATATTACACAGCACCAGGGAGCAGTTTCAGAGTACAGGGGGATTCTGAGATATTCGACTCATCATCTTTGATGGATGTGTGCAATTGAAGAAGCTTAATCCCTGCCCCACTTGGAAAATGTTCCCCAGTGGGTCAAGCTTCCTGATGAGTCATACAATTTAGAAGCAATATAATCCAGGGACTTTGTTGTTTGTTCTTATGACAAGCAAAACTCATGAGCATTCGAAAGAAATCAAAAATATCAAAACAAATTTTACAATTTTGAAATATTTTTTAGTTGGTGAAATTACAAATATTGAAGTGAGTACTGCATAAGCATAGTGCTTCGAATAACTATATCTATATTAACTACAATAATTTCTTTTTCTCCTTCTGTAAAAAGCATCAGATCATACCCCCAAACACCTGTGTATCATATAGCCTTAATCAGACATATTTTAGAGGTTCATATTAAACACATATTCCTTAGTAATGTGAGAGAGGACTGGATAACTCTGAATACATCTGAAAAGGATATTACAAAGCAGGACAAGGTACTCACCCACCACAATCCCACTACCCACACCTCTGACCACTAAACACCTTCCTCAAAGTCCCTGGACACTGGAAAAGAGCCCACTTCTCTGCACCAAGAGCTCTTACGTACAGTCAGACAACTCAAGGCATCAATATAATTTATCTCTACAATGCCTCTATAGCCTAGCTGAGGTTATAGGGCTGCCAGCAGCACCATTCCCCAATGCCAATAAGTGAACTCATTGCTGATGGTATATACCTTATTGGCAGCCTGAGGGAACAGCATCCTGTATCTTCTCAATGTCTCATGTTTAGCCACAAAAATACACAGGAGGAGCAATGATACCTTAAGTTAGTATGCCTCCAACTCAAGTACAATCAGACACCTCCCTTCTCTCTGACTGCATGGCCATTTGTCTACAACCATGGGTTTAGGTTAGTAGAACCAGTTTGCTGGAAAACATTCTAGGTAGAATTTGAATCACAGAATCATAGAATCTGCAGAGTTAGGAGTCACCCATCAGGATCATCAAGTCCAACTCCTGGCCCTGCACAGGAAACCCCAAGAACCACAGCATATGCCTGAGAGAACTGCCCAAACACTGATGCTATGTATATGAGGCTATAATCCCTCAAAAAAAAAAAAAAAAAAAAAAAAAAAAAAAAAAAAGGGGGGGGGTGGATAGACCAGATGACAAAAATACCAGTTTTCCATTTGAACTGTAAGTTTTAAAGTTACCTATGCTTTCAAACTGCTATTAAATGGAAAGGGATTCTGGCAGTGTCACTCCAGGCTGCAGCTGAATGGAAATCCAAGAGTGAAAGGTTCAGGACGTCATTACCAGCCTTTTTTTTCTAGCACAGGTAATTCAAACTACCAAGCTTTCTCAAAAATCCAGTACAGAAAGTATTGGGGGAAAATCAGGCTCAGTCCCAAAGTGCAGACAGGTTTAGCCCTGCAGCAGCTTCCTCTGTCAAGACTATAGTAGTTCATGACCATTCATTTCTCAGAAATATCAAATAAATCTTTCTCTTCCCCAGCTTTATACTGGGCCATTTCACTAAGTTAGCTGGAGGTGTCAAGCATTCAGCAGAACCACTTAGTGCCCTGTGGCAGCCTCAGGCCTATGAAGCTCTTTAAAAATGTATGCTCCCATTTGCTCAAATGAAATAAGTCAGAAGCAAAGTTTCATAGAACCAAAGAACGCTTTGATTTGGAAAAGACATTAAGGATCACCTAGATCCAATCCCCTTTCATGGGCAGAGACACTTTCCACTAGAGCAGGTTTCTCAAAGCCCCATCCAACATGGCTTTGAATACTTCCAGGGATGGGGCATCCACAACCCCTCTAGGCAGCCTGTTCGAGCCTCACCGTTTCCACAGGAAACAATTTCTTCTTAATATCTAATCTAAACCTGCCCTCTTTCAGCTTAAAGCCATTATCTCTCATCCTGTCACTATATGCCTTTGTACAACAGTCCTCTCTAGCTTTCCTGTAGGCCCCCTCTAGGTATATTTGGATATATTACACTCTAAGCAAGATGAAACTACAATATTCTCTGCCTCTTCTGAAGTAATGGACAAGTATTACACTTTGCTGTTTAAGGTAAAGCTCTGACCAGCACACCAGATTTTTTTTGAGACAAAATACAAACAGCTGCTTCTTTGACACTACTGTCTCCTACTTCATTTGTGGATCTCTTCTGCAGACTAAGTGGGGCCTGTGGTGTTTTGTAAGAGAAAAAATTCTAGTGACATTTAAAGTAAAAAAAAACACTTTTCCTCTAACCGCAGTTATCCCAAGCCCAGGGTTTTGCTCAGAGACCGACTCAAGCACAGACTGAACAGACTGTCCCAGTCTGAGACACACAGCAGCCATCACATGAGAGAAGGTAGTGCTGGTGTGAGGATTGCACACATCTTGATTTTCCCTTAAAAAAATCCTCCCTGAATTCCTTTATAGGCAAAATGCAAAAGACAAGTTTCCAGGGAGGCAAAAGCAGACTTTTATGAGCTGGCTGAGAGGTAATCAACTTCCCTGCTGGCAGCATTAAGTGGGCTGTTCATGCAGCAGCAACAACCTTACCAGGAGCTCAGCATCCCTAGAGAAAGGGCAATAGGAGAACTCAGGGACTGAGAACACAAGCACCGGGGAAACAGTTATACCCACAAGCCAGCACATCAACACTAAGAGAAGCAGGAAAACAGAAATAAAAAGTGCAGTAAAGACAAAAATGAGACGTGAAACCAGAGGGACCTGATGGTTTTAGATGTGCCTGCAAACCTGGGCTTCAGCTCTTGGCACTGCACCCTCCATCAGACCTATGGCCTTCACCATGAGCAAGTACAATAACGTTTTATGGCCATAAATATGTATTACCTCAGAGGAAAGGACAGTTAAATAAAGGCTGAAAACCCACACACCATACATTGGAATTAGCAACATAATGACATCCCTTCATCTCATATTCCTGGGCTTTTATACAGAGCATGCACCAAGGCTCCCAAACACACAGCCCACCCTGGTACACTTTTCTCAGCCTGCACAAGGTCCAGCAATTATTTAGTAGAAAGCACCGATGGTTTTCCCACACAGTTGCAACTTGCAAAACACACAGTGAAGTCCTTCTTGCCCGTCTCCCATCATACACCTTCTTTCACCTTGAAGCTACTCACAGTGACATCACCTAACTCACACACAGCCATCAAATAACCAGTACTAACCCACATGGAGGCTCCTACAGACTCCATACACAAACATACATGGGTGTCTCTAGATGTGCTCTTACACATTTTTTCAAACACACCCAGTTCCACACAGCTTTTCTCTGCTAAGAACAACGAATCACAGATCCACTCAAAAACCACAAGGAGGGGATAAAACCCCCAAACCAACATTGGGCATGTGTGAACAGTATAAGTGAGTTCATGCATCACTCCCACTTACAAAACATTTTAAAAAAAAAAAAAAAAAAAAAAAAAAAAAAAAAAAAAAAAAAAAAAAAAAAACAACCCAAGAACTTTGTAAAGTAAGACAAAAAAGAACTCAAACTTTCAACATTTATTTTATTGCAAAGCAATAAATAAATGTCCTGTTTGACAGTTCTCTATCTAGAAAAGGTGGACATAAACAATTGAACAACCCATTATTGATTTTTTTATTATTATTATTCCCCCCCCCCCCCTTTTTTGTTAATATCTGGGGTATCCTTTGTCTGTCACGTGTGTATCTCATTCCCAGGCTTTGCTGGATGTCTCAATAAAGTAGCAGGAAGAGCACAGAAGACTGTTGCACATACACATCTCCTGCCCAACATCTCAGCCAAATTGCCAAATAAAAAAATCCAAACAAACAAACAAATCTGTCAAAAGTCTGGTGAGGCTTCAAACAAATAATTTCATCAGCCCCACAACTGACCCAAGAGAGAAGAACTGCCTACCTGCTCATTTATTCCAAAGGACTAGGCAGAGCAAGTGTTTTTCCACTTCATCAAAGTTATGTGGCATCTAATTCAGCACTTTTTACACAGTGAAATTTTCCACCTGCAACAGTCTGTGGGCAATCTGAGTCTACAGGTCCGTGCCTGTGCTACACAACAGCTTTATTATGTGCCCACAGAGGCTCCCCCTTTCAAATCACTGATGCACTTATCTCCTTCTGAGTATGTACATAATTCCATTGCAGCTCATGTGTAATTTTATTCAGAGTTACCATTCACAGCAGCTCTTTTGTGAAGTGCTGCTGACCCCAGATACAGAAGGGAGAACATCAGACATGCTCTAAATTCAAAGACAGTCCCTTTATTTTGTGTGACCTAGAGACATTAATGGCCAGACATTAATGGCCAGACCTGCAACCACATCTCAACGTCAGGAGGGAACTCTAAATGTTGAATTGGTTTTCCCATGGTGTGATTCTTCTTTCTGACTATCATAGCTTTTTCTCTGCATTTTGCTACAACACAGGCTTTCCATCTCAAAGGTTTATAAATCAAATGGCTTCATGAAGGTCCCTTCATGTACCAAAAACATCCAGTGCTCTGCTTCGGAAGAAAATGGCAAAATGGTGATGAAAGTTTTGGGTGACAAAGTGAATTGAGTTACTGTTATGAGAGTGGGTGGTAAGAAGACTGTACAGTACATAAATGAAACTCTTGAAGACAGCTGTAAGCAGATCTTATGAGATTAGGCTAGAGATCAAGAATTGATTTTCTTGACATTTGGTAGAAGATAAAAATTCATCCATTATTTTCATGCAGAAAAAATCTCACTCATTTATAGAATTAGAATATATTGATTCAAGGAAACTTAAGTAAAATTAATCAACACAATCAAAAGATCAAAGGTTTGTGTTCAGTGTTTTCATTTTTACAAATGCCAACCAGCCTTAATTATTTATAATACTTCAGAGTACACTAGTAAATACTGTCATATTTCATAAAATAATTAAGTCTTAGTAATAGGAGACACCTCTACCATCCTGTCTCTATTTAATATTTACTAAGAAGTGGTGTGCATTTTATAATTGCTATCATGTGTGTAAATAAATGAAGAAAAAAAAAGAAAAAAAAAGAATATTTCCTATCTTTACATTTCTCTTTTGATCTAAAGCTCCATCTGTAGTCTCAGGTACTTACATGCTCATTAACAGTGACGAGGCTTTTGTAATCAAGGATTTCCCAGAACTTCTCTGCTACAACTTTTCCCCCTTCAAATGTAGTGACAAAACCAACTCTAATTATAACTCCTGTTACTTTTTGCCATGACAGACAAGCAGTTATTGCTGACAGTGCAGGAGGAGAGGCCAGCTTAATTCTTGGCTTCTGCTTGCAGAGGAAGGGTCGGGAAAGCACACAAGGCACATCCCAAGCAGATTCATTTGGCAAGTCAGGGCAGAACATCAGCCAAGGAAACTCAAACCACTTATTTCAGATGGTGACATTTCTGAGTGGAACTGGATGGCCAGTGACACAGTGAGCTATGAAATGCAGCACCTCCAGCCACTTCCATTACTGAAAGGGAAATGCATGGTTTCCTGCTCAGGCAAGACACCTTAGCCAAAGACAAAGCATGATAACTGAGCTGCCAAGCCCATGAGCAGTGCAGGACCCTAGGATGATTTGTTATGGTCCCACTCTTGGAAATTCCCGAGTCACATACAAGTAAGAATTCTAAAGCTTGCCACCCACTGCCTCAGTCAGGATTTCTCCACTTGGTCAAAATGAAAACATGTTTCTCTAGAATAACTATTCCCTAGTGACGAGTGTTTGCCAAACATCACTTGAGCTCTCACAAAAGGGCCATTAAAACTTACAACTTTATTTTTTATTTCCAACACCACTAACCAAGATTCCCTGGATTTTTAAATAATAATTAACTAAGAAATTAAAAACCATTTGTTTTATTGGTGGTTTCAGTTAGTTTGCTTTTTAGGTTGTGTTGGTAGTTTTGGTTTAAGGGTGGTTTGATTGCTTGGTCTTTGGGGGTTTTTTTATTCCATTTTATCTTATTTTTACTATTTCTCCAAGTTTAACCAATTAAACTACAATACTGCATTTCAGATGAGTTTAAAGCTGCAGATACTGCAGGAAAACTATCAGGTGGAGCTTTATTTCCTAGGTTTCCTCTTGGCTTTTTACTGTGGAAAGATTCTTACTGAGCATCCCTTTGGTATAATCTGAATTTCCTTTTATATCAAGAACTACTTTGGGAAAGCAACTTTAATCTTTCCTGTATCTGCAGGAGAGCATGAGGTTCCTCAAAGAAGTCCGCAGTGACAAACTAATAAAAGTTACAAGGAAAGAAAAAAAATGATCTAACAGCTTTCTGCTAAATATTCTGCTGGGTCTAGGAAAGTAGAGTTAATACTACTCCAAGAACCAGACTGCAGAAAGCTTTTCTCTCTGGCAGATGTACATATTTAATTCAGTTTCTTGTTTTCATTTGCCAGTCTTTTCACAGCTGGGTGGGAAACCGAACTTTTGTTTCTATCAGTTTATGGGGGAAAAAATAAGCTTTTCATTTTGTGAGCCCATGTTTCAGATTTTAAGCAGAAAAACCAAAACATCATTAAGATGCCTAATTCCATATTTGCAGGATAAAAAAAAAAAAATAGCGCTAAAACTTGCCGCTTAGCTGTTGGCATTCTGATGTCAGCATCCAACCCTTAAGTCAGCTGGCCTCATTTAGCAGCATGAGGCTGAAAAATGAGACCATTTCTCCGGCTTTCACTCAGTCTACGCAGCAACCAGCCCTGCAAGATACCCCTCATCAAGGGACTGAGGCTCATGATTGCAGACCCTCTCCCCGCACCACCCTCCGCACCAGCGGTTCCCACCGGCTGCGCTCCGGCGGCAGCGCCCCCCCATCACAGCAGGCAGGGCAGGCGCCCCGTCTGCAAATTAGGATCCACTCAAGGGACGTGTGTTGGCAGCACATACACACGCACACAAACAGACACGCTTTAAACCCATTAGCTCACGCACAAGCAAAGATGAGTGGCACATCCACCCACTGTGCGCGTATACATAATTACAGCACATTGCTAGAAAGTAAACAGCAGGCAGGTATCTACTTTTAATTGGAATGATGAGGTTTTGGTGTGGACAATGAGCTTTGTGGATTGCCAGGTGCAAGGTGGGTATGGATGGGAACACAGCAAGGTCGTGGGAGTTTCCAAGCTCCCCATGCGTTATTTTAAGAAAGTTTTTCCTCCTGGTGGTTTGGGGCACAAACAAGCCTACATTGGTATTTACTACACAAAATTATTACGTATTTAATACAACAGTTTCTGCATTTGAAGCTACTGTCCACATCAGTACCAAATATTGAGTTCTGAACTGTTATGCAGAGCTTTGGTACAATCCTAGAGAAACTAACAAAATATTTGCACGTAACAACTATGTCAGTAGTTAATTAGATTTGCATTATAAAAAAAGAATTTGCTATTTAGCAACAAGGAAGAAAAAAAAAAAAAAAAGAGGGAGGGGAGAAGACGGTACTTTAAGCCGATTTCAGGTAAACTATAGCATCATAATACTGGCACAGCAAATGGTTTTCTTCTCTTCCTTTGTAACAATACCTTGACGTCCCTTTCAGCCACCTATTTTGTTCTTTCAACCACCACAAACAGATTCATTTTTTCACATTTTTGCAGATCTTTATTATTTTAAGCAAGTTCCAGCTGTTGTGGGGCTTTTTCCTGCATATGTAAATACAGTTGTATAGATGCATTTGCATGTAATGCACCTGCGTTGAGAATCCTAAATGAGCTGTTTGAAAGTATATATGAAGCCTTGAATAAGTTCTATTGTATCAGTGGATAAGGGGGTTCAAGTATCAATGTAAATAGTTTTTCCTGTATGTAATATAGCCACTTACATTTGCAAATGTATTTTGGCATCATAATTTACTGAGAGAAATGGTAGCAATTTAAAGAGCCTGGAGGGTGCAGAGTGTGGAGAGCTCAGTGGAGGTCCTTTGTGGAAGTTTTCTAGTCTTTTATCTACCCAGATTGTTCTCATTATGGATAAGTGAAAGAGTGCACATTATCTGTAGGAAAACAGCTACAGAAGAGGAAAAGGTGTGGAAATTCAAGGATGCAAAGAAAATGTACTTTCTTGTACATATCTGGTCAAGTAGAATAATTGATATGCATAAAGAGATGCTTAAGAAAAGGCTTTTATATCTGAAGGTTCAGGACTTGTTGAATGCTTGCCTAGAGGAGAGGCAAGAGGAAGAAGAGAAAAAAAACCTCTACATTTCTTCCTACAATTTTTGAAACCCTTACAAATATCAACCATGCAGAAAACTTCAAGAATACCCATGTCTTTAACACACTTTTAAGGCAAGCTAGAGAGCAGAACATTATAAACAGATTTTTGTATCTCTTCCCTGCATCTCCCAGCCCTCCCAAAAAAAGGCAGAAGATGCTAAAAGACTTACTCTAAGACTTACTGCAAACCCCCTGCCTTCTGTACCAAGAGCAGACACACGAGGAAACCTCTCATTAGCAGCTGCTTTACTTCAACAGCTCACCTACAGACTCTGCCTTTACCTGCAATAGGCTTGCCCTAAATGGTCTATGCTAAGAAAACTGTCAGGGTAGAGATGCAAAAGTACTGAGAGATGGCCAATGGAATGTTTTACAGGTGTTCAGTAAGTTTTCATTTTCACATCACTCGCCTTGTTGAGTTTAATATGAATCAATCCAGACTTCACACTCACCAGTGGGACCATCAGCCCTTATGGGGAAAGTCTCTCTGCACACATGAAGTATTATATAAAATTTCAGCTACAAAGAGTGTTTAATTACGTCATTTTTAAGCCCTGCCACATGCAGAGCTTAAACTCAGACCAGCTACTAAGCCATCTCAGATGTAAATTGACAGCCGGTTAAATATCTCCACGTAAGGGGAGATTCTTCAGCTAATTTACCTATGGCTAGAGGCACTCTCTTCTTGCAGAGACAAAATAAGTAGCAGCTCTGTGTTTTCCACCCTCCCAGCTGAGAGGACTTGTCCCTAAGCACACTTGAATACTAGTTACTGATGGCGTGCTGCCTCCACAGGGGCTTTGCAGCTAGAATTAGATAAGACTCAAAAACTTTTCAGCATGAAGCTTCCCAAACAGCAAACAGCTTCAGCAGATGCTGACCATTAACAGATCCTAGCTGGTAACACAAAAGCAGACAAGCCCCACCAGCAGCTCCGTCGCACAGGTGTATTTACAGAAGGTAGAAACCCATTTATTTGACCTGAGAGATACGAGACAAATGCACAGCCACAAAAAAATCCAAGACCCTGGTTACGAAAGCAACGCCCTGCTTTGGCACGTCCTGTGGCACCCCGGTGGCTGCCTGCCCTCGGCCCTCCGCCCGCAGCCACGCGTGGGGGTGCTGGGCACAGCAGCCCCCCTGTCTTGTCAGCCGCTGGGCTTACACAACTGCTGCTGGCACGGGGGGGGAGCAGGCGGGGCGGGGGGAGATCCGCACCCCGTGAGAACTCCCACCGAGAAACCCCTCTCGGGAGCGGCGGTGCCGCAAAGAAAGGTTTCTCCGATCCCTGTCGCGAGCGTTTGGAGGCGCCGGGAACACGGGCGGCAATGCTATTACCGAAAAGGGTAAAGCATAGAGACCTATTCCCTTGACAGGATCCCCGACTCTCTCTCTGAGTAACTCAGAAGTTCACCCACGTACGCCGACACCCTCCGCATTTTCCCTGGCACTGCCGCACCGGAGGAGCACCCCCAAACCTGAACGGCAGCCGCGGGGCTGAGAGCAGGTCGCTGACTTAACGGAACGCAGATCCGGGAGAGCTCTTTCAGGCTTCGGGATGAGGAAAAAGCCCGTCCGACTAAAGGGTGCTGCCCTCACACCGCTGCCCGGCCGCACCGCCGCCGGACCCGCCTGTCGCCTCCCCAACCCCGGTGCCCGAGAGGTGCCCCCGGGAGGCGCCCGCCAGCCCGGCACCCACCTGTAGGACACCTGCTTCCTGAAGGTGAGGCTCCGCAGCTTCTCCTCCAGCGACTCCTCTGCCGCCGACAGCCCCGGCTCCTCTGGGACTCCGGCGGCACCCGCCGCCTCCCCGCCACCCTCGGCCCCCCGGCAGCCGCCGCCACCCGCCGCCCCCGTCTCCTCTCCGCCGGCTGCAGCAGGGGGGTTCATTGCGTCGGGGCAGTGGAGCCGAGAGGGAGGAGGAGGGAGGGGCAGGGGAGGGCCGGCCGGCGGCTGCAGGCGCTGTGGGGTGGCGGTGGCCGGGGGACCGCAGCTCCCGGGGCCGCGGGGCGCGCTGCGAGCCGCGGCGGCTGCAAATGGCAGCGCGACCGCGCAGCATCCATCGGCGGCCGCACTGCAGCGGGGCATTATGGGAAACTCCCGGCCGGCCACGCCCCGCTGCCCGCCACCCAATCGCCGCGGCCCCCCCACCACACCCTGCCGAGCCGCGCCCACCCATCCCCGGCTCCCTCCCGGCGTCGCATTAAAAACATCTCTGAGAGCAATCCCAGGTGCCCCGGAGCACCCAGAGACGCCCTCACCCTCTTACAGCCCGAGCTTGTTTGCCTGTTAATTGCTTCTGACTTTTTCCCCTAGGCCATCTCAATTTAGTGTGCTCAGAATCAAAGCATCCAACTTCAAAGACATCTTTTGACACGAGCATCACGGTGCCCCTTTGTAAAATTGTCCTCCCACCTTGTTCCCTGCTTCTCCCTTTTCTTCGTTGGGGGACACTAAAGAGGACTTTAGAGGTAGGCATCAGCGTGGAGCTGTTTAAGCACACAAGCTGGCAATGACAATAAGATTTAAAAGTACAGAAAAGGTCGAGGTCTGTGACTGTACAAAAATTACAGCAGGAATTATGTACAGCCAGGGTTTTGTTTTCTGTATCCAAAAGTCCTCCAAGGTAATACAGTTCAAAATAGAAAGACACACGGGGGAAAAAAAAGAGAAGTGTGAACAACGATGATCTGCAGAGAGGGCAGAGGCTACAGGAAGGGATTTCAGAACCTCCCCAAAACCACTAATGAGTTCCCTGAGCAATCTTGCCTTTCTTCATGATCCCTGTGCCACAACACAGGCAGTGGCATGATTGGAAATCAAAGAGATAACAACATTTACCTGTTGCCCATAAGCACCAGCAGGCAAATGTTGCAAAATCTAAAGCATCAATCAGGTTTATGACAGTCGATAGATCCTTTACACCTGATCCTTGTTCCTCCTCCAACCCCATTTAAAGATTAAGCTTTTCCACATGTAGCACATATTGTGTACACATCTTCTGCCTCAGCTTCAGCACTCTCCAAGCTAGCCAATTAACATCTTTCTGTCCCTTGTTAGTAGAGAACTGTGATGGAAAGCAGATCTTTTTACTACAGTATGAGTATTTAAAATCTGAACCAACCTTCAAAGCTTTATTCTACCCCTATGCACAACCAACACATACATTCCCTACATGTACATGTTCTTTCCCCAGTAGGTATACACATTTTCTCTTCCAAACCTCAGAGTATTTTTGGTTACTGATAATGCACACAGACCAAAATGTAATTAAGCAAATAAATACCTGACTTATTAGAAGAAAAACTGTAGTTCTTATGCAGAACTGTAAAAAAAATTCTGGATCCTGCTCTGAGTTGTATGTAGAGCACATGGAGCTCTACTGGAACCATCAGTCCCTTTTCCATGGAGACCTGGGATCTCAGCTGGAAAGTATCCAGTTGAACTTCCAGGGAAATCAGCAGCCAATGTTGTTTGTGCAAGTATTCAACTTAAGAGCATGTGACAAGCACCTTTTGCATTACAGAACTAAACCATTTGGGGACAAAATTGTCAAAGACCAATTCAGAACCAGCCCAACAGCCAGCTTCAAGGATGAGGAGCAGCACAAGTCCCTCTCGCATCAATGGTATATTTGAGGTTTCATTGTCGGTGAAAACCGTGTGGTCCACTGCTATGAGAAGATGCCAATGACGTGCAAAAAATCCCTTTAACTGTAAATGATTTTTGTACTTGGAGAGCAGAACAATATGCATCATCTCACAGCTTTATTCTCTTAGTCTTTGGTCCACATGTGAACAACTCTGTGGCCTGTGCCCTAGCTAATCACTCCACCTCCCACACAGCATCTGGAGCAAACCCTAACCATTAATCAGAATTTCCTACCCCCTCTCCATGCCACTGAGCCGCCTCCTCCTCCAGCATAAGCCCTCCTGGAACTCCTGCTTGCCAATAACCGTTTTGCCCACATGACCAGATTTACAGTCTGCTCTGGGATTACCTGTTTTTCCTCTGACTGCTGCAATTCGCATGACTCATTTGCAACATGAAGTGCTAAATTGCCTTCCTATGCCCTTTTCTGAATATGAGCAATTATGAGAGAATCTGAGGCTTGCAAAGGAAAGCCCTGCTTACACAATTACACCTGTGGTGTAGCTGTCAATTCCTGTGCTTAGAGCAAGGCAGCAACAGTAGAAGCTTTGGAAGAGCAACATGTTTGCTCCAAGACACGGCTGCAGACATATCTCTGGATCAGGAGGGAAAGGAGCATAAAAATAGATTTTTAGCAGGTTTTAACAGTATCTGAGATCATCGTGCTAGCAAAAATCTGAATTCCCATGCCTGAGTTCTCATCTCTTTAAACACTCTGAGGTTAAGAGGCACACCTCACAGCACTCTGCCGTGACTCCCCTGCTTAACTGGGAGAACTGACGAGGTAGGGAGCTCTTTTTCCTGGATGGAAACTTCTCACCATACTGCATGCTTTGAATAGCATGGATTAGAATTCCACCTAGCATAGGGCGGATGGTGGGAATGAGAGAGGAAATGCAGCGAAAGGAGGGATTTCAGCCTCTTGGAGTTAATCCAAGGGAAGGAGGTTTATTCCATTACTCACATGCTTGTTAAATCCCATTTTGAGCACTCCAGTGTGCACAGACTGTGTGCACTGCAGTAAGTTTTATTCGGAATGAGAACGACTGAAAATCTTTTTCCTAATAGAAAAGCAGTAGATATATGAAAAAAGGCACTGAGGGAGAAAAGGGTGGGGCAACCTTACTTGTTCGGAGTGGCAGGCTACCCTGTGAGAAGTCAGTCTACTTTAAATGTTCCATATTCCTTAAATTCATACAGAATTCATTCTCAGGAAAACCTTTAACATTCAACCTCCAGGAAAACATACCAACTATATTTATACACATGTGTATATAAGTGTTTGCATCCCCTCAAGTTTTTATTCTATTTCTAAACTGAACAAGTAGCCAGCTTCCCTTTCCAGATCCAGTGCTGGTAGATAAACCCACAAAAACATTCACTTTTAGCCAGCATTTGAAGTTCCAGTAGAGCACTGTTTATGCACGGGGTAACTGAAGGATGCTGAGGCTCAGCATGGAGTGACCCAGCTCAGCTCAGCAGATCACCCTGTTGGGCAGAGCCGCTTCATCCTGCAACGACAATTAGCTCTTTGGCGAGTTACTGCTTTCTGGTACATTCTGTTTATTTTTATCACAGCCAGAAATCTGCCCTGATACCTGGTGCCAAAGTGTCCAGTGGAGGTGACAAGGGCCTGATCCTTGCTTGGAAGTGCCTGGGTGCTGCCCCTTCACAGATAGCATGGATCTAACCCAGGCTTTTACAAGCAGAGGTTTAAAAAATAGGAATAACCAGAACCTAAGCATTTCTTTATAGAGTGGAATTGAGTCAACCCACCAATCATGGACTTGCTCTACAGTGATTACCTTCCCTCAGCTGTACCACAGCAAAGACGGGGGCCAGAATTTGTAGTTTCCTCCTTACTGGAGATACATAAAATAGTATTTTAATAGAAATGTACAGAACTCATGTAGATGCAGTGTAAGATTAATTCAATAATAAAAAGTCAAGTAAGTCTTTCCTGCAGACCATTTGAAGACCACAAAGAGACGACACCAAGAAAATGAGAAATCAAATAAATCACTTCAATTTTTTGAAGCACAAACTTGGGGCAGACAAGACACACTAGCATTATTATTAAGTAGAAATGTGCTTTTGTATCCAAGCATTAGCTCCTTTGCGCTACCTTGTTTTGCCTAATCTCAGTGTGCTTTATACACAGGAGGAAGCCACTACCAGCTTTGCAGACCAGGAATCTGAACCATGGAGGAGGGTAAGGCAAATTCACCAGCATTCTAAAAAAATCCTACACCAAACAAACCAGGAAAGAGAGCATCAGGAATAACTCTTCCATTAAATACTTCAAGAGGGGTGAAGTCTGTGCTGCTGTAAAATAGGTACAAGCAATAGCTAACAGGAAACAGGGAGGACTTACCACCCAACCATGCCATGAGAGGCAGCACAAGCTGCATTAGGACATCATTCCTCCTGCCCTGCAATGGGAATCAGCCTGAGAAAAGAATATGAAAATCCAGCCTTGACTTCAAACAGTAACATGCTTTTCAAAGAACAGCATGTACTGGAGGCTGATAGGTAGTAAGGCTGACAACTCATCACCCAGCATTTCTCCGCTGTACGTGAATTTCTTTTTTAATCACAGACTCCCTGCAGCATCACCTGCTGTGTGATGATTTAAGGGTAATACTGAGTTCCGAAGAGATTCTTAACCAATCATTAATCATTGGTCCATGTTTTGTATGCCTGGAGGAACTGAGCTCAGCTAAAACTGAGCTGAGGATAACTTTCCCAATCAGTCACAGTCTAATGATTTTTCTCTAAAAATGCTATATATGGCTTGATGCTGCTAAAAGTGCCCTAGGTCAATAGTTCTGGCTAGTGAAATTGCCTGTTCAGAAAGCAAGAGGTAGCCAGGGTAGAGCTTTGGAGAGCTCTTTTTTTTTCTTTCACTGCCAATTTCTTTTGGTACTTTAACCTTTTTAACCCAAAACCTAGGTGTTTCCAAAAATCTGCATCAGCCACACCTTTAATGCAGGCCACAGTGTTCCAATTTTCATGCTATGCTGCCTTTCCCATCCTCTAAAGCAGTCTTCTTAAAGAGGCCTTGAAAAGGAGGCACCAAAGTGATCTGTCATGCTCCCATTTCCAGTTCAGTAAAGCTGGAACTATTACTTCCATCGCTAGCAATTCCTGCAGAGGATAAATTCATGATTGCTATCATACGGATGCATGGTGCTCATATATGAGGTCTCTTTGCTAGTAGAAAACTGGCATAAAACAAATTACTATACTATTTGTGATGCCAGCTCTGAACATGGGAATTTTCACATCTGCACTAGGCCATCTATCGTGAAGTTCCCTGGATGGCCAGCAAAGCCAGAGAGTCCCCAGACTGGAAGAAATTAGGCATTTTCTTTTCCACATCTACTCAAAGCAGCAAAGGTCAGCTCTGTTTCCCTGGCTGGATACTGTCTGTGGGCTGCTGGGCTTAACATCCACTGCTCACACAGGCAGAACAGCTTCTGAATTGCTGGAGAAAGCCCTGAGCTATCTCAGGGGTCAGTCAGGGTAAGGGAAGGACTCAAGCCTAGCAGAGGATCCAATCCCTAAAAGCCAAAGCAGAAAGAGCTTCCTTAAGAGTTCACTTCAGCTTAAGCAAGCCCAGTGTAAAGCCAGTGTAGGGAAACACCTTACCTTTCAGGGGGCTATTTGGCCCATATGGATCCAGCTCCAGCATGCCCTTCTGGACTGGTATCTCTGAGCTGAAGCAAGTGCCCTCTTGAGCATCTGCCTTCCTGGATCCCACTTTTATGGGGACAGAAATTAATATTAATGGGGCTGTATCACATAGTTGCACTGAAATGCCATTATCATTATTAAATACCATCAGCCTTCACCGAATTTCCACCTGTTATTGACAGATATAATTATCTGCTAATCTCAAAAAAGGGGCAGTCAGCTTCAGTAAAAACCCACGACATCATTACTTTTAACCTTCTCTTTTTAGCACCATGCTAAATTACTGGGGTTCTGCTGTGTTGAAGATGGACACATTGCACAAGTGTCACATTTGGAAAAGCCCAGACCTGTTCCAACAATCAGGAGGAAATCAAACAAGTTGTACTCACTTTTTCTACAGAAAATATTTATTTGCAAGAAATGAAAAGCATAACATATTCCACTACATACATATTTAGGCTACAAAAGCAGGTAGTCTGTTCTCTTGTAGAATCAGGTGGGTGATTTAAAAAGGAAAAACAGCCATTTCTTTCCACCCAATGGACATGTTTGCAGTGTTAACAATCAGGTGGGACCCTATTCAGATGACAGCACTTGTACAAAAACAGAGGTCACTGAACACACAGACACAAAGTTAAATAGACATGGCAAGAGAATAGAGGTATCTGCAGTGAGAAGAGGCCCAGTGAAGTTTACCAAGGAGTTTTGGAGGGTGGGCTTCTGCACTAGTATCACTGTCCATGTCATTTTAGATAGTTTTAAACATTTGCAGAAACCCATACTGCATTCACATGAACAGAGAGAAAGATCAGCTGAAGTGTGTGTCACAGCAGAGTGACTTAGTCACAAGGTGCTGTTTTGGATGGCCCAAGGCAATGGATTTGGCCCCGGATATGTATTTCTCTTCATGAGAGTAACACCAGGTAATTTACCCATGGAAGGCTTATCAACTCTCAGGAAAACTGTGATGTATTTGCATCTGAGAGCAAACTGCTTCCCCTCACTGGCATCCCACTGCGTCCATGGGGCAGTCAGGGCAATCATGCTCCCAGGGAAGGGGGAATCTTTAGGTCCTCTCCCAGAAGACCACTCAATAAATTATGTTCCTTGAGCTATCAACTCCCAGGAGCCACCTTTTAAGGCTAATTTACAACACTTACACACCAAAAAAAAAAAAAAAAAAAAAAAAAAAAAAAAAAAAAAAAAAAAAGAAGATTCAAAGCCATAACTCTGCAGAACAAAAATAATACCAGAATATACAATAAAGCCTAAAGTAACTAATTTTTTGTACCAAGCCAGAGCTTCCCTACAGAAAGGCCAGACAGTCTATGCATACACACAAAATGACACAGTGCAACAACATTCAGTCGACAAATAATCACAGCACAGTCTTCAGACAGCAATTCACACAACAGTTTTACAAGTGCTCAGTGATGTGGAATGTGAACAGGTTTCAGAGAGGAAGGGCTGGACCTTCTGTTGCATCCACTTGAATGTGCCCTGTGTGTTCAGGTAGAAAGCCTTTATTTAGTGACACTTACTACATTAACGAAACAACTCCGTGTTGTTGATTTAATTATTCATCATGCACATGTGCACAGATACACACACACACACACTCATTCTTGCTAACTGTGCAAATGAAGAAAGCAAGACGCCGTTACATCAGCACCATTGAGTTAAAATCTGGGAAGGCAAAGTCAGATATGAGCAGAGTTCTGTTAAAAAAAATAATTACCTGCCTCTGCTTCCCCCCCACTCTCCTCTCTTCCACTCCCTTCATTATGTACTGCTAAAGTTCAAAAAGATTTTTACCTGCTGTTAGGAGGGGAAAGTGGCATACAACCTAAAGGTCAGATATGCATAAACAGGACTTCATAGTATTAAAGACCAAGGGGAAGAGGAGTAAAGCTAAGCCTAGTGGGGAACTAATGACAGAGGCTGTCATTGCTGATTTATGGAATCAAGAACTAGGTTTCCTCGTGATGTCAGGTGCCTTCACCTGCCCTTTCTTTCAACCTTTCTGTAAGACAAACAAAGGTAGGTCTACAAATCCAGCTTTCCCATGTTCAGTTCTCACTGATTCAGTTGCAGCTCTTGGAGAAAGAGTATGGAGATCAGTTTTAGGATAGACAAGAAACTACTGCTAATAAATAATATCCAAACTCCATTTCAACATCACAGATTAGAGGTTCCTGCAAGATGCGCTCTTTTCTACACAGCAATTCAATTAATTTACCTTGGTAAAGCAGAAAAAGGCCTGACATGAAAATTACAAGAACAAGTTGCAATTTCGCTCTGAATTTGGAGTCTCCAGTGGATGCTGATCACCCAAGCAATGAGTACTAACTGGGATCACACCCTCAACGTTATCTCTGAATGCCCAATGTCATTTTAATTGGCTATGAGAAAGCTACAATACTGACTGAATCCTCACATCTTATTTCTATAGACATTACTTAACATGTACGTCAATTCGTTCATCTTTTCAACCCCCAAAGTTGTTAATCCTTAACCGTACATAGTGCAAAACCAGTAACACATCACAGCACTACACTACTTATATAGGCTAGTATAACTTTTGTAGCTACGAAGTCCTGACCTATCATTTCACCTTCAGAACACAAAATGTTCCCTTTTTAATTAGCGACTTGAGAAAGAAATATTTTAGTCACCAAGAGTATAAAAATACTCTGTATTCCTCTGTTCTTAACTGCGTGGGTTTTGTACAATGGCCTCTTGGCATTAGCTAGAATCTAGAGCCCAAATACTCAGTGGAAATCCCTCCCAACGTAGCAATTAGTATCATTCTTTTACTTGACCTACATTCTAAATGCGTCTAGACAGAATTTACCACTGATAGTTTGGGGGGATGGGAGCAGAGGGGTGGGTTGGCTTCTTTAGCAGGGAAAAAAAAAAAGTTTGTAAATTGATTTTTATTCTATGTTAAAAAAACCAAGACTATGTAGACATACACTGTTATACAGAGCAATATGGGAAAGGTCCCCTGACAGTACAAATCAGACCTGTAGCCCTCAAGAGCAGTATGTAAGAAGCATGCTGTATTGTATCAGGTGGGATCTGGCCTAAGAACCTCAGTCTAATCCATTAGTCTGTGCTGCTGAAAAATATTGAATGGTACAGATGAAACAAAAGAAATGCAGCAGAGAAGTATAAATAGCCCAGGGGGAAAAAACCCTAACATTATCTACACACTAGTGACATGCTTAGAAACAGCACACGCCCTGTGCTTGATACTTCTTAATTATATATATATAATAATGCCCTACTTTCATTTGTAGCTTATCTCCCTAGAAGCAAAGACCCAACAGATCTAGACATGCTTTAAAGCTATAGGCCAAAAGGTAAGTTTACTAGTGTGTATAAAATTGTGCTGACAAACAGCATATTGTTACAGTTGGGGACTCCAAGTATCACTCCGGTCCTCTGCTGGAAATGGAAATCAAGTAGCAACATAAAGCCTTTGCTTACCACATCCATACACACACGTTATTCTACAGCCCCAAGTCACTGATCACTGCAGAAAGCACACTGGCAGAAGGTTTAGCCCTCAAGTAATAGTGCTGAGCTAACTAAAAGCACTTACACCAGCATCCTCCCTGAACACACCTTACTACTCCTTCCTTATGCCCTTAACACAGAGCACATAAGCTGCCTCTCCACATGGTGTGCAGTGCATCAACATTCACACTGGGGTCACCCCTGGGCTGCTGATGGCAGGGCAATGGCACTGTCCTGCCTCCTCCATCCCCCTGCTAGGTATGTAACATGGGCACAAGCTACCTCTGGAGAAAGTGAGGTCTTTGCTGCTCAACAACATGTGAGGAGGTGATGACAGAGGATTCCTTGGCCCCTCATATCTAGCAGAGAAACCTGTTCTATTAAGGCCCCTGAAGAAAAATGATTACAAACATACCCAAGTAAAGTAAAGGTTTTCATTATTATAAAGAAGTAACATGTAATAGCATAAATCCCCAAGCAATGTGTGTGCTAGGTCAAGAGATTCCCCAAAAGAGTACCTAAAAATAACTTAAAGGATTACACAAATTAAGATTACAGAAATAGAATAGAAATAGATTATCAAACAGTTGCAAGAAAATCAGTATGGCCATAATGGCTTGGATGAGTTAGTACAGAGGTCTGACCCAGATTGTGGTCATTTAAAAATGCTCTGGATGAAATTATGACTATCTCCCAACCAGATTTGAACCAACATGCCCAAATTAAACAATAAAAAGGCCAAAGTTTTAATGGTGGCAAGTGCAGCACATTTTGGAGAGGAGGGGCTGGTTTGGTTGTGCAAAATCATCTGTCCTCTAACTATTAGGAAATAATTCCCTTTTGGTTTTAACACCATTAAGTCAGCTGTGTCTGCTATGGGAGGTGACCCATGGGCACGAGCTCAGGCAGAGCAGCCTCCTGCTTATGCACAGTACAAACTGCAAGCCTTTTAAGTGGTGGTGTGCTTCACAGCTTGGAACCTCTTCTGCAGAACATTTAACCACTCAGTTGCCCTCAGAGGTGGCAAACCACGGGTGCTCTAGAAAAAAAAAGACCATTAAAGGAATTTTCTAAACTATGACCTTGCCCACTGCCCAGCCATACGGTAATGGAAGGGTCAGTCCCAGCCTTCTCCTGTCATTTTGCTGACCTCAAGTGGCTGAGCAATTCAGCCAGCCCTTGTGGCACCCATCAGTGGTCACTGTTTATGTGAAGCCTTAAACCGTTTAAAAAGAAGAAAAAAAAAATCACAGAAAAGCTGTGGAGAGATACTGGAATGATTCAGAGGACCCAGCAGGATCACTGAGAAGGCAGACAGACTTCAGGGCAGAGACTGACCCACGCGAAGAAGGGAACACTTGCAACATAGACTGCAACAGTATTTCTCCTCTCACTGCCACCTCAACTAAAATAATAAAAAGGCACTTGCATAGAAGAATAGGCATTACCTAGAAAGTGCACCTGTACATCAAAATTCATTACTAGCTCATGGAGTCAGGCACACGTTTCACTGTCACTAATGTGAAACACCTTCTTAAAACAACACAATGGGAACTGATCCACAGTTCCCTGTGATTCATCAAATTCTTTCCATTCATTTCACTGAGTTTTGAGTCAGGCCTGAGGGTGGCAAATAGCATGCCAAAGGAAGAAAGTCTAAGGACAATGAATAACAAGACAGGAGCTGGTGTGATAGCTGCTGTATTAAAATACAAATCTAATATTTTACAAAATAGAATACTTGCAGGAAATATCTACTGTACATAGTAAAAAATTACTTGTAAGGCTAGGTTAGTTTTTCCCTTATTTATCATCAGGAAAAAATAAAAGAAAAAAGAGCTTCAAATTCTTTTTTTTTTTTTTTAAATTGACTTCTTCTGGTAAACTGTAAAGTAGCTATGCTAGCCTGCTGAATTAACATTTTCACATTAAATCCATCTCAATGGAGCCTGAGTGCCTTCTAAAACCCTGCTCAAATCCTGGAGTAAGTTCAACTTGCCACTGCAAGGACAAATTGCAAGAAGCACAGCTCCAGCAAAGGCATGACCAGGCTACTGAAAGAGAGAGGCAACAACAACAGGGGACAAGGACAAAACAAAGCAGGGAGAAGAGCACTGGACCAGGATTAGACCTGAATACTGCTCTTGGCTTTTCCCCTCAACTTGGGCCAGTCACTACTTCACCTCCCTATGTGCTCCATCTCATCCCTCTTTCCACAGGTCTCCTGCCCAAATAATCAACTCCTCAGGTCAGAGGCCATGCAGTTAGTACAGCATATACCACCTCCAGGCCCAGACTGTGCCTAGCTGGGGCTGCTTATACCCCTGTATTTTCAACAAAGTAGTTGGTCTAAGATCACATCTCTGGAAAAGGAGGTAATAGAAAAGTAAGACACATGGCTTTACTTGAGGACAATTCAATTTTAAGGGGAGGGAATGGGTGTTCAGGGATATTTGTGTGTTTGGCTTTAGTTTGCCCAGATCATTTGCAGGGTTAGGGAAGCTCAATTCTCTTCATTACAACTGCCTGAACAAAATTTTGCAAAGCTAATAAATACTATTTACAACAAAAACAGGAAGATGACAAAGAAAGGAAAACACAAGACAATCTGAGACCGGGTCTACATATGAAATTCCATTAATGTATCTAGAAGCCAATTAAATCCATATTGTCCCCTCATGAGGCACTTCTGGTTTAAGACTTACATTGATTCAGTTTGTTGGGAAGGAACTGATAGAAGCTAAACAGATTAGCGTTAAGCACTCTAAAGGGCATCCATCTAAAACACTGCATAAATTTAAACAAAACCTGCTTTCTAAACAGATGTAGTTAAACTAGCGTAAGTCTCCCACATAGAATGTGGCAAGACAGTGACTGATCTTTGCTTAATTTCTCAAGGGTGGAAGCAGGGAAGCCTACCAGGACTGCTTTCAACACACAGAGAAACCTACCCCACTAAATGGTAAAGAGCCTGGAGGGGAGAAGAGAAAGAGCTAGGGGAGGACAATTCGGCAGCATCTCCTGCCCGTGCTCTGAGCTCAGCAATCTCAGGGCCCTTTCTTGTCCCTTCAGAAGCAGGTTACACATGTGTTTCTCAATCCCCACAAAAGGCTCAAGTGCTGTAGACCAGTAGGCACAGAGCTGTGACTAGATTCTGAGCACCATCATGCTGCATCTCCTCTCTCTCTCAATTACCTTCTCCCAAGAAAATTATCACCCACATGCTCTCATTGGGTTTGCATATTTCACTCTTCTACAGAATGCCTTTGTGCTCAGACACACACACACCCACCAGTCACTGGCACACTGCTGGCATCATCTGCCATCACAATTCAATCCTGCCCTTGCAGTATTAGACAGGAAAGCAATAAAAGCAAAGACAGGGACTGTGTGTGAAGTGAGGAAGGGAGTTACAAAGACAAGAAATCCCATCTGTAGTCACAGCCTAACCAGTCCATGCAGAAGTTGAACTCCCTCTGTTTTGTACTTTGGTTCACTGAGGATGACAAGTCAGGGGAACTTTGGTTGAAAATACGTGGGAAAGAGGGAAGTCAAGAAAAAAGGCCTTTTTTATTTTTAAGAGGTGGCATTGACTCTTCTGTCTATTTCAATTATCTTCAGTGTTTCATTTCCTTCTAGTTCGGAGTTGACTCTGTAGGGAACAAAAAACCCAAAACAACACAGGTTAACACTACTAGTCATTTTTAAAAGTGCATATCCTGCTCGAATTGGCTCATGTTAAAAAGACACTCAGTATTCACCAGGTACTTGTCAGTTGGAGTCTGGTAACACAGTGAATTAGTCATCTCTTTGGCTCTAGGCATAACTTTGACACAAGTGCTCAGAAGGCATGCCTGGGGTGATATGGCTCATCCTAGGCCTCAGAACAGCATGCTGACAAACAAAATTCCTCTCTCCGCTGTTTGGTGTGCTTGCTACTGCTTGGTAGCAGAGACTGAGACCTGGGCCAACAGGACAGTGGCAGGACAAGAAAAGGTGCAGTGGAAAGAAAACTTCACACACATATTTAAACCAGTGAATCTCTCTCTTTTCAGAGGCCCCGAAAACTTAGGTTTAAGCTGAAAAAAAAAAAGTGAAGGAACTCAGTGTAGGAACTTAAGTAGTCAGATAATTTTACATGTCAGTCTCTTAAGACTGAGTCCTGCAAACTTCCCACAGTAATGTTTTAGTAAGATCACTGCTGTGACAAGCTCCAGCTCTTCACACCCTAACCTCATAGAAAGCCCAATGAGTCACAACTTCACACTTCCACACAGCTGGGAAAAGCTTATTCCTTTAGGAGACACACAAGTAAGTGCTCAAAGAAGTGGGTAGGCAGAACTAACAGGCTTACAGGGTTTAGGTTTCTGGTAGCTGTCCTACAGTACTGTTGCCACCACTTCTCCAGTGTAACAATGACTTTGCTTTTAGGCTCTCCAGATAAAAATCAAACTACTTCATGTTTTGTCTTGCTTCTGGCCTTCAGGCACAAATGACAGCGACACAGAACACCTATATGACAAGCAGCCCACACTGCACTCACCTGTGTTGCTGCAGGCCCAGCAGCACTGATTTCTCTAGCCTTGTCTCATTGGCTATTGTGAATTGCATGACATCATCCTGCTGTGTCCCTGAAACAGCTTCCAGGGACAGCGTTGTGTACTTGGAAGTGTCTGTTTGCCTGTCACTGCGATCTGCAAAGGAGATCGGGCTTGATGACTCCTCTAGTTGGTGAGGCTCTTCATAAATTAGCAGACTCCTTGACCTCACTACATACAAAGAGAGAATGTAAAAAGATATGAGAAACAGGCAGTTCATAGAACAGCCCTGGTTATTTCAGGAAATGGAAACTGTCAGAGCAGAGCTAAAGCTGAAAAGGGCTTTTCTTTTAATAATGATTAACTGGCAATTTGATAGCTGAAGAAAGAAACCCCAGGAATGGTCCATGTAGGGATCAAAAATCTCTAAATTTTTCACAAAACAAGAAAGAAATTAAATAATCACTCTGATAATATACTGGTTCATTATGGGTATGTAATACTAACAGTTTCCCACTCAGTCCTTGGAGTCTTTGTTGACGCTGGCACCAACTGACAGCAGCTGTGCATGTTAACAGTATGAACATTTCCTACTGAGTAGAAACCCTGCTACCTTTCACAGACCCCTGGCTTTAGTTCCACAGAGGCAAAAATTCTTTAAACAGAAGTACCAAGCAGGCTAGTGGGGGAAAGGCTTTGCCCATGTTTATGAGGTCTGCTGCCATCAGCACAGTTTACCAAGCTATCCTTCTTTAAAAACACAGGTATATATAAAAAATGGCCAGTTTAGAAGCAGAAAAGGAAGAGGTGCTTGGAAGGGGTTAGGAATGGGGGTGGAAAACAAGTGCCCAAGTACAACCAAGGACGGAGCAAGGCTGGAATAGCTGTCACTTACCAATGGAATCTGTGTAGGACTCTGGTGAGGAATGCTGCCTGGGCAACACCATCTTCGTAGCAGAAGGATATGGCCCATAGGTCTGAGAGAAGCTGCCAAAAACTACTGCAAAGCACAGCACCACCATCTGGCAAAGGGAGGATGCAGAAGAGGTAAGTGCATAGCTCTTGAGCCATGTGCACACATCAGAACTGACACTTTACCAAAACAAACCATTTGAGGCCATTTTCACCACTACATACAGGGTCTCTTAGCAGAGGCACATATACAATAACAATTCAGTGTTTCAAAGGGCACATTTCAAAGCTGGAGTTTGTTTTCAATGTCTGCCACCATTCTGACCAATTGCCTTACTTACTCACAAAGCTGAAAAGCCGATAAAGCTGCCAGGTATGTTTTACAGATACTGTCAGGAATTTCCTGACAGGTTATTTCTGCTGCGGGCCTCAGTCTTGTTTCAAAGTGACCGTGAGGCTAGAATATTAGGGGAACAGCTTAGGCCTTGTAAATAATTTCCATCAATTTGTACCACTTTAGGTGTAAAGGGAACTTGCTAGCTGAGTGTAAGGAAGGAAAAGGGCAATGTCTCATTCTACTCATTTTCTTATCTTGACTACTATTACTGAAATAGGACAGAGGTAGATTTACAGCCTCAGTCATATTTTGATTTGGTTGAGCAAGTTTATTTTCACTGGTATGAAAAGAACTGAGCATCAAAAGTCACCTTCATTTTCATTTTACAACCCTAGACACCATTTCCCATATACAATACTGCAGTAAATAAAAAAGCAGGTCACTTGGAGGAGCAGTGCTCCTTCCTTCATCACTGCAGTACCCAACCAAAAGCACAGGCCCAGTCTCCTCCAGAATGTAATGTTTTCCCAGGTCTCACCTACCTCAAAATTAATTTTCAAATCATGAAAAGGAGTTTCCCGAGCTGCCAATTTGCAATTGAGATGCTTTGCAGAGCAAGGGATGTGCCTTTGATCAGTGGAAAGATTCTCATTCCCTTACAATTCCCAGCATTAGGGACACTCACCATAAGACAGGTCCCTGTCTGTGTGCTAGCTGCCTTACACGAACGGGACACTTTGCCAGCAACCATGGCTTGGAGCCTCTGCAACTGCTGCAGAAGTGTTCTGGAAAGCAAAGACAACAGAGAAGCATCACACAAACTGACCTTCTTGTTGGTTAAATAGGTTTTTGTTTCAAATGCCACATCTGGCAATAATACAGCATTTATGATAAGGCAGAGATAATTAAAGTCCTCTCTTTGAAATTACTAACAAGAAATGGTTTTAATTTTACGAAGTTTTTACATGTATTAATGCTGGAACTTTCAAGAAGATCTTTTGCTTTTCCCTCAGCTGATGTCCCAGAACAATTACTTCTTTAGTACTTTCAAAAACCTCTTATAAGTAAATTGTGTTTTCAGTTTTTCTACAAGAAATGCCTCTGGTAAGCACATTAACAAGTGAACCTGCTCTACACACAAGTGACCAGATGCATATAGAACCTGACTCTATGTCATGAATTCAGGAGGAGTTTTGCCATGATTTTTAAAGACGCAGGAGTTTATAACTGCTCTAGTTGGTGAGCGAGGTACCTCCTTTTTCCACAAAACCTGTTCAGTGGTCTGGACCGCATGCTGGATCCTTTTTAAAGAGAAAGTCTTAAAACTGGACATAGACCCAGACATCATTTCTCAAATTCATTTATCAAATAAAACACTTTATTGATATTTGCTAAATCCTTCAGGAGCTCCAAGTGGCTTCAAGTGGCTACTCTGACTGTGTCTTTCAGAGGTCCCAACCACAATGACAACTGCCTGGTGGCTGGAGCCAACAGTCTCAGAGCAGGATATTCTATCTTTCTGGCTGATCTTTTACTGCTGTAGCATCAATTACTGCAGTCAGAATACTAGTCATTTAAAGGGGAAATGATTTTAAAGTATGACTGATACAGGGTTTTCACAGCAGTTTTCACTAATGTGTTTTAACAGAGAAGGAGCTAATCAAATGTCTGTCCTCAACAGAAACTTAGTACAATTTTGTATCAACTTTCTTAAATTTCCTGTTTGTTTCCAACTTTACTTTTCACTTCTCCTGTCTCACAATCTATTGTGGAGGATACCCCAACAAAACTCCAGACAACAGTTTTGGAAACTGTGACGTCAAACACTAAAGCAAGAGGCAAGGTCAGGATGTCAGAGAAAATAGAAGGATTATTTTGAGATCAAACTGGCTAAAAGCTAATTGTAGGACAGACCCAGAGGTGCCTTCACAGCTCAATATACTCTAGTCTGCCTATTATCACAGATTTTTTTAATCATCAATGCTCATTGCTAATTAGGGTTTAATGAATTCAAGGACTTCAAGAATACATTCTGAAATGAGCACAAGGCATTCTCACAGCACAGATTTATCTGGGCCAGCAGATCCTTCTCAATTTACTAAGGAAGGATGTCTTGCATGTTCTTGAGAGCATGGCTTATTCTGCAACTCTTTAAAAAAAGAAAGCGATACGCCTAATTCAATCCTTTATTCACTATTACAGAAAACACAGGCAAATTTAGAAATATAAATAGTGTCCATCACAAATATGAGACCATCCTAATTTCTGCTCTTTTTTTCATCTCTCCCCGGTTCCTCCTCATATCTGCTGCATGGCATAGGGTTCACAAAGACTTGCATACATAAGGGTACATCATTTTCTGGCACAGAACACACTGCATACAGTAATTCCCACCACGTGCCACCAGCTATGTTATACAACAATGCCCTTTTGACCCTGAAATTTCTGTGCTATTATAGAAGATTAAATCTTTCCCCCATGTCAGGCTTGAACCCCTGAGCTTGACACACCAGCACTGCAGAGCAAGGAGGAAGGAGCTCTCCTCCTCCTCAGCTCGGGGGCTGGCAGCAGCAGCAGCAGCCTTGAAATGCTGATCATTCTTGCCACTTTTTGTGGAGGCGTCAGTGAGAAAACAGCTAATGGCTGGTGAGGAAATCAACAGAGAAGAGGCAGTTCTCCTCATTTTGCTCATCTCTGCCTTTTTGTGCTTAATTTAAAAAAACCTGTTGGGCAGAGTGGGCCCAGAGAACTGATTTCAAAACAGTCTCTTTTTGGAAAGTATTATCAGTCAGGTACTCTGAGGTCACTTATACACAATGGAAGATTCATCCCCCACCTTATTTACCAGCTACCTACACATAAAACATCTTTCTTCTCCAAGTCATTTACTTGTTTGAGCACAGCTACTGTCTTCTTCTCAACACACACGGACTCAGCATTTGCAGCTGGCAAGATACAGATGTGTTTGCAAATTATGAGCAAGAACTGAGGCAAGGGCAAGAAACAAATTTGATCAGAGGTGATACCAGTTTATCCTTCCACTGCCCAAAATGGAGCACTCCTTGGTACTTCAATTATCTATTTGAATCTTGAATAGTGGAAGACTAGATTCTAAGGTCAAAAGATTTCCATGCAAAAGCCTTTTACTGGACAGCTGCAGGGAGGATCTGGACCAAGAAAGGGAAAAGGAGCAGGTCTCTGCTCTGCAGAACAGTGACTTACCCTGAACTATGATGCTCCTTCCAAATATCAGCAGAAAGGCCAAGAATGCTTTTAGGGGAACACACTGCTATGGCTAAGTCCTAACAGGGGAAAATGCAAACCCAAGGCAGTGTGCTAAAGGGGTTTGTACCCACAGGGATTATTTACACTGCGTCTGACACATTTCCCAGGGATATTCAATTAGAGGGTCACCTCCGTGGGAAGTGTGAGCATGTTTTCACGCTTTTCTCTGCCAATGGAAGCACCTCATAGGAGAGCTGTAAAGTGACTGATGACTCCTGCTTTTTCTTCCACACTCTGCCAGCAAATTCACTCTGCTTGTGATGTCTTACTTTCATGTGCACATTCGCGTATATTCATCTTCAGAAGGGGCCCTTTCACTGTGAAAGTAAGGAGCAAGTCAAGGCTTCCCTCTGCTTCCAGTGACACTTTGATTAAGGAGAGAAAATTTGTCACTCCAGGACTTAGTCACCTGGGAGGCTTCCTCAATTCAATATTTATGTTTAAAATCCAATATCAATTAAAAGGAAAAAAAGAATACATTTTCTAGGGGACACCAAATACTTTGTTTTAATGAAAAGTTTTCAAAGAATGTTCCTTCTTTGTGAGTAACAAACCCTAATACTGAGAAGGAGAAAAATCATTCTGTCTTCTAACTCTACATAGAGATTCCTATATTTAGGAAAGAGAACAAATCCCAAAGTAAGGTTTTCACTAAAAAGACCACTTAAATCCACCTTTTCTCCTCATTTGAGTTACAAAGAAAATATCCAGCAATTTTTCATCAAAGATATTTCAGCATGAAAACCAATGTTCTGCTCCTCTGTAAATAAGGACTTGCTCCAGGGCTGCTGTGGTTTGTCAACTATTATAAGGGTGGTCTGAAATTAAATACAAATTAAATTAAATACATTGCAACTTAAATCTTGATCCTTCGCTCCTTGAACATGATTTGGTAAAATGACTTTACTGGCGTCAAATAAAGGGACAGCCAAGCAAATCAGTGAAGCCTGGCAGTTTTGGTGCTGATAAACTCTTGGTGGGTCAGACTGACAGGCAATTTGATCTTTAGATGACTGGGAGTTGCAACAGTTGGAGCAGGAACATGAGAACTGGGAGATCATCCCATTTGTATTTAGAAAGCCACTGCCTTTAAGGCACCTGTCAGAGTGCAGGTCTATACAGCTGGTTAGTGTTACTCCATGGGAGCAACTCTAGCAGCTACTTGCATGCATTGTCCATGTGTGGCACTCTCAACCATACACACACTGGATCCTATGTCTATCATTTCTCCAGGAAAAGGAATCATCAATATAGTTATAAATACAGACTCGACAGAAGTGAGAAGCAAAAGTACTTCTCAACATGTTATACACAGCACCAGATGTTTCAATACTGTCTTTAAGCCCAAACTGCCACCAATGCTGGTGTCAGAGAACATGTTCAACCCTCTGGACCACTGGCAGTTTCTGCCTTCATTGTTGGTGCCAAAATGTGAGTGGATTAAGCCTTCTTGGTGAGTGGGACAAGTCAGTTCAATTCTCGGTGCCAGCTTCTCACACCCTTTGCTTTCTAAAACAGCAGTGCCCACATGTTCAGATACTATGCAAAACAAGCAGACTCTGGCTCACTTGTAGCTACAAGACATAACAGATATGCATGTAATAGTGTGCTTCCTTAGTTTTGAGAAAACTGCCTAGGAAGGAACTTGGATGGGTTTCTTTAAAGGATTGAGTCACATGAACTAGGAGAGGTAACATATGCTAGTGTTCTAATACTAAATCTGACTAAAATATTGCAGTCACCCACTCAGAGTAATGAGAATTAAAAACTCTCCTGTATCTTGATCCCCAGCCTCCTGCCTTGCCTTTTAAGATGTGTGAATGCCAAGGACGATGCTCCTGGACGCAATTTATTTGACCACAGCTGCACCTTTCACATTATGTCTTTCCAGATTCAGAATTTCAGGCTAAGGTTGACTTTCAAGGAAGATTCTTCTAAATTTTTTCCTGTTACCTAGAGTAACAAAGGAATTTTTTTTATCAGAAAAAAATTCTAGTGCTACCATGGTTTGGAGCCATATTTTCAAATGCAAGCAGGGTTTCCCTGAAGTCTTAGGTATGTACGTATGCAAATGTGTTCTATATAAAGAATAACATGCTCTGAAAAACTGATTGCACATACTGAAAGGCAACAGCTGTACCACAGTTGTATGTTTTGGAAATTGCCCTTCAGTTTCTCTCAAAACCAACCAGATTATATAAACATGATACTGACTAACAGAACATGGATGTTCATGAACTTTTAGGTAAGTAGCTATAGCCCGATTTTCTAACAAGGTAAAAATCCATCTTGGTCTTCATCTATACTTGAATGCATGTACATTTTAACATGTAATCACAGCTCTTATTTTTCTCTTATCTTTCTTCCACTCTTACAATTTTTCACAACGAAGAACAGCTCCAATGTTTGTAGATCTACTTTTAGATAATACATTTAATAATTTCTTCATTTTTTACTGCAATGAACACTCAAAGTTACAACTAAAGTCAGCTAGTGCTCTGCTTTGGGCATATTAAATAAGATACATGTGTGCACGGCTCTGGTAGGTACTTTGAGAAATAAAGTCCTAAACATATAAATCTATAAACATATAAATCTAACACAACAAATTGACACTGCATAATTTTGACCACCACTGCTCTGAACTTTGATTCCTGACAGTACTTGGGGGTGAAAGTACCAGTTATAGAATGCTGTGAAACCAAGTTCTGAACCATGTGAACAGTCTCTGGATGTCATGCCAAGGCTCTGTGCAAATACTAGTGAAGAAATAAGATGTTTTGAATTCACTGTAGGATGTGGATAATGTATATTAAACAAGGACCTGGAACTATTCTGTTAATGAGATAGTTGCACAGTAAATAAAAAAGTGGCTCTTTGGGGTAAGATGAAAAACCTCATAATATGGCATGTTACAAAATTGAAGCACTTTTACAAACTTCTCAGTACTTCAACTGGAAACTTTAGCAGATTTTAGACACAGTTGCTATCTAAATAGCCAAAAGACCATTGTCATGAATTACAGGAATTTCTGTGCAGGGGGAAGAACATCTGCTCCTCTGCAAGAGATTACAGATCAATATCAATGCTATTGCAGAGGACAGGAAACAATGCAACTCATCCCACATGACCGAAGTATGAAGGATTTGGAGATAGTATCACTTATCTAAATATTTTTAGAGCACTTAACAGGAAAGAATTAAGATAATCAAATAATAGAGAAGATGCTAAAGGTCCTTTCTGAAAGGATGGACAATACCAACAAAGCCGTTCTTGTGAGTGTATCCTCATCAGAGATAAAAACAGCTTGCTGAATTTATCAGAATAAGAGAACAACTCCAGGCTTGACAACATGCTCTCCCCACGTGGATAATCTACAGCTGCACCCTTCCTTAGAGAAGTTGGCTTCAGCACCTCCTGAGATAGATCATGGGAGAGACATACCTACTCCGTACCTACAGAACAATTCCTTTTTTTTTTTTTTTATGTAAAACCACGGAGGATAATACAAGTGGCACAGAAACGGCTTGGCTCTCTTCAAACAAGCAGCAGATGTCTTTATGCATGAGCAGTGTGTGGGAGACACTCTCCAGCAAGTTACAGTGCTACAGGGTCTGGCTCCATGAAATTAGAGATTGGATCCAGAGATTAGAAACAACACATGCCACTCAATTAGCAATACATTGGCTGCCAGATAAGCTCTAGGGCCATTTTCCATGACTGTGGGTCTTATATTCAAAACCCAGCCTCCTCCCCCACTTCAGTGTCACCATCATGTTCAGTGATAATATTCAACCATCACTACAAATGCCTATAACTAGAAGGTGTTAAGAGTGAGCTTACCTAGTACCTACTGATCAGAATTTGCCACACTAAGCATAAGCCAGGACTGACACTGAACTCTCAGCTAACATCCAATTAAATGATCAGCTATTCAACATTTTCTGCCAGGTGTCCTTTGAGAAAGCCATCACTCAACCACCTATGTCTTCAGAAATGAAGAAGCAAGCAGGTGATTTTCCCTTCCAAATGAAGGAAATTATGGAGTGTGAGATGGTTAGAAGAGTGCACAATAATTGCAATGACATTCAGTAGTGCAGGAGGAACTAATAATGACTCTTGAGCTTTGGCACCATAATTTCTGGAAGTGTCATATTCCAGGTCAAGGTCTTCTGGCAAAATGTCAATAAATAAGGAGAATTGGGAGAGTTGGACTGTAGTTTTTTGTTTGAGTCACTAATTAGTTTCTTAAGAGCTCTTCCACTGGGCAGTGGAAAAACTCTAAGAAGAGTGCGAAGAGGTTCCTCAAGCACACCATAGGCTAAGGAGACAGTGTAAGACTCAGTGTAAGATCAAAGCCTCCACGCTTTACATCCCACTGCAGTCACAATAACTTGCCTTCCTCATCTTTCTCTGGCACTAACCCCATCAGATACAGCTACTGTTCACATTTCAAATGATCTCTTAACCTCCAGATTTTCAGTCTTCACTGTAATATCATGCTACAGTTTTGTTCAATTCTCTTCCCTCCTCTTACCTGTTAGTATTCTCCAGGACCTCAACCTTCTTACGCAGCTCACTGTTTTCATTTGAACAGGTCTCAACTCTGCAGACAGCACAATGAAAGAGGAATGTAAAAAAAATCAGTCATTTATTAAAGGAATTGTAAAACAAGCCAAATTTGCTTTCACAGAGAGCTCTGTGATCTTGCCTACATTTAATGAAACGTTACACCAATGAACTTCAGTTATAATTTTTAATCACACTTCATAGCATGAAAAGGTACTACTATGGAGTACCTGCTTACAGTGCTCAACTACACCTACTAGGTGCAGCTCAATCAGGATGGGCTATAACTACTTTTGGCCCCTTGAAATAGCACAGCTAAGGCTCTGCTCAGACTTACTCTGTGCATCGGGCCATTGGAAAGATACTGTAGAAGTCACAGAACAGGTTATATTTATGTCATTACAAGTATTCTGTGCAAAGGCATCCAGCAATCTGGCAAATGCCATGTTTCTGAAATCAGATCCTCAGATTACAAGTTTGTGAGGGCTAATAATCCAGGAGACTACAGACAGTGCTCAAGCCTGTCCCAAGACAGTATTAATTTCTAGACTGTCCCTGGAAATTCCCTAAACTAAAGGAGATTGTAATATAATATGGCAGCTAAGAAGTCCAAGTAAAAATATGGGACTCCTAAAAAGACAAATACGACAATTCTGAATAGCTCCAAGAAGAAAAAAAGTAAAGGGAAATAGCTTTGATATCTGTATGTATAGGGTGGAATTTCACAAGAGTTAACTCTGAGGAAGTGAGACACGGCTATAAAGAGACAAGAAAAAAAAGGAAATTACATCAAGGATATCACCAAAGATGGTACAAGGGTTTTAACAGAACCATCTGGTGAATTGCGTAAGGGTAATACTAGAATACTTGTCTCTTGGAAGAAAGATTAATTTGGGATATAAATCACTAACTGGAGGTTTGGCTCCTACTCACTAAAGGAAGTGGATGGGTCACATGCTATTTTCCTGAGTCCTGCTTCTTTTCCCAGGCAGTCCTGACTCACTCACTTCCTATTTCTGTTTTCATCTGCACTAGAAGACAGAATACACTCACTCTGAATACACCTTTCCCTGGGCACTGCCTATCCACTAGGCCAACGCAGTTGCCTGAGGGGAAGGCCAGTAACAGCTGGGTCTTGCCTTATTTAAGGTGTAAAGTGTTTGCTGGCACATTAGGCATGTGCTGCAGGCAGGCACAACTCTGACCCTGGACGAGCAGCAGACAGGACCAGGGCCTTTTCTCAGTCACAGCCACGAGGTGGCAGCTGGCACTCTGCGCACAGAACCGTCCCAACATCCACAGCTGGATCCCTTCCCAGTTCCACAACTAGGGCTATTGGCCTGCTTGAAACAGGAAGGAGGCTGGCTTACTTTTTTTCCAGACTGTCCATGTATTCTTTCTTTTTTCTTCTACTTTCCTGGGCAGAGATCTAAGGAAAAAGGAATGAAAACACAAAATATTTGCATAGGAAAAAAACCATCAAAAATTAATTAATAAACTGGTAAAAAATGCCAGTGTTATTAGATTGAAGCCTCTGTGATCTCATTTCTACTCCTGGCAAGCAAAGCACTGACTTGATCTGTTTCCACATTCTGAAGCAAGACTGCTCCTCTCAGTCACAGGAGAAAGATCATTCCCTGCTAACCTTAGAAAGTAAATCAGATTCATCTGGAGAGAATATCCTAGGACAAATACTGATCCCAGGACAATGCCCTGTATCTGCAAGAGGAAAAGCCCATGTATTAGAAAGCAGCTCTGCAGACAAAGACTTGGGGTTCTGATGAACAAGTCAAACATAAATCAGCAATGTGCCTCTGCAGCACCACTTGCCAACCGAATCTGGATCTGCGTTAATGAGATTTAGGTAGCAGGTCAAGAGAAGTGGTTCTTCCCTTCTGTTCAGTGCCTGCAAGACCACAGATGAGTACAGCCTACAGCTTGTGGCTCAGAAGTAAATACTTTGGATGTACAGAAGCAAGCCCAGAGGCAGACTGCTGCTATAATAAGCACACTGGAGCACGTGACATTTCAGGAAAGGCAAAGAACGCCAGGTTTGCTCAGACTGAAGAAGAGAAGTCTAAGGAGGGAATCCTGTTGCTGTCTTCAACTATCTCACGTAGCAAAGACAATGTCAGACTCTTCTCAGAGGTCTCAACAAAAAGGCAAGAGATATCAAATACAAGTTGCAGCAAAGGAAATTCCAATTACATATTAGGAATTCTATTTACCTGTTTTTACCACAAGAGTGGCTAATATGGAAACATGTTGCCCAGAGATGCTGGGGACTCATCACCCTTTGAGGCAGTAAAATGTGACTGGACAAGTCCCTGAACAACTTACTCTAAACTGACCCTGCTTTCCAAGCTGAGTGTTGAACCAGAGGACTTCCAGAGATCCCCTTCAATGTAAATCACTCTGATTCTATGAAAGTGGTACATAAAATGCACAAGATCACTTCCAAAAATTTCGAAAAACTACATTACAAGACCAAACTCCAATTCAGTGTGGATCAATTTACAACTATATCTGCAAAACCACTAACAGAATACAGTAATCTTCAAAGATGTGGTAAAATCCTCTAGAACAAGTGAGTTGGCCAGGTCTTAAAAAAATTGCAATATTCCCTATCATTAGGCTCTTCTCCGTGTTGGAACAAAAATTAAAAAAAGGACTTGTAGGACATTTGACAGCCTTGGTATCAACCATTCATTTACAGGACATTGAATTCAGTGATCAAAAGACTAGTGCATCAAAATACACAGTCATATTTTAAAGCAGGAAACAGAAAAAAAACCCTTCATCGCCATGAAAAGAATAGAGGTCTTTGCCTACCATAAGGGTAGGATTGTACTGTTTTTTAAATGGAGCCAAGCCACAGCAACTTGATACCCTGCCTGCTAAATACTCTATTGTTAAAGGGTTCAGGTAAATACCTGGGCTGAGGCACACTGTCACAGTGACAGATAATTTGATGGATGAGTTTAGGAACAAAGAAAACTACTTCCTTAAAAGACAACTTACAGCACTCAACAGTACCATGGACCATTACTGCGTAATTCTGTGGCGTTTTTTAAAATGAAGGACAAGTAGGAACTACCCAGAAAAGCTAACTTGTATTTACCTTGTTTTTTATTTTCCTGCGGATTTTCTTCAGCACTTTTTCCTCTGCTTTTGTCAGGGGCAGTTTGGTAGGGATTGGGTACCCCTCTGCTATCAGTGTCCTCTTCTCCTCCTCTGTCAGGATGAGTGGGCCAGTCCCCTGCAATTTCTTCAAGGGTCATAAAAATCAAAAAATATATAACAGTAAGTGCACACAGTCCTAGAAAAAAAGGCTGTTAGGGAAGAGAAGCAGCAGCTCTCCCACTTCAGAGAGGACCATACCTACTAGAACAACAGCCTCCCGCCATTGTGAATGTGTGGAAGACCTTTTAAATAACTTCCACTGAGGGACCAAACCCTTGGGACAGGATTCCCTCCAAACAGTTTTTCTTGACCCAGCTCTATACATGCTGAGGCCAACTGTAAAACTCTCATTGGCTGAAACAGGGGAAGAAACAAATGAGAAGCACTACTGAAAATCCCTTCCCAAAGATCACCACTTGCTTCTGACAAGACAAGAGGACAGATGCAGATCTACCAGAAACAGGTTAACCCAGCAGGGCTGGACCCTAGGCAAAAACACAATCCATGGTGGGATAAACCTAATAACACTACTGAACTCTGTGTCAGCTTAGAGGAGAGGCACATGCTGTTCTCTGTGGGAACAGAACAGACTAGTGAGCAAGAATTACTGGATTTGCAGTTTTGACCAGAGACAAATTCATCTAAAGGACAGCAGAAAGTTATCAAATCCATGTCAAAACCAGTAATTTAGGGGGAAAAAAAGAAAAGAAAAAGAAAAACAGAGAGACAGACAGTTGCTGGAGAAAGCCAACTTACATGTGGTGCAGTCAGGAGAGGGGAATTGGACAGTACTGAAGCTGTGCGTGATGCAACTTTAGCCGTGGCTTGTAGCTGGATTGGGCTTGAAGGAGGGAGTGATCTTGCTGGGCTCTGCCCTCCTTCAGAGTCACTGCCATGGCTGCTGGGAGGGGTTGGAGGCAAATGCAGGGGATCCACTGCTGAACAGCAAGAGAGACACAACATAACATAAGGTTTTGAAGTGCTAATTTAAATTGCCACTAGAGCTGCCATCACCATCATCCAGTTTCCAAGACCAGGAATGTCTGCTAAAAAATGGATCAAGCAAAAGTAGCAGCTTGGAAGATGTTTGGAGCATGCAGGTCTCCAAAGGAGGAATGAAATGCAGCAGCTATCTTTAGGTTTGACAGACGAAACAGGGATCCGTGCATATGCTCCAGTCATTTCTACCTACACTTCAGCGTCTTCTTCAAATGACTTGAGGTTTAAGTACAACCTAAAGTACAAGTTCCCTGTTCCTGGGAAACCACATTAACAGAGGGGCTCCAAGCCAGCACACTTTCTCTCCAAAAGCAATAGTATTGTGTAGCTTTGCTGTGGATTAAACAAATTGCCAGTATTTTTCAAGGGAAGGGATCACATCCAAGGTGTTATGTGATCAGGGAGGAGAGAAAGTCCTCCTAAGGACTTGGTTTGGCACAACTGGGAAAAAGTGACTGACTGACAATCTAGTGACAGCAAAGGTTTCAATCACTGATGGAGCAGGAACAGCACAGGCAGTGACCACAAGAACCTCCCTCACACTGTCGTAACTTCTACTGTGCTTCTACCCAAAAGAACCTGTGCTAGAGTTGTCAAGCAAAGTGCTGCTTATAACCAAATGTGTCTGAACCTATTCCAGACACATCTCACCTACTCTTCTTGCATGGGCAATTTAGCAGATGTCCAAAACAGCTATAACTAAGTCATTTTTTCTCTGAGCTAAGTCTACAGCAATTAAATTTTGAAGTAGGAAGATACAGGGCTAATTTGACACCTTCCATTTCTCTTATGCTTTGCAAATTTGAGTTGAAAAGACCAAATGGGTGCTGAGGGAGGATGGAAAAAAATAGTAATAAAAAAAGCTATAATACTCTTTTTGTCTCAAATCTTAACTCTTGCAGTTGCCAGAAGAGGAAATGTATTCGAAAAGCAGCAAGGCCCACAAACTAAGCAATCAAATCTATACCCTGGGTTGAGATACAGCCTCCCAGGCTCCACCTGCCACATCACTTGCTTCTCTTCCTAGAACAGTACTACTTACCTACAGAAATTAATTCACCAGCAGAACATCAAGTGTTCCTAAGTGAAATGCAGTTATCTGCTCAGATTTCAGGCCAAATATTTGGCTCTTTCAAAGTTTTCTTGGCTTTAACAGATTATGTGCTGCAAAACTGTGTTTAACTTTCAGGGCAAGGATCATTGCTCCTCTTTCCTCATTTATAGCTTAGTGCAAAGAGATCCTGGTTGTTCCTAGAACCAATATATTACAAACAGATTCCCCTAACTTTTATTTTCACATAAATTTGCTTTTGTATCAGAGGTTAACAGTAAAGTTTTCACTTACACTCTTCACATTTCCTATGCCTTAGTTGTCTCCTCAAATTGATTTATTTTCTATCCTAAATAATCCTGTACTTTAAGAATTCAGTCTCCCTTCACTACAATTACTAATATCCTACAGACAAAAAGGGATCATTTTCTTTGTGATGAAGTAGAAAAAAAATTAAAAAAGAAAGAAAAACCCACATAAAAGGGTCAGAGAGAGTCTGGCTCTTCAGTAGCCTGAGTTGAATCCCTAGAAAAAAGCAGCTTCAGCCTGAAGACTAACATGGTGAACAAGGAATCCAAATATTTAATCACGGTAAAGTATATACATTGTGCATTCTGGTTATCACCCTCTACATTTTGGTTTGGTATTTAACAGACCTTCCTTAGAAGAGAGGTTCAGGAATTGATCCACTTCATGGGGCTCCAATTTAATCTCTGGAAGAACTTTCTGGGTCAGTGGTTTCACCTAGAAAAGAGAAATTTACATCATGAAAACCCAAAGTCCACATCTTAAAAATCTTAATAGAAGGATGCAAGGATTACTTCTCCATAAATGGAGAGGTTTCCTCTCCTCCTGCTCTGCTACAGACAAAGCTTTAACTGCTTAACACAGTTTGCTAAACCAGGCTACCGAGAATACTGCCCTGACTACTCCCACTGTGGCTTTCCTTACTACTATATTTAGCTAAATAAAAGATTATGCCTCAGAGATGACATTTCAGAGTGAAAGCTAGCAGGCAACCCACTCAAATTACTTCTCTTAGCAACAGAGCTGCTGCTAGGATTTGCTGGACTGCACAGTCTGTTTGAGCAGGGACAGAAACAGCCCTGGGAGAGGGGGAGAGCCTGTTGAAGACCACTGTCATGCGGGAGCAAGAGGAAGGCACCAGTCACTGGGCACCAGGTTGTCAGCCCCAAGTTTAATTCACAGTGTGGAGGAGCAGGAAAAGATACAGTCACAGCTGACTGATGCTGAGAAGACCCCTGGTTTTCCCCACTGACAGGGCTGGGGCATCAGTCTGCCAAGTTGCTGCCCAGAGTCTCTTTGTGTGCTACAGTCCCAGGCTTGAGGAAGTCAGTCTGGCACATCAGCTTTTTAATTGCAGCCAAAATCTCTCTCAGTAAGCTGTATAACTAATCCATGCAATATCAATGAGCCACCAGCTTGTCCCAATACTCTCTCCACAAATCACATCCCAAGCTACAGCAGGACTGTGTAGGGGGAACAGCACATTCAGACTAAAAGAGGGTTACAGGAAACTTGTGTTTAATTTTTTTCAGTTTCTCATAAAATAGTTTCTGTTGCACATACTTCTGACCCACATCCAAGGGGAAACATTTATTTTCAGCATTTACCAACTCCATCCAGCCTGGAATGACATTTCACCCTGGGGACTGAGAACAGTCATGCTCCTTCCTCTGCTGACTGGGGACCCTGGTGAGCCATCAGCTGCTGCAGTTCATTCTGCTTAACCCAACCACAGCCAAAAGAAGCTCTTTAGAATGACCACTGGCTGCTTCAGCTGTGGCCAGAAAGGCATCACAACGCTCCTTACGAGGCAGGCTGGTGGGGAAGTAGCAGCAGCCTGAAATGTCAAATATTCATAGATCTGGGAAAAGTAACTGTGCAGGCAAACAGGGAAACTCTCCAGTCAAACCAAACAAGGAGATTTGTTCGGATTAGAAGGCTCTGCACCACTAGGGCAAGTTACTATGAAAGACAGTTACCTTGTCACAGGCTTGATAGAGCAAATGGATTAGTGAGTTCAGGTGCAAATGGTTCATTAGAAACTGTTTAAATATTTTCAAAACCCCAAGAGCCCCGGGCTTTGGGGCTAGCATAGAAGACAAAACTGTGCATCCAGCCATTAAGACACACAGATGCAGTTAAGTATTTTGAAACACAAGCTCTTACAGCAGTAGTGGGACACCAGCAAACATTAAAAAACATTAAAGCAGACTGCAGTGTGCACGCTGAATTGCCAAGCTTTGGCACCAAACAGAATGCACTGCCATGCAGTCTTAGAAGAACCTATAGCTAATTGTGCAGTGAGGAGAACAGGAAGTCTGCAAATACCAGGGCATCTGTCTGTAGTTCAGGTCGTCCTCCCTCCAGCGACGTGGCTGTGACAGTGAGACTGACTGAGGGAGCAAGGCCTGATGTCTCACACAACCCTGGCTCAGTCTTTACTGATGCTGGAGTAAACTCTGTAGCCAGACACCATTCCTCATTTTCCAGGTCACCTGCCAGGGAAGGAAATTGCACACCCCATGTTTAGGTCAGAGACAGAAAGACTACAACAAATGAAAATAATGTCATTCCTCCTCTAGAGAAGGGAAACAAACACAGAAGACATTTCAGTCTATCAACAAAACTCTGCCCTTACTATTCAGCTCTCAGTCAATGCACACAACCATGCCATTTCAGGGCTGTAACCTAATCCTAGCCCCAGGATACACAGAGTAGCAGCGAGGAAAGACACAGAGCACTAATCACTGTACACTGCTGAAAGCTGCTAATGCAGAGCAGAACAAGACTAAACAAGCCATTGGGTAAAGCAGCCAGGGAGCCATGTCCTCAATACCCTAATGCCTGCTGACTCAGTTTTATTCCTCCTTCTAGAGATAGCCTTTAGCCAGACTTCTACTGTTTACAATCATCAAATCGCTCAAATGGTGATTTTTAAGAACAATGTATTTTTCACATTCTCAACTTCAACAGTCTTCCCCCCAAGAATTTATTTAGTAAGTGTAGAAGAGGATATAGGCTTTGATGATTTCACATGAGCACCAGTGCCTCCTCAGAGTCTCTGGGAAGTCACAGCATAGGACGTATATTTTAACTGGCAGCAATGAAATGGGCATCATGTGTTGGCAGAATTGTTCCCAAACCCCACTTATTGCAAGTTCATTAATAAGAGGAAAGTCATGCAGCTTTTTTCTGAACAAAGCTGAAAGGTTGGCCTTGCACTGTCAAGAATTGGAAGAAGGTTGGCATGGTAAGTTTAGCTCCCCATTTCCATTCATGAAGCAGCAACTGTTTGACTTGCTGAGAAGGGACTTACTTTTCCAGGTCTGACATATGATAGAGGATCAAGAACTCAGAAAGACTCGACCTTTAAAACAATTCCACAATTCTATTAACAGACCCTCTTAAAATATAAAACAATCAAATGCATTTTTTGCAGTTGCAATTCTGCCTTAAAACATTTCCTATTCCAATTGCTAGAGTTTAGTTACGTAAGTTCTTTTCTCTTGCAGGACAATATCCCTACACCAGCTGCACTGCATCCCAACAGTGTGTGGCACAGTACCCTGCCACAGCTCACCAGGAGTTGTGAGAGGCATGTTCATTAAATCAAGCAGCTGGAATCTGAAGGCAAATATACATAAAAAAACCCAGAATGCTGATCTTTCTTTCAACACTTCCTACTGCCTTCATACAGATTATTTACTGAATATATGAAATTAAAACATGTCCACTGCAGGACTAGTAAACAGAGTTTTGAATTAACTGCAGGTTGCATCAACATCTTGGGAGGCAGCCAAGGTGCTGTGGCTGTGCCTTAGCATTCTGCAAGCCTGACACAAGGTCCTTCACATCTGAGTGTATCAAGCTGGTGAAATGTCAACAGAGTTCAGCTGCAAGCAGGTAACAAAAATAAAAGTGGGCTTATGGCCTCTGTGTGTCCTTGCTGCTGAGACCACACACACAGAGCACACAGCCACTGGACAGAACCTGGGTGACTGGAAGGAGGCAGAAGAATGTACATCTCCAATGCTAGTAATTACTTTGTGGTGGTACCTAACCTCCACCACGGGCAAGGAAGGAGGTAATATGACACACCAAAGAATTAAAAATGAAAAATACGTATCCTGTAATCAGAAACCTCATGAACAGCAAGACCAGTTCTGCCAGAAGTAACTGTAGAGCAAGGGCTAAACACTTTATTTAAGTGTCTGGAGAGCATACTCCCAAAGCTTCCTGGGAAATGCAGAAATAAAACAAAAAAGGGTATAATTGTCTAAATATTAACTTAGGAGAGAGGACATTGCTCTCCTTCAGCCATCCTTGAGCCTCTACTCACAAACACGAGAGCACAGCTCCCTCCCTGCTTGCTGTGTGTGCATCACTGAGGTAATAATACCTTTAAAGTGATACCTGCCTGGAAACCCAGAATCCCTTTGCAAATATAACTTTCAAATGCCTGTTTGGATAACTTCTGCCAAAATTTCCCCCACATCATGCTGTGCAGAGCCTTCAACTGCTCCCTCTTGCACCTCTGGGTGCCAGCACTATCATCTGTAATCTCCCTTTGGGAGAGAAGGCTATGGATAAATGAGAGCTATCGGTGAAGCCAGTAACTAGCCCTGATCTTTCTCAAATTTGTATCATCATGCAAGTAGAAGAGAAATCTAGCCATGGGTGACCAGCAGAACAGGTCATGTTCTCTAAGGCTGCACTTTATGATGTTAATCACCTCTAATCCCTAGGTTCATGACAAATATTCAGCTGCTCTAAGACAGCAAGATGTGCTGGCCTCCAGCTGGTCATTTTACTCCTCTGGAAGCTGACTCTGCTGATTAACTTGACATCCCTGCCATCACCACTTAGATCTGCATAAACTACTCAGAGTTATTCTAGGCTTAAAAACTAGTCTAACCAGTTTGCAGGGTTACAGATGGTTTCCAGCTACAGCAACACACTGTATTTAACATTGAGATAGCTTTGAAGAACTGCATCTAACACTTCTTTGACACTGCCTCTCATGATGCATGGTGACAGCTGTCATTCCAGATGAATAACTCTGTGAAAGGAAGAGACAGAGGACTGGTCAAATCCCACCTTGACATTCCTCTCGCCCCACTTTTTTCCAAGCCCGCATTACACATTCACTATCATAGTGAGTGTTCTGCTACAAATTACTTTCTTTTGATACATTCCAGCTTCTGAAGTCACCAACAATCTCTCCTCTGCTCCAAGAGAGCTGCAAGGACATTTCCCACTGTCCTTTCTACTCTTTCTGAACTCAGCAGGTTGACATTATTTGAAAATCATTCTTAGTTTACTCTTATCATAGTTCCTTAGCATCGTAGTCTACTCTGTCAAGCACTGTACTGGCAGAGCAAAGTGGCAGCCCTTCTCCCAAAGCCCTTGAGAA
>JAWWEU010000040.1:59885756-59968523 GCA_035583155.1 Acropternis orthonyx | reverse complement strand
TTAGCATCGTAGTCTACTCTGTCAAGCACTGTACTGGCAGAGCAAAGTGGCAGCCCTTCTCCCAAAGCCCTTGAGAATTTTTGCACAAAACCAGAAAAATTTAGGCAAAGAGGAAAAATTGAGCAGGCCTAATAGATTACTGGTCACACAGAGAGGTATGGCACATCCTCCAAGACAAGAGTACTTCTGATAGAGGGTTATGAAGAACCATGAGAGAGGTTTCATGGGATAATGAGAACAAGCAAGAAGGTACATGTGAAATACTGGAATGAAGGACAACAGAGACTGGCTCAAGGGACCCACTGGAGAAAAAGGGACGGTCTTCTCCAAACCAAGCAAGATATGCTGTGGAAAGAGTAAATGACTGATGTCAAGAAATTAGAGGTGTTTATATCTGACATCATCGAGGAGGTACATGTGAACTACTGAGGCAGAGTCCAAAACAAGAGGCTGAGAAAATAATCTTCATGATGGTATGTATTCTAGATGGATATGAATAGGGCAACACCATATCCTCCAAGGCGAGACAAAATAGGCTGCAAGTCATTCAGATATAGAGGGAAGAAAGCCTAAACAAGAGATTTACCTAGCGAAATGGCTAAGAAAATACACATCCTACATATTGTCACTTTGGCTGTTAAAAATCTCTTCTCGGGCTTCAGAACACAGACTCCAAAGTTCCCTGTTGAACAAGTGATCCTGGCTGTCAGTTCCCTTCCCAGCTGGAATTTCCTATGAACCTCAGAACTCTACCATGCAATGACTGTTTAGATGAGAAGCATTCCCCTTTACCTACCCTTTCAAAAGTCCATGAATGCTAGGCATTTTGGCATGTGGAATATGCAATTTAAAGAGTCTACACACTACTTAGCAAAATCCCAGCTAACCCTCCTACGTGCAGTGCACTGGTACTGTTAAATTGCACATACAGACGATGTTAACTGAACATTCATGCTGCAAAGCAACCAGGTATTAAGAAATACTTATGAATGTTTAACTCAGTGTCCTTTTGCACATCACATACACCTAAAAAATAGGAATGGTTTAATAACATGATGAAACAATTTCTCTACAGAATCCGTGCCTTACCCAACAAGCAGAACACCTGGTGCACTACTGATTGAGGAGATATTCCATGTTTTGTTACTCTCACTGTATTATGCACAACCTCACCTTTCCTTTACCAAACACAATTCAAATTTTGTTCCCACAGGGCTATTTAATTCCCTCCTAGGGAAACACTCCACCAACCTGAATTCATTTCCACAATTGGCCTGACAATTCAAGTGAGACATGGAGAGATTAAGGCCAAAAAGTAAATAGGAATTTAAAATGGCCAACTGGAGACAACTAGAATTGGACTTTTCAGATGATTTAGCACTGTTACTATACTTGATCAAAACAGAGTATGTATTGAGCTCTCAGCTTCGGCTGTGAGCATCTACCACTGCTGCAAGTTAAACATCACAGTTTCAAATCACGCATCCAAAAAACCATTCATCACAGCAACCCAGGGTTTGCGACACATACATCTAAGATCTCCTGTGTCTAAGACTAAAATTACATTTCTTCAGAAAGTTTTTGTGTACTTCTTCTGTCATCAAGCTTGTCCCATTTTTCCTGCAGTCTTATTTTGCATGCATCTTCCACTTTCTTTTTTTTTTTTTTTTTTTTTAAAGACAGAAGCCTTACAAGCTGCCAAAGTTAAGTTCAATCAGCATACTGAGCAATGTTCCCACCGACAGGAAAATTTTAAACATGTCCTCTTCTTTCCCAGCTGTAGTCATCATGGGTCCAGCTTGGTCCCAGATATATGCAATGTGTTGTAAGACGCTGTGTTTGTGGGTGGTAATTAGCAAGAGATGAGGCTCAAAATGGGACATAATTCCCTCAGTACTGTAAAGTGTAAGCACTGCAGGCCGTGTACATCTTCAGCAAGGTATCCAAACAGACTCTTTCTGTCCTCTGTCTTTATTTCAGAGGCCCTAGTCCTGCCCCAGGTTCCATCACCTGCAGTTAAGATGGCCAATGCTAATAAGATCTACTCAACATACCAAAAGTGGAGTTTTCCTTTTCAATTCCCTTTCTCCAGATCACTACAGTCAAAAGGGAAAAGGTGATGCAATGTTTTGCACAATGAATGTTTCAGAGCTCTGAAGTACATTATGAAGACTCAGTTATTCACATGTGCTTGGCTTTAGGTACAACAGACCCAAGTCAACTTCTGCACTGCACACCTTATGATGATGATTCCCAACAGAAATGTGCATCACAGCTGCAGCAATGATCAGCATGTGTGATTTAGGCATACATGAAAAACACACAACCAACAACAGTTCCGTTTACATGTCAAAATTAATATACCAACACATTTCTGTATTGGTAAAAACCATTTTTAATATATCCATATTTATATAGAGATATAAAAAATTAGACATAGTATCTTAACAATACCACATGCAGCCTTCTAGGATACTCATATTTCTCTGAAGAACTGCAACATTTTGCTTCTTCCCTTCTTTCATGGACACATTGTGGAAAGGCAGGGTAGGAAAAGTGCTTACTTCAATTGTACAGTTTTTCTAATATCAGAGTTTCCAGAAAGTTTTACTTCCCTTTCTTTAAATATTTCTATCCAACTAATTCTTCAGTCTTGTCCAACATACCAGCTCCTCTCCTGAGGAAAAGCAAATCTTCTCAAACATTGACTAAATTTCACCCTCTCTGATAGATGTACAGAGACACAGAGCTTACAGAATAACTAAAAAGATCTCCCTTGCTCCCCACATTCTTTTCAGCATTATTCATTAGAGTCTAACAGATACACTTATTGCACAGATAATCAAATTTCATCAGTGAGTTCCTGTGCATTTTTAGAGGTGCTCTCTGTACCTTGCCCTCACCTTGCCCAAGCACAGGGAATGCAAGTATTCAGAGAAACAATATGGTTTTCACCTTTTTTTTACCCTGCAGCAGAAAGTCAGATAGCACCACTACATAAACAACCCACATGAGGGGTGTACCACTGAACCTAATCTTGAAGTGGAAAAAAAATCCCATAACACCATTACAGATCACCATCACACAGAAAACAGATCCATGCACTGAATGACATTTCAAACAAGCACGCAAGGAAAATCTGTAGAATCATCAAGGGATATCCTTATCTGTGTAAGCAGAACGAAGAGGCAGCTTTTGCCTCCTCCTTAAAGTTCACTGTCCAATCAACATATAAAATAGCTTAGAGAAAAGCAAAACTGAAAACTTAAGGAGACCACAACAGACTGGGTCAAAGTGCTCTGCACAGGTATCAGAAGAGCCATCTCTGAACAGGGTAATGCAGAAAGTTCCCTAATGAGTCAAGCTATTCTCCAGCCAAGTGTATTTAAATAATCTTCTTCTTCAAGTATGTTATAGATTTGAGCAATAGGGCTTCAACTAATTCCTTTTTGGTCCATGGCAGACCTTTCACTGTCATCATGAACCACAGGGCTTGGATGCACAGCCCTCCTGGCTTCTGCACAGCTGTGTCATCCACAGCTATATGCAGTCTCAGGCTTGGCTCATCAAGTGAATAACACACTTTGACTCAGATGGTGCTTAAACTTGTACCAAGGGCCCACGTTCGCAAAGCTGTACCTTGGACAAGTGTTCGGTCCTTGACTGAATCCTCCCTCTGAGGTCCTTGCCTCTTTCCATCCAGCAGCAGGATCTCACTAGCTCTACACCATGGAAGTACAGCTGCAAACTGGGAGCCAGCTAACTGCAAGGGGAAAACACGTCTTGGAAGAGGCTCACAAGTTGTTTGTGGGGGAAATGACTGCTCACTCTGTCAGCAGAAATACCCCACCATAAACCCAAAAGGGCCTCTGTTGATGCACAGATTTTGGACATGCTGTTGGACATGCCACTTGCTGGGAAAGAAGTTCCATGTCCCCAGCTCTGCAATCTGAGTCTCTCCAGCCTCCCAAAGGCCAGCTGGACCATTCTGGAGGAATAACTGCTTCCTTGTCTTTCCCCTGGGCTCAAATGGTCCTCAGTGTCTAGGTCTGGGCTCACATAACACAGCCAGGCAGACACAAGCCTTTTTTATCATGCTTGAAATGCTGAATTTCAATGCCACTACTGCTCCCTCTCTCTCCTTCATGAGGTGAGAGCCCACACTCATTGACAAACAGTTGCTCTTACAGATTTTCCAGATGGCATTTTCCCCCTCCTGATGTGCACACACACTCCCATTGCAAATAATGAAACCAAAGCCCTCAAAACAGCTTTGACAAAGGAGATACTGACTACCAAACACGGAGGTCCTCTTTAAAGTGCCATGAAGGGAAAATTAAATAAAGGGGCAAAGATGAGCAGCAGCAATACACAGTAATCACAATGCACAGCAGAAATAGCTTTTCTCCTTACAAAAGATCAATGTTCATACTGACATCTGTTCTTTGCATGGCATGGAGTCCTCCTAAAATCCACAGATAATTTGTATCACTGTCAAAGTTATTAAGATAGAAACAAAGACACATTGTTCCTTCTATAAGTAAACAACAAGTAAACACTCTTTCCTGTGGAGAATTCGCCAATTTTCAATCCAAAGTATCTTGTCATGTAAAACCAGCCAGGAGATGTCTCGAGCCTACAGGTTCTGCTTTAACCTCCCTTTAGACTAGGACTTTACACAAGCATGGCTGTCAGCTGGGATACAGCCTCTGATGTTTTTTAATTATTTTGCTCAGGGGTTGAAAACTGCTATTTTTGTAGCATCACCCTTCATACATATGGGAGTCAGGCACAGATTGACGTAAGTAGCTGGATTTACAGCCTTAAAGTTAGATACCATTAAATGTCCTATAAAAGACTAAGATTTTTTTTTAAGGTATATGAAAGCTATCCACTCAGTACCGTGTTCAAACAGAACAATCCTCTCTCACAGGACTGAATTTTTCTCTTCACACCCCACGCAGATGTTGTGAAGGCATATCTGTATCATGGCAGCCACCAGGCTTCAACACACATTAAATTGACTTGATGCTCACAGCACATAACTGAGCACAAGCTCTCAGTGCAACACTACAGAGAGAATGAGATCACTGGTTTCACAACCAGCAGGACTGGAAATGGGAGGAGTATTCCCCTAATATGCATCATCTGGGAAACTACTCCTGGGCAATCAGCTCCTGTAGTCACTTGACCAAGTTTTGAAAAGGAACTGCAAATCTATTTGTGTTGCGAAAGGCACTGCACTAGCTCAAAGTCCAGAAGATACCACCTATAGGGAAACACCAAGGAAGTGCAGTTTATTTAGACTGTATCCAAGCAGAATTCAGGAGGGAACTTAATCACAGCCTACAAACACCTAGGGAAAGAGAGCAGATGGTTCTTTAACAGGAACAAATGCCACAGTGAGATCTCATATACGTGGAACTGGATTCTAACAGAGGTCAGACTGCAAGTAAAGTTAATAATCATTATAATCATTAGATTATTAACAGTAACCATAAGTAAGCACCAAAATACCCACCTCTTAAACAAAACTGACATTTTTCAGACATGCTGCCGCACACGTAAGAAGTTACAGGGTTGATGCAGAGGGACCTACTGAAACTTTGGACATTGGACATAAAAAAGTTCAAAAGCCTTCTCATACGTCAGTATGAATTTAGTTGCTCTCCTACAGAGTATTTTCGTACAGAGCAACATTTCAGGCACATGATGTGATTCTTTGAGTGTCCCGCACAGGGCCAGGTGTTGAACTCAATGACCTTGATGGACCATTTCCAACTCAGCATATTCTGTGATTCTCCAACTTTAAAACTGCAGATACTGACAAGGACTGACTGATACATTTCCACATAAAAATCACCCAAATACAGACTATCCCCAAGAAGCAGCTTTCTCCCCATTTCCTAAATAAGCACACAAAAATAAGAAAAACTTACACAGGAAAAAAATTGCAAGAATGTGCTCCCAGGCATTATCAGTATGGCTTTGACAGCAACTTTTCAAAATACAAGTGAATTTCTTTGTTCAGTTCCATTTTCTTTAAAGTCAGGGCAGAGGAGGTTCCATTTTCATTGTTCATATTACACTGATTCAATATTTGGAGAAAAACAGACAGAAGCAGGACAATGCATCTCTCTATATACAGGTTATATAAAAAATAAAATTAGGATATATAATATAACCTACTATAAATAATAGAACTATTATGACTTACATATACACTATATATACACATGGATATTATGTGTGTGCATATACATGTAGGAAGACAAACCTTGAGTCTAAAGCCCACAGGTGCCTCTATGCACAGAGCCAGCACACGACACTGATTACTGCTCGTGGACTCCATACATAAGAATGCATTTTCATGTACACAGCCCTGCCTGAGATGAGGGCTGGACTTACTGCTGAAGGGCTATTTCCACTAGAGAAGTGGGAGCCACATACAATGATTTTTGGCATTCTGGTTGGTTAGTTTTTGTTTGTTGTTTATGTTTTTCTTTTTCAAACCATGTAGGGACATGAAGTTTAGAACAAAAATTCATGTTTTAAAAGCACATTATAGGAAAACATAACCTCAGCAGTAAAAAATCCAATAACAATAGAGGTTACAGTCTGGGGCCAGCCCCAGTTTTGGCACAGCTAAGAGGGAAATAGAAACACCATTTCAGCAATCAGTCTGTCAAACCTTTAGCCAAGGCAAGCCACTTCAAATCCAAAAGTAACTTCAAAGCATTCCTGAGCAGGAAAGCATGAACAGGAGGGGCAGGTGGGGACCCAGACTAGGTTCAAAAGCAGAGCCCTCAGGGGAGGGGGAAAGGAATGCACCCAGCCCCTGGGCCACAATTTGAGGAGAGACACCATACCAGTGACTTGCTGGTCGTCCACTGTGTCTGCCCTGTCAGGCTCACAAAGCAAAAAACACCTGAAAAACCAAATGCTCACCCTCTGTGAAACACCCCCACCACTTCAGCCGCTCTCAGAGGATGGAGCACCTCACATGGATCTTGCAGGCTCTGCCTTCACATTCCTGCTACACACCAGCACCTCGGTATTACTTATACTCAGCTGTCATTTATGGATCTCACATATTCAAAACAAGGGACAGACACTATCCTTAAGTTTGTGCCTACAGCTGAGGAGGTGAAGCATGGGAGGGTAGGGCAGGAGCCTACACTCACATTTCAAGTCACAAGGATGCTAACCATAGCCCCTGATGAAACTTCAGTCTTGCCTTGTTCCTGGCTGTCTGACTCATGGTCCTCCCTTTCTAAAAGGATGCAGAGACTGGAAAACTGAAGACAAACATACATGAAACATAACATAAAATTAAGCTTCTTTCCTTATTCATTTACAATTGTCAGGTGAATCTATGCCCCAAAAGGCTCCAACGCACAGTAAGAGGTCTCCCTTACCCATCAGCCCTATTTTCAATCTCCCCTCCCAGCTGCTTCGTCTCCTTTCAAGAGCATTTTCCACTTCACAACTATCCGCTGTCCTTCCCCACAGCCACTCTGCAGTTGTCTCAAAACTGCCTGGGCTCAAAAGTAGAAACCATAAACCTGATGGAAGAGAGGTGGCAATGCCACTGGTATGGATAGGGACACAGCCTCCTTTTTCATGTTACAGCCCAAAGCCCTCCCCAGGCCATATGCCTTATTCACCAGTTCAGGCAAACAAGAGTTTGTGGTCAGCCAGCTGCAAGCAGGCAGGTCAAGCCTATAAATCTCTCTCTCTCTCTAGTATCTTTCTTAAAAGCTTATGCAAAATTGAATCTAAGAATAGATTCTCATCGTGGGGAGAAACCAAATAACTAAGTACCAGATGTCTTGTACACATCTGCTTTAAAACTGCCATCTTCAGAGACCCCACACTAGCAACAAGCTGTGAGTATTCAGGAAGGTTATTCTGCACAAAGCTGGGGAAATAGCCTTGATGCAGTGAAGTCAGAAGAGTGAGTAAGTGGGGAAAACCAGTGTTTGGACCTTGCTTTTAAGGACACTTAGATGTGTTCCCACCTTGAAGTTAATGGAATTTCCTGGAAAAGTCAAATCCAGGCTTACAAGTTTCCCAGGCTTTACACTTCTAGCTCTTTTTAGAAAAACTTTACGTAAGCTTTACAACTACAGGAATAGGTCAATTTTGTGGTAACGGCTAGGTGATGGCCAGCAGAAGTTACATGTTCCCCTGCAAGAGCAGGCAAGAAAGTGATTATGGATCAGAACAAACAATCACTCCAACATAATGGCTGAAAGGAAACACCAAATAACATCTTCAGTAAAGTTGTGGGAAACTTGTGGGGGAAAAAACCAAAAGACAGAAATAGATATTGAATGGCTTAAACTTGTCTTGAAGACCATGTGCTGAACAAGGTGAGCCTTTTCCTCAGCCTCCCTGCACACTGGAGCTCCAAAACCACTACAGACATTGGGTGCCAGTGAAACAGATGGAAACAACTTGAAAATCTAATTCCCTCCTCCTACAGGCTAGCCCAGCTGAAGGAGGAGGGCAGAAAGGCAGACAGCAGAGCAGTATCACAGGTGGGCACACCTGCCCCAGTGCCATGGGGATGAGACCGATGTCTGGGGTCATCCTGTGCCCATAAAGACAGCAGGACCCTGTCCCAGGACAGGCCACACACACCCAACTGTCACTCCAACCTGTCACCTCCAACCGGTCTGTCAGCATGGAAACAAACTCCAGTTTTTGAGACCATTTTAAAAGCAGGCAGGTACATTTCTCTTTAGGACAGCTGACCCATGTGGTACACGACACCCCTGTCCATATCATGGCAGGTGGTGCATTGACTTGCACCAAGTTAGAAGTGGCATGGGGAGCCAGCCTGCATCTCAGCATCCAGCAGCACATGGCACCTGAGAAGCTGCCTTTGCAGCTCCAGATCACACAGAGTAACTGCTGGTGTGACAGAGACAATGAGATGTGCAACAGGCACCAACTTGTAAGTCCACATTACCTACCCATATGGGCTAAGGGGCTTGGCCCTAAAAGACCCTGAGGTTTCCCCCTCCTCACTTTCTCCATCTGTGCCTGCCCATAAACACTCACTGGCCTTGGAGAGGATGGCATTACTGCACAGCCTGGGAAGGAACCTGCCAGCAGTCATAGCCAGGACAACTGCTAAGAGACTCACCAAGGAACACCACATTACTAACTTCACTGCAAAGCGAGAACAAAGCCTGTTTGCCATGTGCTTCGTGCATAACACCAGGCCCTTGGTCCTCTAGAACTAAACCTAAAGTTCTGAAATGCTATCCAGACCCAGGCTTAACTGCTCTGTGCCACCCTCCTCCTCCTCACACTGCTGCTGACCGCAGGCACAGAGGTCCACAGCAGTGTGTTTGTAGCAGATGTGCACACACGCATGCAAGTGTCATTCATGAGCCTCCTCACTAGCCTGTTTCCACTCCCAGTCCTGGAGGACAGGGTCTGCAGAATCATGAAGCCTGGCCATGGAAAAGCCATGAAAACACACTAGCTGTAAGAGTTACTAATCTGCTCAGTGGAGTGGTTATTTGGAGAATGAAAATGTTTTGGTCATTCTATAAATAAGTCACTCAGGCAACCTTATTTCTCAGCCACTGCCACTCCACAAAATTCCTCACAGTTCCCCAGCAGCAGGAGATCACGCTGGAGCATATCGACCTCCCCCTCCACACCCTGTACCTCCTGGTCCCCTCCAAAGGACACTGGTGCTCCCAGTATCTGTCCCCTTACTCCACCAAGGGACTGGCATTCACCAGAGTTGTCAGAAGCACTGTGCACCTTCACCATCTAGCAACACAGATGCTTTCAATCTCCAATGTCAAATCTTGCAGTATTGCCATCCACAAAATCCCTTTCTCTGCTCCCACAGATTCAAGGACATCAAAATCATCAGCATGATGCCTTTGGGTATCTATCAGACAGCCAGGTTCACTCTAATACCACAATTTCTTCAAATATTTCTCTGAGCTTCACTGTTCTGAAGTCAACAGGTAGGAACAGGTCATGAGCTTGATTCTAGGGTTAAGACTAAATAAAATCCTAAACACCAAGAACAACTCCTCCTCTTCTTCCTCCTCCTCTCTTATGAAACACTCTGCAGAGTGAACAGAAGATGAAATGTTTTCCATTCACTTTCTATTTTTAAACCCACTTGTTAATGTATCTTGGCTTTTTAAAACATTATTTGACTAGAGCTCTATTAATTACCCAGCAGTATGAATTTCTTCAGGATTTTTCCCCAAAGGAAACTCCCCTCACTTTTAGCCTAGTTTGAAGCTTCTTGCTATTAACTTCCAGAGGAGCTTGGTTTCTGATGTTCCTTGTGCTTGTTTTTCCTGCCACAATTAATATCTCTTGCATGAGTTAATTTTAAAATATTAACATAAAAGAGCTAGGAAATACAAAAATGGAAGACTTTCTGTAGATCATGTTTCCAGATCAAACCCTGTCTCACACATTTTATTAGTTGTCCTCTTGTAAAATCTCTAACAGTTTTCATCATGTTTTAAGAGTGCACTTTGGGCTACAAATCTGTCAGCCTTTGGAGACATGTCTGGTGGATCTTCACAAACAGCTTAGCTTGCTAATGCTTAGCCACAAGCATTAATCTCTCTCTCTCTCTTTTATTGTGATGCAGCTCAGTACTCTATTGCTTTGTTCAGCGAAGCTAATGGTGAAGACATAAACCAATTATTAGGAGTGGAAGTCCGACATGGTGATTATTCCTTATAGTTACCAGACATTCACGGTCTTGCTCCTCCAACAACCACTTCACACCAGAACAAGCAGGTTGCACCTCTTCTTCCCACCATTCCTGCATTTCCCCTTTCTCCCCTCCGGATGTTTACAACTGTTGAATTACAGATAACTGCTAAAACTGCTCTGGGTTTTCATAATTTTCTATGCATCACCATTTCCCACAGCCTCAGAATCTACAAAATTGCAGTTAGGTCTTTAAAAGATTGACTATGATTCCATCACAGGCATTTTTTCTATTTTGTCTTTTCTAAATTTTTTTTTTTTAAAAAGGAAAAACCCTGGAACTTCAGCAAGACTGATTCTAAGACTGGGGCAGCACCCAAAGCCACATTCCTGCACCTGTATTTAGAAGCATAAATAAGATGACCTGATGCTCCTTTAGGGATAGCAGAAAACTCCACGTAGTTACTACTGAAAAAGTGTAGTTCAAAAGGTCAGTTTGGGGTTTTTTTTAATAAACCTGAAAGGCACCTCTGGAGATCATCTTGTCTGACTCCTCATTCAGCATATGGCCAACTTGGATCAGGTTGCTCAGGGCCACAGGTGAAGATTTCACAGCATCTCTGGATAACTGTTCAAATGTCTCACCCACTCCCACGGTGAAAATGATTTTTCTAACACCTAACTGGAGTTTCCTTTCTTGCACACTCTGTCTCTTGTGCTGCCACTGTGCATCTGAGAGGAGTCCAGCTTTGTCTTGATTCCACCCTTTGAAGAGACAGTCATAGACAACAATAAGATCTTCCCTTTCCTCTCCCTTCAGAAGACCAAACAAAACCCACCTCACCCTTTCCTTACATGTCATGTTCTACAATACCCAGACTTCATGGTGATCCTCATTTGGTTTACCATTCTCCATTTATCTTCAACAATCACAGATTCAGATACATGGAAGCAAGTGTATTTCTGGCCCTTCTCCTATTTCTTTCAATGAACTTCTGACTCAAAATGTTTACAATGCAAAGTTAGTAACCTCTGTAAAAAACATTCCTGTGCACCCTTAGTGCATCATCACAACAAATGAACACAAGCTCAGTGTGTCCTACCTTCATTAAAGTTGTCATCAGTCGAGATGTGGGTCAAGGGAGACTGGGGTCGAGAGTCCCCACAGAGGGAATAGCTGTGTTCTGCCTGGATGAGGGGTGCTGGGGACGCTGGAGACAGTTCTACCTCCATTATTTCATTCTTCTCAGACAAGAAGGGATCATTCAAGAGCTGGCCTAAGACATCAGGTGAAAACTCATCCAGGAACTCTGTGAAGTGCTGTGGAAATATAAAAGGGAGAAAAAATTTATACCCTTGACTGTTTGTCATGCCAGAAACAGGAGAGGATTGATCAGAACAATCCTGTATCTGCACTGGGCATCTGTGCTAGTCAGTAGAAGGATCTACCAGTCCTAACAATGTCCTCCTCCAATCACTCCTTCAGGCTGAAAAGCTACAGCTAGAACAAAAGTCCTCTCAGAGGCAGACATTACAACAGAAGAGCCTGTCACTAACTTGCAACAAAAATGGAAAATAGGAGCATGGTACTCATGTCCTGTAGAGGCCTCCTGCCCCTGCTACACAAGGTACTCACTACAGTGCATGACCAAAAGCTTCTCCCAGAGTGAAAGATCCTGCAGGATGTCTCAGCAGAATATTTTGTGTGTGGAATAGAACATAGTGGGTTAATGTTCACTGAAGCAGAGAACAAAAATGAAACACATTCAGACACAGACTCTGACACCACATATGACTATTTTAGCTGTGCAGAACATTCAGTGTGCTCTGGGAAAACAGGTCCCTGCACATCCGCAGTCAAGCAATTACAACATTTGCTAAAAAATGGGCTTTCTGACTGATGTATGTATCTATTTTAGAAGTTGACTTCCACCTAGGACTAGTGCCCATATCCAGCTTCTAGGCCCCAGAGCTAAAGCTCCTGACAGTCAGTACTAATTACCACTTTATCTATTACACTGAATTCATTACACCACCAGCACGTTTTATCTGTATGTAGGAGGATAATTTTGTGTTTTGTTTCTTATTCAAAATGAGTACAAAGCAAGTCTTGCAATCTACTTCCTTGAGACTCCAATGCAATTCCCATTAACAGCCAAAAACTCTGTCTCTTCTTTGTTTTGTTTCCAACATCAGAAAACTACATCTTGACAGATGAAGAAACTGCACTGCAATAAATCATTCCTGCTAACCTCATTTACATAAAGAGTTCTATTTTTGTACAAAAATACTTGTACAATGAATTGTAATGAGATTTTCTGAACAACCAGGCATTATCTACTATCTTATATAGGAATCTTTGTTGACTGGGGCATGATGCTATAAAAGCCCAAGTTTGTTTGGTTTGCTCTGTTTTCACAAGTAGTATTGATCTTGGCTCTTCATCTTGCTCTCTCTTGCAGAAACAAACACTGAAATTTAAGATTTGGCTTCCTGTAGGCTAAATTAAGAATTAAACAAGTCAGTATTGTATAAACCCAGGAGGGAAGCAGTGTGCTCACACTTTCATGCACTCACATTTCACAGCTCCAGCAGCACCTGTGGCCTTACAGCCTGATGCTGGAAAACCCTGAGCACAGCCGGCTCTCACAGAATTCCCTGGAAGTTCGAGCACCTCTTCCAAGATGCTTAAAAATGCCAACTGTGCCTTTTTTCAAAATCAGTAAGTCTTCAGGCAATTCTGACTGACACTGAAGAAAAGAAAATATTTATACTGAACTTAAAGCAATAAACAGAGTTCCACAGTTGCTACGCTGGAATAGCAAGCTAGCTCAAGAAAAGCCTTTACAAATGGCAAAACAGATTTGTAGTCTCATAATTACTTACTGGAAATGACAACACTCATAATCACACTCTCAGAGTACTCACAAGAGGGTCATGACCACCTCAGAAAGCCTTGTTTATTTTAATTTTGATACTCAAGGTCTCACCAGCACTTTAGATCCAGGTGCTTTCCAATAACGATACAAGTATAAACTACAATTCCCCACTACGCAAAGAGGAAACAAAAAGGACATACAAGACTAGTGCATCAATAAAGACACCAGATAAAGCAGGGTAGTCAGTTAATGTTAGCAAGGGACAGAAATGCTTCCCAACCATGAGAGAAGTTAAGGATGAACCTGTAAAAAAGTAATGCCTTTCTTAGGGACAATGTTCTTCCCCACAGTCTACATATTTCTCTTCATTTGGGCTAATGGCAAGAGTCAATTATATTTGTTTACATATTTTCCTAAAGCTGGAACATTTCCTTCTTTCTAATTCTTGTATGCATTATTCCAACTGATGGCTAGCAGATGCTGAAATATGGCTGCTACAATATTAGTACCCTGGTTTCTACCCACAGATATTTTACCACCAGCATCATCCACTTTCAAGATGCCATCCTTGAAAATATCATACCTATGTGCTGACTTAGTCTGACACTATTTAGACGTTATAATTTAACACACTCAACTGAAAGGACAACATGACCACAGACTACTCAGCTATTTTTGGTAAATTCACAAATACAGATTTTTGCTAGCATTCTGTTTATTACTGTTTTGATATGGAAAAAATCTTATCAAATGTTATTTTACTTCTTCCATATAACTGAAGTCAGGTACATCAGATTTATTTTTTTTTCCTTTCTGAATGGGGAATTTCCCTGAAACCACCTCAGGATAAGCAAAAGAGGAAACAAACATTCAACTTCATAAAACCAGAGAGAAAGAGGACCTTGGGGTGGGAAAGGATGTTCAACATGTTCATCAGTATTTTTGCTCTCTCCTTTACATGTGCAGCTGTAAAATAGCAAGCTGTGAGGAAGAACAGAATTCGTATTTACAACAGAATTGTCTGACAGCAAAAAAATGGTTTATTCATTATAATTCTGAAACTTTTTTTTAATGGTCTGTGATATAACTTTGAACACTGATCAACAGAGAAATCTAAAACAATTGCCACAGGTCAGACTTCACAGCTATGGAACTCAGTAAACAGGCAATTTTAGGGATCTGGACTTCTCACTCTGATTACAAAACACACCATCACTTGATTTACAAGAATCTTTCATAGGTTATACATTTCCCTACTACAGTGAATGCTTACAGCTAGGTCACTTTTTTTGCTTAATAAAACAATTGTCTCATTGAAATTAGCTGCATTTGCTTAGAGAATTCAAAAAGAAAAGGCATCTGAGCAGCAGCTAAAGCAGAAACCATCCGGGGGCACTTAAGACCTCCAGCTCCTCAAAACTTCCACCTACACCTAAGCTGCTCCTTCTGTCTTTTCAAAGCACATTTTCCCATTGTCAATGCTCCTCCTCCTCCCCTCTCTGCTTCCAGATGTACCTTAGTGGTCATCACCACTTCCATAGCTGGAAAGCCTTGGAATAACCCACAGTTTTGATACAGCAGCAACCACCCCTGCACTCAGGAACAGGAAAGGGCAATTAAGGGAGGAAACTGAGACTTTTACACTTAGAACTTATGTATATGTGTTTGCTTGCAAAAGAAAGAAACTCTTTGGCTGTGGCTTTCAGCTTGGCATCTTTCACCCAGAGAGTTCACCTTTTTAAAAAGACCAAACCAAAACAAACAGAGAAAAGAGCACTTGCACCGAGAATTTGCCTTTTGTTCTTGTTTTCTTTTCTTGTTGTTAATACCTCTGTAGACCCCTCCACTGGCAGTTTCCTGCTATCCTCACACTCTGCTGGCAGCCCCAGCCCTAATTGTAGACATGTCTTGGTACAAGGAGTCTGTTTGAATTACTAAACTGTTTTTCCACATAGCAAAGAGATGTGTTCAGCTGGGATTTTAACCTCTGTAAAAAGTCACAGATTTAGGACAGATGTAATCTTATCTTTCCCTTCTCCCAGAACCCTGGAAAAGATAAACAAAACAGCAGCACTTGGGTTTACTGACAGAAAGGAAGTTGGATCCTTCTGGAGTTTCACCACCCACCTGGCTGGACATTTGTCCATGCCTATAACCCGAGTGCTTTTGGGGAAAAACAAAGTGCCTACAGACATCACCTTGCGGTGAGCAGACAGAGGAGAGTTCTGACATCCGGGTGCACAGCGGATTTTAGACAGCTCTTCGAAAGCAGTATTTGGCTGCAGACCAGCTGGGCAGAGGGCTGCAGCTCTCCACAGCATCTGCCTGTTCCTGCCAGACAAAGGCCCTTTTCTCCAACTGCCTAAGGGAGGAGGGGGTTTTTTCTTTCTTGTCTGATCAAATGAAGACCTCTAAAGTAAAACAGACTCAGGTTTTGCTCAGCGTGTGGCAGTGCTGGCTTCTCCACCAGGTGACCTGAAGCCAGACGAGAACAGCACTAGTCCCAGTTGTCTGAAGATGAGATATTATCATGACTAAAAAGTAAATAGTCATCTTCAGACAACTGACTTTCTAAGAAGTCACTAAAAAAGGAATGAAGAGAAGTCAAGAGCCCCAAATGACCCTTCATAATTATATTTAAATTATTAAGCAAGTGACAGATTTTCCTGAGCCTGGAAAATGCACTGTTAGCTGCAAGTCTCACACACCAACTGCAGCAGTACAATCCACCCCTTCCAGCAGAGCCACTCCAATACACCAGGGTTATAACCACACAGTAATTTAAGATATTACCCTCCTGAGAGCTAGTGGCTCCCTCCTGGTTTACCCTGAGGTCTCTCCATCCTGGAGATACCTCCACAAGAAAAACTGTCAGGCAGAAGCATCCCTGCTACACAACAAGCATGCATGGGATAAAAACAAAGCCTACCATGCACCTGTAGGTGCAAAATAGCCCGGTATTTAGCTCTTGTAAGGCTTAAGCAGCAATAATGGGGGGGTGGGGGGAAAAGGATTCCACTCTAGTTCTGTATCAAAGGAATCAAGAGTCCATGTAATATACAAGGCAGAGCTCCCTAAGGAGGAAAGAGAGGGGGAAAAGGGAGACCACAAGTCAGCCCATCTGTGGGGGAAGAAAACATGCACCAGAGGCATGAATTTTCCCCTTCCTTTCACCCCCAATTTAAGAGAAGAGGGTGAAAAGGGAATAATTTCTTCAGCAGCTCTTTCGTGGTTTACATAAATAAACGTGCATAGGAGATAAAACACAATATATCATAAAAGACAGCAGCATTTCTAGTTTAAGCATCAAACAGCTCGAGAAGGGTGGCTAAATGGAGACACCATCTTCTCTTCAATGAACCAAGCACACATTTCACAGACATCTGGCAGCTGCTTACAGGGTAGCAGAGGAGTTCTGAGTAGGAGCCACAGCCCAAGCAAGGCACCAGTTGTTAAAGATGGCACACACAGCCTGGTCAGCCTTCATGGGTTGAGCTCCAGACTCAGCTGCATGGCAAGAGCTGTAAAAGGCATCGCACCTCACTATCAGCTCTGCCTGTGTTTGTATGAGCAACATCTAACCAGAGGGGCTTGGACCAGAGACCTGCCCTGTTCAGCTAACGAAGAACCATGTCTAGAGATGTTGCTCATCAAGGACTGCACACACAAGTCTACCAAAGATGACAATGAAGCAAAGAAGTCCATGACTCTCTGCATGCCCAACCCCAGAGTTAAACCCAAAGGCACAAGCCAAAAAGCTTTCTCAAGGCAGGTGTTTTCTTCCCAGACATGTTGCTGGTGGTGCTGTTGAATTTCCTGTTCCAAGTTCACCGGTGATGGACTGAAGGCTGTCAGCGTGCACCAGTTTCCAACAAACAAGACAACTGTTCTCCATACTTGCTTACACTTGAGCATCAGTTAAATTGCTGAGTGTCAAACAAATTCTGCAGCTTTTCAGCTACATCACTTCTCTCGACTTCATCCCTTTCTAGAAATCCTTTATGTTTGCAGCAGGGAAGCTGGTCACCACATCCTGTTCTCCAAATTCAGCCACAGCTTGTTTCACATGGTACTCATCTTTGTAATCTTTGAGAAGAGCTACTGATGGAACCCCTGAAACCTCACCTCTGCAGTTCACACACATATGCCCTGCAAGGAACACAAGAGCTCCTCTTCTGGCGTGGGGTGTGTTAATACATCACTGTTAGGAGGCACAGATTCAAGCTCCTGCTGTGTTGCTCTTACAAGGATGAGAAACGAAGGACAGCCTGGCAGCAATACAAGATTTTTCCATGAGATTGATTCCAAAGATGGGGCTGAAAGAAATACGGGACCAACCCTTTGGAGTCCTTCACCAACATCCTCACGAGGAGAGAGTGGACGAGCAGAAGGCTGCACTTAAAACAGTTTGATGTAGTAGGGTGCTTGCCTTTGGTATGCATTGAGTGAGGGGGGGCAGGGGGGGAACCAACTATATTTGGCAGAGAATATTTGAAAACATTAATACAACCACACTTGAAACAGCTGAATCTGATTGCTGAGAGACCCATTGGACAAACCACAGTATTATGAGACTGCAGACACATCTGATTGCTTATTCTTAAACAGGACACAGAAATCCTCCCTCTCAGACTGATAAAGGACCAAAGCTGCCGGAAGAGCTTCCTGGTGGCAGGAAAAAAAGGTTTGGATGCAACCAGAACAGTAAACAAGAGACCAAGGACTGTCAACAGTCTCCCAAGTCACACCTACAACATAATGATAACACAGGAGAGTGATTTACCCTACTCTGGCTTATGTACCTGCCAAGGACAAACAGAGGGAACCTCAGATTTGCAAGCATCTATCTACAGCGTAAAAATCAAAACTAGAGAAATAATTACACAATATTTTACTCCACTGTAAATTCCTTTACTGTCTAGTCAGTAACTATACTTAAATTACCTCATTTGTAGGAGCATATGAAGAGTAACATGAAACTGGTATTTGAAAACAGCAAAGAGATCCACCATAATAGCAGATACGATTGTTCAGAGTCTCACACCAGCATTTATTCATTTTAAACATTAAAAAAAATGTGGACAGATTTAAAAAGAAAAACAAACCACTAAGTGAATAGCATAGAGGTTCTGTCATCAGCAAAACAAATGCCAGGAAATTCAGGCCTAATAGATCTTTATGGTAATTAAATCTGCACATCTTCCCAACTTGCTCAAGTTACACAGTTGGAAATGCTGAAGTTCATGCTGAGCAAATCTTATAATCCACCCCATTATGTACACATGCACGCACACACTACATTGCAAACACTCAAGTATTTCCACCCCACAACCAGCAAGGAAGAGATGTATTTATTTTCAATTAGTCAGGAGGACTTTACAAGTACCATGGTTACTCCTTTGCATTTCTGTGTTCCAAAATATTCTTTCACTTTCCTAAACACCCCCTGTCTCCCCAAAAAAATGTATTTTGGATTTTTAAAGATAGTTAAAACCTAAAACTCAAAATCAACTCTCTAATAGCTAAGACTAAACATGGGTTGAAAGAAAAAAAAAAAAAGAAAAAAGAAACAAAAAAGCCCTTGCGCAACCTAGGCAAGGGTGAGAAACAACCCTTAAGTTCAGTGTCTTTTAAGTTCACTGTCTGCAAGCACAGAAAAGGATGCTATTGCTCATTCCTAGTTCAAGCCTCTTAGGAGTCATGCAAAATAGGAAAATTCTTCTCACATTCCCCTGCCCTTCCCCCAGTGCATAGTTCTTGGATCTAGTCTAACTTTTCAACAGGCTGAGCACATGTTTTGCTATTTCCCACCCTCTCCCCAAAAAAAGCCAAAGCCAGAGAGGAGTGAGTCACTGGGGCCAGAGCACCAGAGCAGTGAGTCACTGAGCTGGAAGACCTTCAATAAGGCTCCCCCCATCTGGGTCCCTGACTGAGATGTCAAAGTACATTATTAATTCTGTTGCAAGTAAGCATCTGGATTACGCTCTCAGGTCAGATGTAGTCATTCTTTTGTCTCAACTCTTCTCCCCCCACCACTTATTTTTTTGCCTCTTACACCAAGCCCACTGGTGTGCATGTCATTCTGCTCCTAAATCAGCTCTCAGGCTGCCAGCTTGAGCAGCAGAACTACAGAAACCTGAAGCTCTCCATCACTTCTCCCCACCCCTTCCTCCTTACCCAGTGAGCAGCAGGGTCACAATTCTTTACCACCAGTGATTGTAGAGGCTGCAAGACAGGCCTGACTGACCAGTCTGCATTTCAGGGGCCTCCAAACCACCACGGGTAGGGACAAGCCCCTCCCCACCACCTTCAGCTGGAGTGGCTCACACTAGACAGGGAGAGTAGCTCAGCCTCCAAATCTTGGTCACTGGGGTCTCCAATGGTTTTTGGCACTCACACAAAAGACTTAAAGAGACCAGTTATGTATTAAAAACTGTACAGCAAAGGAAAAAAAGTATGTTTGGATTTTATTTTTGCCCCAGCTATGCTCCAGGTATGCAATGCCAGTCATAAATATTTGTTGTGCAATAGTATTAATCTTCTGGGTTACACCCCAGGTACGCCTACAGGTTCTATGGAAGGAACTTGCATTTACCTCAACTTTTGCATCAAACTAGTGTCTTCTGTGTAATTACACAGAATTTAGCCAAAATATAAACAGTGAAAGAAAACTTGCAGATGCTGAAATCTTTGTGTACAAATTTTACAATTCAACAGTGGGCATTTATGCTCATTTCCTGCCCCAGAGCTCACAGCAGGGATAACATTTTGTTGTTGCACAGCTGGTTTAACTTACTGCCACTTTTGAAAGAAAATATTTACTTCAGTTCCTTCTTGACTGCAGAAGCATCTTAGTGTTATAGCAGTGTTTTACAACATTTGCGGACACTGCACTTGGTTTCATTTATTATCTTTCCTCGCCAAGAAAATGGGAGGGGACAAAAGCAAAGAAAATTTATCTCCGTCCTCATGTAACAGCATCCCTTGTTGAGAGGTACAGATAAGCCCTTTGTAAAGGGCACAGCCAGCACAATTCCTGTATTTTAAGCAGCATCCACTAGTCTTGCATGCATTTTAGAGATCATAGACTATCTCAAGTTGGAAGGGGCCCATAAAGATCAAGTCCAGTTCCCAGATGATTTTACAGTTATAACAGGAAGGAGGAGAGGATAAGCAGGGAGAGAAGTCAGAAGTCACAGACACTGTGCAGCTGTCCTACATGGAGACAAAACCCTCTCCCCAAGGATGACTAGCACCATACAACTCAGGGAGAGTTACTTAAAACAAAGATGGTGTAACCTGCTTATCTCCTCACCCTGAAAGGTCTCATGGCAGCTCCCACATGTTCAGCAACACTTGCAGCTCCCACCGTTTGCCCACGGGCACACTGTGCCAGGATTCCATTAGGAGACCTCAGAAAAATCATGATTTCACATCTACATTCTCACTGGTGCAGGGGGCACCCTGCAGAACACAGATGCTTTCCAGCTCAGCTGTTTCGTGTTTAAAGTGTTTGCAACAGCCCCCTCCCTGAGGACTGAATTAGTATCTTTCAAAGGAGGATCTTTTATTAGTCTGAGTGGTGTAGGCAGGAAACAACTTCTGCTCCATCAGAAGTGCTTGCTGCACACTCTGGCTTGGCAGTCCTGACTGACAGGACACTTGACATTTAAAATAAAAATACGTATTTTCTTCTTCAACAATGTTTCTTCACTGATGGTTGCAAAGTCTAAATGGCAGGGTTCCAGCTTCCAGGAGCCATGGTTCTTTCTTTTTCCTAACACTGGCTGCAAACGTACACACCACCCTTCAAAATTCTGTTTTTTAATTAAAGCTGTCTGGTTATTATAAAATAAGCAAGGCTTTATGATCAGTATTGGCAGCTTAAAGTGAGTCTGAACCTTTTATTTCACAAAAGAGTTAGTAGGTTTTGTTTTGCAGATTCATAGTACTGGGAGGAGGATTTTATTGGGTTGGTTGATTGTTTCTAAGAACAGAATCATGGAAGCTGAGGCTTGAAAAGAAAGGACACAAATTTAAGCTCCTAAATGTTTATTTCAGCACTCCTAAGTTCTGAAGAATCAGACTATCTCATCAAGTGCTTAAATGCAGACAGTCTGAGCTGATTACGGAAAATATGAATAAGCTTTTATAAAAACTGCCCAAAGTTCAAGACATAATGGTTGAAATTGCAGATGCATGTCAAATTTTAAAAAGAAAAAGCATGCCACACACATATAACTGTTTCCTGAACTCAAGGAACAGGTGCATGAGTACAGTGGAAGGAGAAAAAAAAATGGAGTGGTTTTGCAAAACAAATTTAAAGAAATCCACAGGTCATATTACCCTACCCGGCAGATAAACCTGCCTGCCTGATTCAGAGCTCAAGGATCAGCAGCCTTTGGCTAGCAATGACCTTAGCTGCCATGGGGTTTAGACCCTGCCCAGCAGAAACTGCTGCCCCCTCTATCACACAGATATCAACTATCATATCAGGGCAGAAGGAGAACCAACACTGGCAGGACTTTGTGTTCGGTGGTGCTGTCACCGAGTGTTACACATTAAGTACCATGCACTATAAATTGGTTAGGTGTCAAATCCTGTTCCAGCCTGTGATCCAGCCCAACAGGGAAACAAACAACTACAATAAAGAACACCTTCCAGTAAACAAGTTCTACACCTTGCTTTCAGTACAAACATCCTGGGGTTTGATGTGACATACTTCTCATCCTTCCCATACATGTGCACTAAGCCCAAACACTGGATCCATACAGACATACTTTGTCAACACCAGGTAAAATCAAAGATTTCCCATCCCTGACTGTCAAAACGTTCCCAGTTTGCAACTTTGCAGTGTGTTTCCTGTTAAACCTGCTACCGCCCTGGGAAGCAAAGGAAGAGTACAACAATAGTACTTGATGAAAATGTCAGGGAAGAACATCCCTACCCAGTACCTGAAAGAGAACATGGCTTTTGAAGTCATGACAATGGAGCTGCTTTGGATGAGCTAGCCCTACCAAACCCATCCCACAGCAAAAAGCCTTGCATTTTGTAGCCACCCCCAGCTGTACCTCTGTGGCCCGAGCTGGATACTTCAAGACACCCACACTGCACTTGTACAGCCTTTACTCTGCAGAAATCCATGCAGGAACCCACAGAAACAGTTTTGACACCTCATTTTGTACGGTCCAGTACTTCCATCAGCACTGCTACTCTGGCAACCTTCCTCTGAGGAAAGACACATTTCATTTTATGTCACCACAAGAGTGGGAGCGGGTCACTGGGTTTTTACTCTGTCAAAGGCAGACCAGTTTGTTTTGAAGCTCTACTGAAAGCTATAGAAAGGAAACAAAGAGACAGGATATAAACATGATCAAATAAATATATACTCAAAAGCATGCATAGCATTTGTCTAGACAAATTGTTTTAAGATACTCCATACTTGAGAGGTGACATTCCAACTTCCTATGACACGTCTTTTGTCACAGTGCCAGGAAACATTACTTCAGTCAAGTTTATAAAAAATAAATAAATAAATAAGAAGTGGTACTGGACTAAGGTTCAGGACCCAAAACAGCAGTAGGTGGAAACATCTGTATCCTAAGACCAGGTCTTAAACAAAAACAAACTTGTGCACTTATTTCTCCTCTTTGGTTCTTTCCAGAGATGCAGTGACCAGTGGAACAGCTTATTTAGCAACACGTGTGCTGACTCTTTCCCCTCACTAGTCCTGGTAATACAGGAGAGACTTTCAAACCAGTGCTGCCATAATTTGCCTGAACTGACATTTCAGCTTCTTTCGCTAGCCCTCCCCCACTCAAAGCACCCCTCTCCTTTATCTGTACCTTCCATTTCCAGACCTTTGCTCCCAAGCAGGTGAAAGAGAGCCCAAACTACTTACAGGATGAAAAGTTGAGCAGAATTGGGAATGAAGCTGCAAACTGCAGTCAAAGACCCTGGAGGAGCAGAGTCAGAAAAGAAAGGGTGCAGAGGGAAAGCAACAGAAGGAGGTAAAGTCACAGTGCCTGGAAAGGGATAAAATAAATCTGTGGCAGATAAGCAGCATATTAAGGTTGTGCAAGAACTTCCTCCGTTCCCAGCTGTCTGTTTTTGCCAAGTGTCACAGACTTTTGTGCCTTGCCACTTTAAAACTGCCCATCTTAAAGTGGTCACTCTGGTCACTGCTATGGATTTACCCTCTGTTGTTCCTCTCCACCTGAAAGGCAGGTTGGAGAAGGAAAGGAGCCGGCACTGTGTCCCCAGTCAGTGAGCCAAAGGCACACGGCTGCAGGAGAGGTGCCAGCATGCTGTCAGGCAGCACAGCCCTATCCTTCTCCTGCAACAAACACTTCCTCCAGCCCGTCTCTGTGGTCATAAAGAGATGGCCAAGCTCTTCAAGTTGCCCCTTTAGAACAGAGGATCAAGAGAACATCTTTAACCAAGAAAGCACCAATGTTGATTGTAAATCACCTATGAACATTTCAGCATATGTCTAAACCAACAAAAAAACCCACACTGCCATGTCACCATGGCAGGTGAAGAGAAAGCCCCACAGAGAAAACAACCCTGCTTACCATGGAAACTTAAGTGTTCCATATTTAGGCTACTGGAAGAAAGGAAAAATTACTGACAATCAGAATCTAGAAAACAAGAAAGAGTTAATAGAAAATACAATTCAGAGGGAAAAAGATTGCTTCTGAGTTTGTCAGGATCCAAGAGAATGTTAATTATAGATCAGGTCACTGCTTGACTGCTGTTATTGGGGGAAGAAGAAGGAAGATCAAAATGTTTAATTGAACATTCCTGGGAGGGGGCGGTACGGAATTACTGCTTTTTATATAAGAACAGATGATACAGCCATCCCACAGGATGGTAATAAAATTACTTTTATCCCAACAATAACAGAAGAGAATATAAAAACAGCTACTCAAAGCTGGCCAATTCAATTAGTAGAACTAGAAAACTTCCATCTGAAGTTCCCTAAACAGAGCCTAACAGAGCCTAAACAGAGCTTCTAAGGAGCTCTTGGAACTATTTTCAGTATGAGACAATACTGATGGACTGTAAAAAATAATATGAAAATATACAAGTGTAAACAAAGCAACCAAAGTAACAGTAAATTAATCTACCTACTGTTCATTTCTGATAAAGGGAAGAGATGAAGAGGGTAATTAAGAGTCCAAGAACAAAAGTGAAAGAAATCTAATTCATACTTAAAATTTCACAGTAACTGATAATCTAGCTTCTCTAATTTTATGTCTTTCTGTAATAATATTACAAGCTTAATACCCCTTGTATTGTGAGGCGATTGACTTGGTGCTATACAAAACAAAGCCAAAGTGAGATGAAGTCAACAGACCACATTCAGTGTGACAAAGAAATAAGAAATCTCCATATGTGAAACCCAAATAAGTTGATTGTGCCACATGTTTTCAGTGGGTTCCCAGAGGGATCAGTTCTTGGCCCCAGACACTGATGACCCGAGAGGACAAGTCACCACCACTGAAGGTTGCAGATAATGCAAGTAATAAAAAGGTCAGGTCACAAAACCAAAATAAAGAGTACTTTGTAAGCAGCTATAAATGAGTGACATATCTTAAATAAAGCTGAAGGTAAAAAAAACCAAAATTCTTATGCTGCAAACAAAAGACTCCAAGTCACACTTGGGTGACGGACAATCAGAAGGAGAGAGGCCAGGACTCTGGGAGAGATGTGGCTGAAGGAGCACCCGCAGGACAGGTACCATAACTGCTGGGCCCTGGGGAGGAATAACTGCAGATATGTGCTCAGGCTGCAAATGTGGGAGACTCCTTCCTGCACTCTAGGCTGAGCCCCTCAGCCAGTGCTGAGGTTTCACACAGTTCCAGGAGCAGCCAAGCACTGGGGACCCGTGCACGGCCATCCCATGCTGTAGGGCCAGTGCTGGGCTCACGCACCCAAAGAACAGCAAGGAGGTACTGCAGAAATTTTGCCTTTTTTATATATTTAGGATTCTTTTTCATTTGTACTTGCTTCTTAAATCAGGCCCCATAATTAAAAGTCACCCTGTAAAACTCAATCCCTAGCTACAGCTTTGCACTACAGCCTCATGCTAATCACACAACCTGTTGCACAAATTTGCATTCCCTGCAACAGCTTTAAGGACTTTGGAAGACAGAGGGGTGTGAAGCACAAATTACTCTGTGCTCATATGGATGTGGCTGTTACTGGCCAAAGCCAGGCTCCAATTCTAGACCACCAAATTTCAAAAAAATGTTGAAGAACTGGAGAAAGCTCAGAGAATCATAAAAACCATGGCAGAGATGAAAATCCCGCCTCAAAATAAAAGCAAATAAGAAAGGAAGAAACTAACACATTCCACTTACCGCAGAAGAAACAAATGCAGAACACAGACATTCTTCAAGTATTGAAACAGAGAATAAGGTTCCAGAGGACGGCTCTACTAGCTTGCAGCTAAATTTACAAGCTGAAGCCAGATCCATTCATCATAGGTATAAGGGGTTGCAACATTAAAAAAACGAAGAACAATCAATCGTGAAGGAACAAGTGAGAATTCTTTGACCCAAGCCATTCTTAATTGAAGACTAGAGGCTGCCCTACAAAGATATGCTGGAATTCAAACAGGAAACAATCTGGGGAAGTTTTATAGCCCTTGATTTACATAAGGTTAAAATAATTCATCATAATTGTTTCCTTTGGCCGCCTTGCAGCAAAACAAGGTTGTTTACTAGAATGGCAGCATGTTGAGGAGAACCTGATACAAACTCGGAGCAGAAAACCTGCTGATGTGGCTTTGCATTCCTGTATTCCAGATAACTTGATACCCTTATCAGGAAAGTAGCTGGGGAACAGAGTTCAAGAACTCAGGTTTAAGACCAAAGGTTGTTCACATTAGACACAGCCCACCCGCTCACAAGCACGCCTCAAATACAGTGCTTGATAAACTTCAAGTGGCCAGCACATCCCACAGCACTAGCCCACTGAGAGCCTTCTCCCTAGTTTATTTTTAAGGCTGGGTTCTTCAGCTCTACTGCACGAGTGAGTCAACTCTCTTCCCCATTCCAGAGGGCTTGTGAGGGCTGCAGGCATTCCAGCACCAGCTGGAAGAGGAACCCCCCCACCACTTGCCATCACTCCAAGACCTGCACCTCAACAGGGAGGAGCTGGGAGAGGGTCCCAGAGAAAAGATTTGGCAAGCCTGCACTGGACTTCGAGGTTTCTCTATCAAAGAGACTGAAAACACAAACACCCAGTAATACCCATGCATGCAAACTATTCCCTATCCTTTTGAAACAGATTTGTTTCTCAGGATCCAAAGGGCAGCTGTAGCAGTGTCAAAACACAAGCAAATGCCTGCGACAAACTGCAAGGACTCACAAGCACAGAGCGCTGCGATCATTTTCAGACTCCACATTTAATTTTCACATCCGATAGATGGCTGATTCCAGTGGTGATGGGAGATTCCCCATGAGCTCAGCCTAGAGGAATGATGGGGTGCCTGGGGAAATTAAAAGGGAGCTTCCACGTGAAGGGATTGACTTCAAAAGAAGTCATTTAGCAGTTGCTCATTTCCAAGTCTCTTTTAAGCCTCCTAGTTAGCAAAGCTGCACATGTCTGGGCACCTCCTCTATGGCCAATCACCCTTTCCAAGTGCCAAGTTTGCAGCAGCAGAAGGCTGCCTATAGCAATGAGAGGCAAGGAACATTATTCTTGCTCCCAACCTGAGAAAGAGCACAAACACACATAAAATGCAACCCCATTGAAGCACGTTGAGAGAACAAGGTGACTTACGCTCTTATTTTACTATTGAGAAAAAGCTTTTTTTTTTAATTTTTATAAAGAGAAATCAAACAGCTGACAGAAAGGAAGAAAGGCAACATTTAAGGAAAGGAGAAGTTTCATCCAGTTTTAAAGATTAATTACAAGATTAATCCCACCAGGCAATGTGACTTTCTGGCACTGGAGCAGAAGGCTGCTCTAGCCAATGCCTCCAGCCAACACACATGCATGCAGCCTTGCGCAGCATTTCCCAGTCCGCATCCCTCAAATGCTAATGTACAAACAAAGCTGCTTTTGCTTGCAGCACTGCAATTTAATTAATTGGATATATTGAGCGAGTGAGTGTGCTGTGCAGCACGGAAGATGACTCTCCCGAGACTGACAAAAGAGCCTGCCAGCATCCTGGGGATAAAGACGGCGGAGGGAAGTATCAGACATTGCATAAGCGAAGGCACACATAATTGCTCGTTCCCGCTATCCCGGCCAACGGCCAACGCTAACTCAGACCCCTGCGAGCCGCAGCCAAGACCTACTCGAGCTATTCAGAGGCAGCCGGGTGCCTGGAACACGTGGGGAAGGGAGGGGAGGCCCAGCCTGGGGGTGTGCGTAGGGAAGGACATGGGACCTCCCCATGGGTGCCTGTCCTAGCACCCAGCCAGCAAGACTCCAAGTCTCCAGGGGCCCCTGGCCCTGCTTGCATAACCATTACCCCACAGTTTAAAAGAAGAGGGGGGCAAAAACTATTTTTTCCAGACTTTATCACACAATTTCCTTTTTCTAAGGAAAGAAATATGGCCTTGTGGTTAGAGGGCTGGGCAGGAGCGAACACCATGTGCCATCCCATGCCGCCTGAGCTGGTCTGTCCCCTTACACAAAGGCACCCTGCCCTTTGCCTCTTCGTTCCACAAGCTTAAGGGCAGTAATGAAGTCATACCCTCTGGTCACAAGGGATCTCAAGTGTAGCGGTGCAGAAGATTGCATCACATTCAATGCCAAAATAATGGGGATCATAAAAAACCCAAAGACAGCTGTGACATAGATGAAGCCCCTTGTTGCAGGACACAGCCCTGGACACTGCACTGAGGCCAGGAGGGAGGGACCCACATAAGCAGTTGGAATTGTTTAGGTTGGAAAATACCTTTAAGCTCATCAAGTCCAACCCTAAACCTTGTCTTTAAGTTCCACATCTATGCATCTTTTAAACACCCCCAGGGATGGTGACTCAACCCCTTCCCTGGACAGCCTGTTCCAGTGCTTGACAACCCTGCTGGGGAAGAAAACTTTCCTATTATCCAATCAAAAACCTCCCCTGGGTCAACTTGAGGTCATTTCCTCTTGTCCTATAGCCTGTCACTTGGGAAAAAGGATCCACCCCCACATCACTGTGACGTCCTTTCAGGTAGTTGTAGAAAGCAAGGTCTCCCATGAGCGTCCTTTTCTCCAGGCTAAACAACCCCAGCTTCCGCAGATGCTCCACATAAGATTTGTGCTCCAGACCCTTCACCAGCTTCACTGCCCTTCTCTAGACTCACTTCAGCACCTCAATGTCTCTCCTATAGTGAGGGGTTCACAACTGAAGACAGGACTGTGGGTGCAGCCTTACCAATGCTGAGTACAGTACTTCAGACTCTGAGGCTTACTGAGAGGTAAAGCAAAAATTCAGGAGCTCAGAAATCACAATTTGCATTCAAATTTCTTCTGTGCAGCCTGTAAGCCATCCATGGTGCATGACCATGGGACACCCCTGCTGCCCAGGCCCAACCCAGCACAGCCCCCTGCATTACACAGGTCAAGTGGAGAGCATCTGAAGGTGGGGGGGGAACTCTCCCGGAACTGTATGAGTCTGTTTGGCTGTAGGAAAACACAGGTACAGAGCCAGAAAAACAATCAGGGGAACCTTGTACTGCTTATCAGCAATGCGTAACTCCAGAGACAGTCAGGACTATATATACTCAGAGCTATGTATATGTGTGTGCATGCTGGTGTGTCTGTGTGTGTTAAATATAGACTATTCTTCTAACACGGCATCGTTGGCTGCAGAACATTTCGGATGAGCATCTGCTACAGACCATCTGCACTGAGAGGGAGGGAGACCAAAATGCTATGGGACTCTTGAGGAATTTGAAACTTGCAGCGGATTTTACACAGAAAGTTGTTGCGTAAGGTACACTGACAAATGTGTGGTATCAGGAAGGTTCTTCAATTAAAAGAAGGGGAAAAAAAAAAGAAGTGATCCTGAAACTGCTGCTTCTTGTGGGTTTGGAGCTGGCTACAGACAACAGTACTGACTTCATGCCACTTAAATTCAGCATCATTAAATGAAACCAAACCAAGTTCTCAGGACATGCATCAGTGTGCCAGAAGATCAAGTGCTGAATTGATGCTGCCCCAATGAACTGAAAGTGGTACCTGATCAGTTGGTTAGCGTGGAGTATCTTATGCTTCCATCAAAAAATCGAAGTTCATAAAAACCACAGCAAGTTTTTATTCATTAAATTAACATACAAGAACAAATGGTTCCTGTGTAAAGCACTCTGACATCTTTCTGACCAAGATACTTTCAAATTTATAATGTTTATGCATATGTGTAGATATAATCTCAATCACTTCCCTGGACAGACTGTTTCAATATTTCACAACCCTTCTCATGAGAAACTTTTTCCTGTTATCCAATCTAAGCCTACCCTGGCCCTACTTCAGGCCATTTCCTATTGCTTGTTACCGACCCCCACCTCACTACAACCTCCTTTCAGGTAGTTATAGACAGTGCTTTCCTCCAGGCTAAACAACCTCAGCCACTCCTCAGAAGATTTGTGCTCCAGATCCTCCCCAGAATCACAGAAAATGCTGAGTTGGAAAGGACCTACAAGGACCATCGAGTCCAACCCTTAGCCTTGCATAGGACCATCCCCAAGAGTCACACCATATGCCTGAGAGTATCACCCAAACACTTCTTGAACTCTGTCAGGCTTGGTGCTGTGACCACTTCTCTGGGGAGTCTGTTCCAGTGCTCAACCATCCTCTGAGTGAAGAACTTTTGTCTAATATCCAACCCAAACCTCCCCTGACACAACTTCAGGCTTTCCAGCAGCTTCTCTTCTCTAAAGACTACAGAAAAGTTCTATGAACGAGAACATTTTATAATTCAAGGCTCACAAGGACCATGTCTTATGCAGAAACAATACTAAGACTCAGACATACCAAAACTAAAAACATCAGGTTTTCAGAATTACTGAGCACCCTTCCCTCTGTTCCTCTATTATTTATTTCTTTTTTCTGTTTGCAAGAGCTGCAAAGTCTAACAAGGAAACTAAAGAATGTGAATTAAGTTCAAGTGTGTAGAGTCCGCAAAATTCCCCAGAAAGTGTTGGGTGTGCAAGAACAACAAGGGATTTAAAATCACTGCTCTGTTCTCCCACCAAGTTGTGGTTCCAGGTGGCTCTGCAAGATCTGGTCTTCAGCAAGTAGAAATGAGCATGATTGGCATTAATGCCAAATGTGAACTCAGTATGTCTGGGATTTCCACAAGCTGAATTTTACTGTCCTGTAATGGTTGGAAGTTGCTACCATGTACACAGTGGGAACTCAGGCACAGGACAACAGAGAGAAATATCTGTTCTTTTGGAAAGAGCAGTTGTCCCTCTTTTCCCCACTAACAGTCATCTTTATTTTGCAATAATGCAATAAAAAATACCTAATAACACTTCAAAAGGTCCAGTAGGGTATCATTTTATAAAAGGAACCCACTAGACCATTTTTACCAAAAGACTTAATAATTTTGTTCCCAGAAAGGATCCAGTTACACAAGTCTCCAGTCAGGCACGCTCAGAAAAGTCTGCAAACAGATGGAGGTAACAGAAATTTAAATGGACCATCCAGCTTTTAGTATAACTACCATATGTAGTATTTTATCAGTTGCCAGGTGAGTGGGATGGGGGGAAGGAGTAGAAGAGATCATCAATCTCCCCATCCTGCCTACAATGCTTCAATCTCCGGTGCATGCAGCAGCAGTTAGAACTATTCCCCTTTTGACAGGATTTGTTAAACCAGTGAGGAAAGTCAGGACAGAACATCGAAACAGATTTAAACCAGATGCCCACACTAATAGCAATTCAAACTGCCTATTCCTCACCTAAAATGAAAATACTAAAAGCAGTGACAATATGATATACTTCTAAAGGTTCAGTGCTCTAGTCTTTTGTATTTAAGCAGATGATTTGTCTGATTCTGATGCAAATCTGTTCTTAATAGTTCAAGCAGTAAATAGGGATACACACTGACAAACAGTCTTTTTTGGTGTGTAGAAATTTGTATTCCTGGCTTTTTTCTTTGTAAGATAGAGGCCATACACAGAAAGCTGCAGGAATAAAAGCTTGATAGGACTTTTCATACCACATCAGTGTATTGTCAGGCAATGTGGTTATACTGTCAGACTCTACATCTCCAAGAGCAGCAATCAGAGCAATAAGCAAATGGGCTACAGGCCCAGCCAAGGGGTGTGAAATCCCTCACTGCTAAGGGATGCCCATGAACATATTCAGGTCTTCTGATGGCGCACTCTGAAGTTGGTGTTTTGTTTAGGGAAAAAATCCAGCATCTAAAGAGGACTAAAGAGAGGGTCCAGAGAGGGTCCCTAGCAGGACTTACAAGGACCTCAACATAGACCTGATAAAGCCTTCAGTGATGAGACAGGCATAAAAGAGACACAAAGACATAACTGGGGAGCAGAAGAGGAACATGCACAGGATCTTATCTTGCCTTTCAACACTCAAATTCCCATGGTGATGACTCTTTTCATCCCAAAAACAAGAGCACGCTTGTGTAATCAGTGCAGGAACATCACAGGCAAGCCTCCTCTGCTAACATACCCAAGCTTCGTCCTTGGCAAGATAACCTCTAGCAGCAAAAAGGTCACGCAGTCATTCACCTTGTTCAGCCTCTGCCAATGGTGGCACAAGAGCACACTGTGAGGGGAAGAGCCCTGGGGATGTTGGGGAAAGGGACAATATTTCACCAAGAGCCATCCAGACCACCTCAGGTACTTTTTGCGTAAGATACCTACCTAGCCCTGGAGTACCTGAACCCTTTAGTCACTGCCCAAAAACTCAGATAAGCAACTTCCAGAAAACAATCCAGAAAAACAGCCCCGGTTTAAGACATGCTACGGCTCCCTGCAGGACTATCCTTCTCTCACGATGGCAGCAGCAGGCCTTCACCCCAGCCATTTCTGTTCTCAGGAAGGGTACAAGGTGACCAACTCACCTTCCTGCACAGTGCTAAGCTAAAAACACTGGTGTGCTCAAGGCCCAGTCACCTCTTCCCATGACAGTTCCCACCAGTGACACAAGACGGACAACTGGAGGCAGCAGCATGGAAAAGCAATGCTGTGCAAAGAAAGATCAAGTATGTGCTGGGAGCAGCTTTAGGGCTACTTCAGTCCTAAGCACAGACACAGGGTTGTTGTCCTTGGAAAAAAGCAAGAGCATCCCCACAATTCGAACCATGAAGTTCCAGAACTGCTCACACACTTTGTTTAACTGCCGGTAACCGATGTGTTAACCCCTCCCTAGATCTACATCATCCCTCTGGCAGAATAAAAACCACACGGGTTTAACAGGGTTTGGTTAAAAGTTATGCACACATGCAAGGCTCAGCGGTCCCAGGGTCTCAAAAGCCTGCCTGTTGGCACTGCCCCCTGCTCCTTCCCCACCAACTCAAAATGAAACACTGAGACATTTGTTTGTGAGATCGCTCTGCCGCAGGCGCACAGAGCGGGGACTGTGCAGGGTGTAAAGCAGAGGTGGGCTCCAGGCTGGAGGGGAGCTGAGCTCCATTTGCCTTTCAGATGGATTTCTGAGGCTCTTTCTTCCTCCAGCACAGCCTGTCCAAGGCACATAAACAGAGAAAGTGAGACCTTTCTGAGCAGAGGCAGGACTTTGGAAAGTCTGTTTCATCACCCTGCGGAGAAACAGCAATAATCCCAGTCTCTCCCCCATCCACCAGCAACTCCCCAGCAGAGCCTCTGCCGAGGCAGGGGCTGGCAGGGATCCAGCCCACCCGGATACCGCGCCAGGAGCCTGCAGCTGCAGGAATGTCTAGGACTGGGCACACACAGCTTTTTTTAATTGCATGCTTCTGCTTCATCCGCCTCAGACTGCCCTGGCTGGGGACATTTTGGGGTTGGTTTCTTTTTTGTCTTTCTTATTTCTTTTCTGAGTTCTACTTTTAAGTGGATGGCGAAGAGGAGGGGCACGGAGAGCAATTATAAGGCAGGCTATTGTGATGGCATGCTCCTATGCCTATTCTTAGACTTTGAAGGGACACCCTCCAGACTAGATGACCACAATCATATCTTACACTCATTTTTGTGTAATAGTTGAGTTTTTTCAAACCCTGAGAAGTCATTTTTCTCTGTTGATAGTGGTGGAGCAAGCAAGGATCTCAGACGACACAAACCACTGCAAACACATTTCAGAAAACCTTGACATGCCTGAAAAGCCAGCATGCAGAAAGAAGTGTTATAATAATATCAAGCTATGAAACATACTTTGGCAACCTATCTTTAACAGCTCAAGAGGCTAAATGCTGCCCATATGCAGCGAATGAGAGCACATCTTGAAAACTGAGCAAGTCCTGGCAAAGTCACATGCGAACTACTCGGATACGCCAGCTCTATCATTAAAACTCAGACTGAGCACAACAAAGAGGCACACTCCAACTGCAATACTGAATTTGAAGCCATCACACCAGACTGCAAATGCAAAAGGAGTTCATAAACAAGAAAACTCTTACAGCCTGACTTTACATCCTATCTGTTTCACCAAAAGGTGCAGTTCAGCAATGTCAGCCTCTTTTTAGCATCCGACAGGATCAGTAATCCAACACAAAAGGGCATCACCAAGAAAATCCTAGCATTGCTGTTCCATTGGGAATTTTGAGATAAAAATGTTTAACACGCATAACCTGCAGAGACGTGCCTTTCTGCCAGAAACTGTTGGATTATTATTTAGGTTCAACAGAAGTCACTATCCCTCCCAGAGATCGCCATTCATTCAGAGGGCAACTTAACTCCGCACCTGCTGCATCAAGATGGATTCAAGCTAACACAGACCACCTGGGCAGAGCAGGATGAGGGAGCTGCTCCAGCTTCAGTCACACCAGCAGCTTTAAATGGGTCAGCCAGGGCTCTGGCACACCCAGCAGAAAACACCTAACCAGTTGTTCATTTCTCTTCCCAGGGTGATTCCTGCTTTATTTCTGACCTGTTTGGCCATCAGGACCAACCTCATTTAAGAGGTCGGCTAGGTTCCACAACTTTGTAACAACTGCTGCGCAGCAGCCCAAGCATCAAGCCCTGCACAGCTCAAGCTCTCCCAACAAAGATGGGATTTTGGCCTTTTTTTAGCCACCTCTCAGAACTGCATTATTGGCAGCAGCGGCCTGCCTCACAGACAAGTTCTTTTTGAACTATGCTGCATCCAAAGTCTGCCTTTAAGTGTGGCCCTTCCCCAAAGTTTGACCCCTCCAGCAATCCTTCATTACAAAGCCACCAAATCCAGAAGAAACCAAAGAAGGTGTAGTTCTGCTTCATGTGAAGTGGTAGAAACACAGACAACGAGGTAAAACCTAGTCAGATCTGCATGGCTTGTTCTGCCTCAGAGCAGATGCTCAGCACATCTGCTTACCAGCCCAACACCTGAATGAGCACTGCCTCTGCACCAGCGTTGCTACCAGAAGTGACCAGCTGCCACACACAGGACTGCCTCTGTCTGCTCGGGCTTTGGCTCCCACCAAGGTAAACCAATTAGTGAACCCTTTTAACAGGACTATCATTTAATCAAAAAGAGTTTCCATCCAAGAGCAATAGTCAGAGCAGTGGATGGAAAGAACTTCACAGGAGAAGTCCTTGTAGCTGCTGTCCCCTACAAATTGCACTAGCTCACAGAGAACACTGCTCCCTTCACAGGTATTACAAATGACAGAATTTGTGATTTAATTGCAACAATTAGACCATTCTGGCTGAGGTCAGGTGCACAGAATGTCACTAAAGTGACAAATGCACTTCCATTAAAAAAATAAAAAATAATACCCATATTCATGCAGCAATCTTTTCCAACAATATGGGCAACTCTTCATTTTCTGTAATTATTCCATAAAATGCAGAAAAGTACATTAGCATTTATTTTCCAGATAAGATAATGCAAGAAGTGACCTCCTCAAACTGCAGCAGCATTTGGAATTTAAAATGCAACAAGAACTTGAGTATTCCTGTAATAGGATATGCAAATCTACCTATCCCTATACATCTACATCTGGAAAACAGACATTTTGTCTTCAGTCCCAGGAAGAACCAAAATTGGTAGAGAGAACAGACATCTTTGAAGGTTGCCCGCAATAAATAAATTCTTAAATTCATGGAATGAGTGACTTGAGCTCTGTAAAAAACTTCTTTGTGTCGAGAGGCATTTTAAAGACCAATTGCACTGAATTGTCAGCCCATGATCATAGGAGGGGGGAAAAAAGCAGATTGATTTGGACATCTTATCCAAGTTTGTACTGCGTAGTTGTAGTATCTTCAGGGTGGACTGCTGTTCCCTAGAGAAGCCTGTGTGGTTCCCTAACCTTATGAGCTCATGGATCAGCCTGAAATGTATTGGGCTACAGTGCATCCTGATCAGGACATACTGCCTCTTAGAATGTTGCAACAACAAAATTTAAGTGCCTAGTAGGATTTTGCAGGCTCCTTTCCACAACCCCGAGTTCCCTAATGGTTGAATCTGTTAGAGTTACCATAAATCAGCATAATCAGTCCTGCAGGCTGTATTGACAAGACTGCCACTGCAAGCCCTGGGAGGGCACTAGCAATGCCATCCCCAAAATGTGTGTGCTCACCTGTGTTAGGACACACACATATGACTATTCCAGCCTTCCTACTGAAGGGAACATATGCTTCTGGAATATGATGTTCCCAAATGCCATCACAAAAGATTACTCTAGGTGGCCAAGTATGATCATTTACGATCATCACGGACAGCCTCACACTAAACACTGGGCTATCTGCCAACCACCAAACACAAAGTACCTGACTTGGTTTCTTACTGCAGAAACAATCCAGACATGCTTAAGCAACTGGAAAATAAAATTCAGCTGAGGTTCTTCTGGTAAGCAGTCTGACCACTGCAGTGCTTTCTTTTTTTTTTGTCTTCCATATTTAGTTGTGAGAACAGCAGTAAAATATTCGTTCAGCTGCCCTCCCGTAGCCAGATGAGTCTGTAACCACCCACACCAGAGATGTACTCAGAAGGCAGAAATCCTTCCCTCCCTTATTTACACACACAACAAGCTTGGGACACCACATGCTGCTGCAGTGTTAGTGCTCCAGCCCTCCCACAAGATACCAAATCCACATCTCCTGTGTAAGGCAGTACCTATTCAATATGTAGGGAATAGCTACACAGATCATTATCTTAGGCTCAAGAGCACTGTATTTCTCACGTGGCTCAAGACCCTTGTAGGATCAGAGATGGCTGGAAACAATCAAAAACTCATAACAGGAATGATTTTATTTTAACAAATAGTTATCAAGTCACATTTTAAACACTGCATATACAGGAGTGGATTGAAAAATATTTCACACTTTTATGTTTTCCTCTTCAAATACGCTTCCATGTAGCAAAATCCCACAGTATTAATGGGGAAGACCTTCTCCTTCCTTATGGCTAGGTGTAATCATAACTAAGCAAAATATGCACCTTCTACTTAGAGCTTCCAAAATTTCTTTAAGCTATCTAAACTACAGTGTTTCAACACTCTTTTGCTAATGTGCAAGTGCCACATTCTGATATGTTCTGCTGTGGACTGTACACTTTCACCCTTTGCCCAAATTACAGAAACTGTCTCCAAAATACGGCACACCTCTAACAAAAACAATACAGCAGTGGACAGATGAAGGTGCCTTGCCAAAGCTGAGTGCACTCCCTCCCCTGGTGAAGAGCGAGTCATTTGGATCTTCTGAGGTTTGCATCACTTCCTGGTAAAGGGACATTTTATCACCTTTTTATTTTTTCTTTCTTTAATCCACCTTACCCCTAGAAGCCCAGGCAGAAACTGAACCAAAGTGGTTGAGCCAGCTTGCACTACAGTTTATCAGTCAGCCCTTGACCAAAGCAAGCAATGCAGATCTTCCAGAGGTGCCTCTGACCAGCAAGCATAGCATTCCAAAGCAGCGTTGATACACACAAATACATGATGTCTACCAGAGAAAGATAAAAAAAAGCACACTTTGTAGATAAACATTCTGCTACTAAGTCACGGGTTCATCATGCATATACTAGAAACATGGAATAAGAGGAATCTAACCTGCTTTACTCATAATTCCTGCTTTAAGTAACATTACAACCAGTTTATGCTTTCTTAAACCTCTTCCTGGTCAGTCCAACTGGTCTTTATTAAAGTTTTAAGCTATGAGAGCCCCTTGCTATTTTCCCCCCACCAAATTCAGTCAAACTGACTGTTGTCCAATCCATGCCCTGTCCCTCAGTCTGAACTCCATGAAGAGTTCTCCAAAGCTTAATTTGTCAAGAGAAGAGGTTCTCCTATTAAAAGTTACCCACCCAGGAGCAGCTGGCAGGTCTGGGTCAGATACACAAAATTTAACAAGAGCTCCACAAGACAACCAGCACCTACCAGCAAGGTAGGGAGTAGAGGTGATGTCCTCCTACATGGTTTCTAGGGCAGGAGTTCGCTGAAAAACAACACATTTCTCAGGTGCTCTTCTACTTCTTTCTGCCCCTTCCCTGGACCCCCTCAACACTTTTCCCAATAAAATAATGGAAGCCATTTTTACTCCCCAGAACTATTATAGCTGTGCCTTTTCATATGAGCCTGTCCACCAGTCTGGGAGACTGTGCACTAGAATATAGTGGAGAAGACCTAAATGGGGCAGAGCTGTTCCTCACATAAAATTATAAAACAATGACATTTTATAACCTTGTTTTCCCTCTCTGTCAGAGAGAGATAGAAATACCCTCTCTTTCTTCACCACCTTATTTTCTTGTTTGTTTTTAAAGAAACACCACCAGAACACAAAGACTATTCGCTAAAAAAGAAGACACTCAGAGGTTAACACTGATCTTGAGTATTTAAATACACTGTAAGTACACTGGCCCTAAGTTCCTAAGGTTCCCTCTTCACTCCCTGAGCGGGGAACATCCCTGTTTGTCTTGGCTCAGCTTCCTGAAGCACTGCGTCACTCACGGGAAAGAGGTGGGTTTGCATGGAGCTTCCAAGAAGAAGCTCAGAGGTGCAATACAACGCAGGCACCACCCCTCAAACCAAGTCAGGGAAAAACACACGATGTTGAAGGAACCAGGTCTTTGCTGGTCCCTCGTTAAGCTAACAAAACAGGGCTTAGGTGTCTCTGTGGATCACAAACCACCACAGATAAGACCCTGAATGTGCTCGTTACATTCATTGTGCCCTTGTACTTTAGAGAAATCCTTGACAATCTATTTAGAGGCAAGAAGAAAACCGTGACAGCTACCTTCTCCCTGCTGCTGCAAGACACTGCACTAAGCTATGTATAATAATAATAAAGCTATGTATAACCTCACTGCTAATTCTACACCAGGCCCCTCTCCCCTCTAAAGTCCAGAGCATGAGATCAGCACCTGTATGGGTATAACCTGTCACGGGCAAAATCCACTCCAGCCCAAGATGTTTCAAGTATCTCTGCTCAATACAAGAACTCTGAAGGAAACAGTGCTACTTTAAAGCTCACAGATAGTGCAGCATCTGCTAGAGACCAAGCTTTTCAAAGAGCTGTTTCTCAGCAGTCCTGCACAGCTATTTCTCTTTGGTACATACTGCAGACCACTGAAGTCACAGCCTGGTCTGTACACAACTCATTAGACTTCCTTACCCCATCTGCCTCCACAGCCTGGTCTGTGCACAACTCATTACACTTCCTTACCCCATCTGCCTCCACACTTCTTCACACCCCTGCTTGGTCCAGATTTTCTTGGGCATTTGCTCACTTGCTTCATCCCATCTCCGCAGAACTTTGACTCATATTTTCCCCTGTTGCTAGACTAAACTGATGGAACACTGCCTGCCTGGCTCAAACACCAAGCCCCTTGTCTGACACCTATTTAGAGACCTATTTGATAGGTCCGAGACCTATCAAGAATTTTGGGATGCTTGCTAGGAAGTGCCTTAAAAGGGCTCTATTAAGAGAGGACATGTAATTCAAGAGAAACCCCTCCAAGGCCTTCTGGCAGTACTCTGAAAAGTCAGGGTCTTAAAAATCACTCCCTGCTCTTAGGATGGGGGGAGGAAGGAAAAAGACCTTCACACCCCACTTCTGCTTTTATTTCCATATTCCCTATTCCATCTCTTGGCCATAATCCAAGTGTCCAGCTCCCCAGAGGCTGCTTCAGGGGTGAGGGCAGCAGCCTGGAACAGCAGAACTGCCCCTCCACATGGTTTATGTATGGGCACACCTGGTCCAAGTGGAGACCTGTTTCTAATCTGACAGCCATGTGCTGCAGTGACTCCTGTCCAGAGGAGCTCAGCTCCACTACATATGCCATGCAGAAATGAGATAAGGCAGCACTGCAAGGATAAGCCTGCCGTGCGTCAATCACAGGTGTGGGCTAAGCACACAGCCAGCCCACAGGAACCTAGAGTGGAGTAAGGCATTGCATGCCTTGTACTGTGGCTCTGCTGCCACAGGTTACCTTCCCACAGCAGAATGACAAAGGCAGTCACAGGAGGAGTACTCTGCTCCACTAATTAACCAGTGCTCAAGGACTAGGGTTGCTAATTTATTCCATCCTCAGACAGGCACGGGTGGTGACTCCCCACAGCACGTAGCTTCAGCCTCTCCAGGTAGAGCCTGACCAGCCTGACAGGCTCATCAAGCAGAGGAGCTTCATTCCTAGCCAGACCTCCTCCAAGAGGCACTCGATGCTGAGCAGCAGGTCAGGAAGGGGCCACTTCACAAACACAGCAGCACCTCCAACACACCATCACACCACAGGCACACGGGGAGCTTTATGCCAAAAGGAGAAGCAACACTGCTTTGGAGAAGCTGGGCACTCTCCTGGTGATTGCTGTGTTTCCAATGCAGCTTTTGGACACTTTCAAACCACATCTGATGTCTACACTATAGTTGAACAAAATATTTATCCTTCTACCATATTCTGAAGAAAAACCAAAACAGCAGTACTACTAGAGAAGGTTATGCCACACCACGGAAGCAGTTTAAAGCAGCATCTTCTGTCTGCCAGCTACTTAAATACAGAGATGCCAAGGGAGAAAAACTACTCGCTCTTCCCAAACATCCTGGGCACTCTCCTCCTCCTGTCTCAACTTGTGTGTCAAAATTAAAGACGAGTCTCCTATAAACTGTGAGGAGACTGACCCTGCAGCACATACAGACTGCCAAGCTTGTTAAAACGCTGCAGAAGTTCTGGATAGGCATTAATAAGGCAAGGCGTGCCACAGGCAATGGATTTGAAGCTTCCTCGAGCTGGGTAGAACAGTACAGGCTTGTAGTGTGATGCACAGAGGCAGAGGGACAAGAATAACCTTCCATTGCTAAAAACTGGGGTAAAAGTTGGTACCACTGGTACAACTGGAATCATATCAGCTGCCACCTTCCACTAATTATACCTTTAAAATGAAAGCCACAAACTTTGCTTTTTTTGCCTGTGTATTCATGCCATCTCCTCACACATTCAGTCTACTAGTTTTTCCTCAGACCCCACCATACCTGCTTTGCTTTTTCTTTTCTTCTGCCTTCTTTCACTTGCCAGGGCTGAAGACCCGGGACAAACTGACACCAATCAGCTGTGGTTTAGCCACTCTAGCCCAGACAGAGGCACAGGGAATACAAGGCCATCTTTGGTGCTCAGCTCCAAGAGGGAATATACATAAAGGTGACCTTTTATTTTGGGACTAATAACTTTTTTCCTACCAGAAATCTTACGCTTTCCCACATGTCCTGTGTGTTTTCCCTTTTTATATGTGCAAAAAGATGTCATGTTAAACAGCAGTTCAAAAATAGTCTTAAGTGATTAAAGCATTTATTTAAACTTCACTGAAGTCAACGCAATTTAGGAGAATGGCCAAATGCTCTGATGCATTTGGGCAGATTAGGAGTCATGTAGACTGTTCTGTATGTTCTGCCTTGAAATAGCCAGAGTTAATAGGCCCAGCAACAAAGTTTTATAGCATTTCAAGCCAGAAAGGACTATGCAACCTTCCTAATCTTCCACTACGTTTCCATGAGGTACCCTTTCCCAGGATCCGATAATCTGTCCTTTGTTGAAAAATAACTGCCAGAAGAGAACAAGGGTGTGCTGCAAAGATTGAGAAATGAGCATTTTTCCTAACTCAAGTATATTTTTAGCTTCATTTTTTTGTTATGCTTTCAAAATCCTGATTTTCAATATGCATTCACCTGTCCCATAGATAGACACATTCTTTTTCCTAGTCCCATAACTTTGCTTCTGGATCATGGATGAAAACCTTGAGAAGCCTCCTGTCTGGCACCTTTTGGCAGAACCCAATAAATCCATCCTCTGACATCAACTGTCCACTAGCAACTACTTTGAGTCAACCCTTTAATTTCATACATTTTGTGGTACAATTTTTTTAATCACTATAATGAAATAAATAGCTAATTACCTGTGAAGTGTCTCAGTTTACTTTCAATTTATTTTCTTTTTACCTCAAAGAATGAAACCAGGATTGTCTGACTATATCCGCTTTCCATTAAATCCTACCTAACAGGGCTAAATCATATCTGTATCTTTCTACACTTTCTACTATGGAATCTCCATGTGTTTTTGCATATGTTTGGTACCAGGATCTCCAGTGCATAGTTTTTACTTCCTCCCCTTAACTCTATCAATTTAATATTTTCAGACATTTCCTCAGGATGTCATGAGCCAACAAAAATCAGTGTCAACAAGCCAAACTTCTCCTCTGGGACCTTTCAGCCTATCTGGATTTCCAGTTATACACGTTTTTTGGTACCAAGAAGTTTTGTAACCAGGTTACTGACAGTGGTTAATTTTCAAACAACACCATTAAAAAAAGTCCCCTTTCTACCCTTGCACTTGCCAATGTTGTTTTTCCCCCTTGGATATCCTTTGCTGATCATCATCAGCTCCTCTCTCTAGGTCACACTGATACTTTTTTACCCGTCTCTAACCTGTAACCATTACTTCAGGTGAAAAGAGAAAAGGTACTTCCAGAGGACACTAGCAGTTTAAAACAGGAATAGCATAATGGTGTCTTAAGATTCATAATCCCCTTCAGGATAATTTTAATACAAGCACAAAGCTCTGAGGGGATCTTTCTGTGAGCACAATGACACTCATTACCTGCATGTTACAAAAACCCCAGCTGAAAACAGTTTTCACAGACACTCTATTCTGATGCTCTTACCAAAAGTTACATTACACACAGCATCTGAAACTGAGAAAGATGCCTCAATAATAGCAATGTGAGCTTAACATAAACTATTCTTATCATACCACTTCCACATCCTCTTCCAAACACCTGCCCACCTTCAAAGCAATACGCATTTAATGTTTGTAATAATTTCTCAAAAACCGGCTACTTCAACCACTTGCTTTTGCTGCTGTTCTTGGAATTCTCCCAAATTAACCTCTCTTTCAGAAATCCAGGTGTCAAGAATTGAAAAGCCCACATCCAAACTGTGACATGCTGACACCTGCAAGCCCCAGGTTTTCGAGCATCTCCCCAAACAGTACTGTTCAACATCTTAATCACTGCAATGGATCAGCACAGTTAATTGGCCAGCCCATCACAACCCTGCCTCCTTTGGCACACAGACTTTACAGCTTTCTGGACTCAGTAACTTTTCAATAGGTTCTTCTCTCGTTCTTCAGCAATGCAAGTTTCTGTAGATTCTTAGTTCTTGCCTATATTTTTAATAAAACAGCAACATAAATGAAGTTCAGCCTTCCCTTGCAGTTTTGCAACATATTTCTAGCAACTCAACAAACAGCAATGGCAATAGAGAAACATTGCCAAGTCCTAGAGCAGACTTCCTGCAGCCCTTTCCTCATAGGAATTCAGATGAAATTTTGCTCTGAATCAGTACAACCAAATAAGAATTCATAAGTCACCCTGGGCAAGTACAAAAGTAAGACTTTTCCTTCTCTTTTAGCCCTTCTTGTAGGCAACAACATCCACTGAAAGTCATGAGAAGCAAACCAGCTGAACAGAAAAAGAACTGCAAAAGCACTAAGGCTCAAGGAGGAGACAAATTTTGCAGTCAGAAAGCTCATGCCTTAAACCAGTGCGAAAGCTCATTCCTGCCATGCCTGTTTCCTGCAGGGAGTCACACCTGAGCGGTGCCTTCCAGCTGCCGGTGGGACCAGCCAGCCAGGCACCCTGAGGGCAGGGCTGTGGAGCAGCTCCTTCACACATCTGCAGCCCTCCTGCAGCTGCCAGCTCCTGCCCTCCCAGGCTCCACAGAGAGCTGTTGTCATCAATCTGGTAACTGGGCAGCAGCCTCCCAGCGAGTCTCACCTTTGGCTCCTTCAGGAGTGCTGGGAGGGAAGGGGAACAGGCAGGCATCTGCCTGGAGAGGCACGGAGGAATGCTTCCTCAGAAGAGCATGGGTAGATGGGCCACAGCCAGCCAAAAAGGACTTCCCTAGAGTGCCCTCAGTCCCTGCAGGATTTCACCAAGGAGCATAGAAGACATTAGAGCCATATGCTGGTAGCATCATTTTGGTTTTCTTTTCTCTTTCTAAAAAATCCCCGCTCCGCTTCGTGCCCATTCTCTGAAAAACACATCTTTCCAGCCAGGCCCAAACCCCGCACCAGTCCCAGCCCTGAGTCACACACACAGCTGTTCGGGGAGAAGGCAGGGAGGAGGAGGGGAAGGGAGCTGCAGCACTGAGGAGCTCAAACAAGACATACCATCAGAGCTGATGACTAGGCCAGTTACACCCATGATGAGAAAGACAGATGTTTTGCAGAAAGTCAGCCACTGCCTTATATTAGGAAGTATGAAAGCTAAGAGTTTAGACATCATATTTTCCCCTCAAGTCTTCATCCTTTGCGAGCCAGGACAGATCCCAGAAAGCCAGGTATCTGGCTGCAAGAAATAATGCAGTCAGTTTTAAGTTCTTAATCTTGGTTCTTCCTGGAGATCTCATCCTGTCCATAATATCACAAGCCTTCTAAGGCAACAGTGGCATTACTGCCTTTGCTATGAGGAAAGCTGGAGGAGCAGATTGGTTCTTTGCTGTTCTTGAGTTTTGAGTCTACACCTACATGTCTCTTCTGTGGGCACCAGAAGCTCCATAAATGAGAAGACATGTGTCTTCAGATAACTAACAGAAAACCAAAGCATTGCAAGGAGATTACTGGAGCCAACACAAGAACCTGTAGAAGACTGGAAAAAAGGCAGCCTTGGGATAAGCATCCTCTTGTGCATAAAATTTGCTGCAGAACCAGAGGGGTGAAGGAACAGAGATCTGCTCAGGATTCAGGGCTGAGTTTGGGGGATTTTTGTTGGTTGTTTTTCAGGTTTTAGGTCTATAAAACCTCCCCCATGCTGGTCACACGAGCTATTATGCAGGGTGGACTTTTCCCACATTTAGTTTCAAGATTAGCCACAAAAAGGAAATAGCACAGGTCCTTACAGGTGTGAGGTTGCATAGACAAACAGCCTTTAAACTACCCAGGCTGCTGCGTAGCAATACCATATCTAGATCTGAGCAGGGTAGTGCCTTGGGTCCAGGACTACTGTGAAAGGAACCACAGCACAGCTCCAGCTAGAAGGGGGCTCAGGTGGTCTCTAGGCCAGCCTCTTGACCAAACAGGGTCAGCATTAACTTGAGACCAGCTTACTCAGGACTTTATGCAGTCAACTCTTAACAACTTCCAAGGAAGGAGATGTTTCAGTCTCTCTGGGCAGCTAGCTCTCCAGTGTTCAGCTATCCTCACAGTGAAGCCCTTTCCCTTACCTGTCTGAATCTCTCTCACTTCTGCTGATGGCCATTTTCTCTCACTCTCCTGTAACATACTGGTGTAAAGAGTCTGGCTCTCTCTCCACTCTTTTACACAGACCTTCACATCACAGCATTCAAACTTTGCAGAAAGAAAATCAAACAGGGCACTTCAAATGTCAGCAATTGAAAGGTGCTTTCCTTGCTTCATAAGACACCACATCCTTCAAAGAATTTTGCCACAGCTGAAGATGCTGCTTATATTCCAAATCCAGGGCAGCACTCAACACCTTTGAGGCAGAAAAAGGGCCAATGACCTTCCCCCTCTCTGCTGGAGATCAGCCCATCTCCTCCAAGGAAGCACACTCCTTACCTCTGCAGGCAACCTCAACTGCAACAAGAGCTGGGAGAGGAGTGCTCCAGGGTATCACCAAACAATCAGGGCTTGTCCCAGCAGAGCTGCAGGAAAGGAGTAAGCCCAGCACATTCGGCTCCAGGTGAGCCACTAAAGAGTATCAGGAATATTGCTCTTTGCCCCTACACTACAGGGAAGAAACCTCCACCAACACCAACCTTCTGTGTCCTGAATCTCTGCTCAGGACACATCTGATTTCACATGGAAGGAGGCCTGAAGCTCTGAAAGATACCCATCCAAAGCTCCCTAAGAGGTTATCAGAGCAGCCTGGTCTCTGTTTCTCACCCCATATGACTAACAGATTGCATGAAAGGACAAAGCCAGCCCCAGCACAGCTGCAGAGGAATGTTTTTCTTTGGCAAAGAGGAAAGAGATGAAGTGGGTGTCACATTTTTCCCATTAAATTTTTGCCTGTCACCACAGTAGAGCCAGATTACATATGGAAGATTGAAAGCCAGTTAGCAGCAGATGGGGAAGAAAAAAAAAAAAGTAGTAGTTTCTAAGACACAGTGAAGGCACAGAGAGGTCACTGGCACTATTCAGCTACACATTTGGATGGATGGCAGCTATGGAGACTACTTTAGTAATTCAGGTCTACCCCATTTAACTAGACTTCACTTTCTCACATTGCCTTCTCCACTTCCCAACTCAACCTCATGGGAGGGAATGCTTAATATTTGATAGAGCATTTGTATACTTCCTGTGCACATTTAGCACTGATACAACTCAAGTCAGGAACTTTCTTTTCTGCAGTTACAGTCTATGTTTTACAGCTCACAGACAGAGAGAATGACAGTCCCTGCTATGAACAGCTCAACATCTCAGATTGGAGATGCAATGCCCACCTCAGCTATGCATTGTTAAACCCCACCATTTTTGACCTATCTTTTGTACAGCCTATTACTTAAGTGAAGTGAAAGGGTAATGTATTTGCCAGCAAAATCATGGCCCAAAGCCAAGCTTATTCCTTGCATACCGTTTCTTTCACTTTTATGCAAGACAAACAATTTAGCATCCAGGACAGCCTCCACTTTTCACCAGCACTTCACATCATGGAGGGGTGGTGGTACCATCAACCAATTCAACATCAGTGCTTCTTTGAACACCAGGTCTGTCCATTTCTCTGCTCACTCTCTTCCCAAAACAACCCTTTTTCCTACTGATCCTTGAACAATTGTCTCCTCCAGGCAATCCAAATAATAGTCTGCTGGTATCAAATAAATATACACACACACACATCAGGATTACATCTAAGCACAACCCATAAAGCTACCCCAACTATTCCCACTGCACACTCTTTTATCTCAAAACGCAATTCAACCACCCCCTTCCCCAGGCAAACATTCCTACCTGCCCCTTCACGTCAGCATCAGTACCTGGACTGCTACAGGGTAAGCTGTGTCAGGGAACTGATAGCCCTGAAAGCTAATTTCTTGCAAAAAAAGTCATTTTACAACTGGATGAGCTCCCAGCCAGCTGCCACAACAGCCTGCGGTTACATCCAGGTGCAGAACTGCACTGTCAGGTCTTGTCACCAAGAAAAAAAGTACAGCCAAAGGGCATCCAGATAGTCTCCATGATTCAGAGAGATGAACAGGGAGTAACAGCACAAAAGAATGTGCCCTTCTGAAAACACAGATGAAGAGCTCTACTGTGAGAACACCTCTCAAGAGACCCACCAGGAACCTATGTCCCTTACAAAAAAAGCAAGCTGCACTAGGGAATTGCAGAGTTAAAGGGAAGACCCTGTAAACTCAGGGTGGGCAGACAACACAGCCACCGAGGCAGGTTAGACACCCTGTCTAACTGGCTATTGATAAGTGCTAAAGTCTCACCCACAAAATGATCCTTCTCCAAATGGGAGAGAAGCAGCCCAAGACAGGAAGCAGATGATGGATGGTTAAACCAATTGTTACAAAGTGACTGGAAAACAACTTTTGGGAATGCTGGGAGGAAGGCGTATAGACAGCAATAAGGACAGCAGGGCCTGATAACCAACATTTGTATACAGCACAGAAAAGCAGCATCTATCTGCAAGTGCCAAGCCAGCAAGAAAACTTGCCCCATCACAGGGCTACTTTCAAAGGACCACATCTTCACTTTCAAAGTAACAACCATGTATCTCAGAGGTGCTTTATCAGCTGAGGGACCAAGAGAAAAATGAGTCCATAGTGGCACAGAACTCACAGGCCTTTGGAGGGAGGAGTAGCCAGCAAGGTATGGCACAAGCTGGGTGCCTCAGTCCTTGCTCACAGACCTGGACAGGTCTACGGTCCTTCCACAAGCAGAACCGTGGCAGACATGCTGCTGATAAGGTACTAGTTAGTCCACGAGACAGATATTGCCCTGCTCCTGCTGTAACAGAGCCACTCTGGCTTAGCTCAGAAAAAAAAGTCTGTTAAGGGAAGCTTCCAAGCTCCCCAAGACAAGGAGCACTGTGTTGTGTCACCACAGCACAGTACTGCTGCACACAGTGGCTCTTAAGGTGCTGAACCACTTTTATTCTGTATTAGGTATTTCCCTCTCACACCTGTTAGACATCCCAGAGATAAAGTGGCTTTGCTGGGCAGTGGTACAGGTGAGAGCCACACAGTGAAACACAGAGACAAGCTAAGAGAGTCAGAGCTGGTGGTACACTGCTCAAAGGCCTCCATGCTTTATTTTTGTATTTATTTTATTTGTCACAGTTAGCATGAGGATGATCTGATCTTACAGTGTGCAAGCAAAAGCATGAAGGCAGACTTGCAGAGGAGAAGAAATAAGACATAAATGAACTGCCATAGCTGAACTCAGTGCATCAGAGAGCAAGAGGGACACAAAAAGATAAATCAAACTGCACATCCCTGCCTGGTATCTGCAGCTAATCAGATCAGCCTCCTCTACAGACACAGATGATCCTAAAAAGTGAGACTGCTTTAATAAAAAACTGGTCCTCAGACCAGGACAGGCAAAACTTAGCCCCAGATACGAAAGAGCCCAAAGAACGGACCCTTCACATTACAAACAAAGCCCTGCAAAGAGCACAAGCTCTCACCATCCCTGTAGATAAGTTCAACAGCTCCAGACACAGGAAAACCCTGTCTGGTTACACTAAGTGAAATTCCTTTACCCCTGCTATCAAGCACAACCTGCTCCATGCGCAATGACTGGCTTTCCAAAGGAAACATTTACAGAGAACACTGAGGATCAGTCACGTCCATTAGGAAAAAGAATAAATAGTGGGGTTTGTGCATTAAATGCTGGCTCATTCTTATCTACCATGCTTCAAAGCCAGTTCCAGGACAGGCTAACATTTTTTCCAGCTCCTGACCCTGCTGCAGATCAAGCACTTCACTATACAGTTACAGCCACTCCAAACGAAACCAGCCAGCAACTCAATACCCTCATTTTTCTAATTTTAACTGTCAGAAAACAGGAGGGTAAAGTTTCAAAGTTTCCTACTTTGAGTTTATCTCAGCTTTTAGAGGAACTGTAGATCAGTTAGACCCGTTACAAATACCTGACATGTACACTGGCAAATTGGAATGGCTTTCTTATTTAAATTTCGGAAGAAAACCGGCGTGGTGGGGGAAAGGCTTTCAGTGCAAGGCACTGAGTACAACTAGTTCTGCTGTTCATCAGTTGTGATGTTGATTAATTTTTCTTAATATGGAAAGTCATTGACAAAATGTAACACTATTGCTTTGTACAAGGTCTGTGTACAACTATTTAAAAGTCTCACTTTCTCATTTCCCCTCTTTACTGGAGGATTTTGGCAAAATCTTTTTGTACTGACTATACAAGTATTTCACCTGAAGTTAGCTGCTTGCTTCTCCATATGCAGGTGTGCAGAATAAAAAGAATGAGGAATTTCAGCTTTATGGTTAGGGGGCAACAGATCAAACCCCACTTTCAAATAAAGTAGTTCTCCCCCTACGAAACCAAAAGAAAAAATGGATCAAACTATATTGACACCAGCTTTTACAGAGAGCTACGAGCAGCCACCACAAAATAAGATACAGCCAGCTCCACATCCATACGCAGTGCTGTAACAACTTCTAATTAAATACATGCAGACTGCAAAAATCAAGCACTCTCATCCATTTAAATTAACAACTGCCACTGCCCTGCTCCAAACACTAGAGGCAATCCCTGGCAGCCCGTTCAGAGGCAGCTTTTCTGCCGAAGTCATTAGAAACACAAAGTAATGGCAACCATAGTTTCTGTGGCTGAGGAAATGACTCACTGGGCAAGCTCCCGGTGAGGTTCAGAGGCTTGTAACTGGGAGAAAAAAGAAGTCCAGCTCGAAGTTTCCCAAGCTCATCTTAGATGATGATCATAACCCTCACCATTAACCTTCATGGGCCATTTGCTTTGGTTTTGCTTTTGCAAGGAGACAAAAACTGGGAAGCCTCCTCCGCTCATGCCGACCTGCACTACACCCACATTCCAGGGTAGAGCTGCCCACAGCATCACCAGCAACATGGCAACAGGCTCGCTAAGTTCAAACACTGCTCAGACAACAGCATCAGCAATGCAATATTTGAGCAATTTCATTTTTTTCCTATGAGTTGCAAGTCCAATATTCAGGCTCTTTAAAGAATAAGCAATTTGGGCTACTGAGCAATTGAACCACATTCCAGCTAACCACTCATCAAGATACACAGGACACGACATCTAGGAATTTAGTCCTAAATATTTAAGCAAGCTGCTGTCCCCACATGCGTGTAGGGCAGCTGCAGTTCCACATCTGATCACAGCCATGCTTACGTTCAGTTGCATTTTCTACCACCTGGAAGCAGGAGGCAGCAGCCAATGTGTTAAAATAACCATGAAAACGGGGTGGGGTGAAGACTGCATCTTCAGTATTAAATAAGGAGGTTTTAAGTGTCAAAAGCTCCTAAGAACCATCTGCCTTTCAGATCCCATCCAGCAAAGGGACAGGTAGTTGGCATTTCACAGCATATTTGTCAGACTGATCCATCTGCATCAGATCTGGCACTTGTCATTGACGACACCATCCCAGCTGGGCCCTGTCCAACCACAGACCAACTCCAATCGAGACCCATGGCCATGAGCAGAGCTCTCCCACTTCAAGCCCGTCTGCATGCTATGGAAAGTAACAGCAGTAGGAAGACGCTGAAGAGTCTGCCACCTGGCCACGCTTCTGCTCCCCTTGGGTAGTGGCAGGCATTGTGCTTCCTTTCTGCTTGGCCACCAGGAAAAAGAAAAAGCATGTAACAATTAACAACAACAACAATAATAGTAATAGTGCCTTGCACAATGCCAGCACACGGCGTTACCAACACAGTCACAACAAGCTGCAGTGCGTACAAAAATTATATGATGCAAACACGTGACACGTGCCATGAACACACCTCTGGGAAATCTTTCAGCCTTTTCTTGGAGGGAAAACTAAACCACTCTGGAAAAATAACTGCTATAAAGCTATCTGGCACCCAGGTGAGTACTATAAACGGTGAGGACTTTAATAAGCCACCTCAAGGACTGCTGTCTGCCAACACCAGAGCTGAGCTCCTCCAGGTCTCACTTTCTCTGGGCACAGCAGATGACATCACTAACAGTACCAGTGGAGTGAGGGAATGGCTCCTCACACAGCTTCAGGCACTGGTGAAATCATCAGCTGTTAAAAAGAAATGTAAATCCCCAGGAGGCTGGACTTCAGCCCTGGTAATTAAGGCAGGCTGGAACAGTTTAAAATAGAGGTCAAGTTTTTAAGTGTATGCATACTTTCACACTTGTCTACTAGCTTCAAATCAGCCAGAGCCAGGAACGGTCTTTATGGTCATAAAAAGGTTAAATTTTAACTTAAAATACACAAAAGACAGTTGGCACAGAACTCTCACCCTCACCAGGCTGCACACACAGGTCTGACTGCGGAGTAACACTGCGATTCTTCCTGCTTGTGAGCCCTCCCCTCAGTCAACATCATCATCTCCCCCCTTGCCAGTCTAGTTCATGCTCTGAGGGCTGTATGACTGACCCAGACACCTTTCCTAAGCCCATACAGAATTTCCTTGGATGCAGACTTGCACATCCAGCTAAGTGACATCTCAGGAGTGTGCAAAGACCACAAGATTCCACAGGGCATGTGTTCCTCAGCAGTGAGGATGACAGCACAGGCAGTAGGGTCTTCTGCAGATGGAGCATAGGAGTGTCTCCTCACCACCACAATCTTTCAAGAAATACCCTGTAGTAAGCTTACAAACATAGCAGAGTCAGCTGGGTCAAACCAGTCCTCCCAGATGGAAAGCATAAGCCAGCAGAAGAACAGATGTTTCATCCAGAGAGTTTGTTTGGTTTGGTTTTTTAAAATGATTCTATGAAGTTTTGTCGAGAGGTAAATAGAGACCTTGTGTTTCATTATATCAAGCACAGTATCTTCCTCCACATGGCAGGACACACTTCACAAAAGAAAAAGTTCAACAGTGGAGTTTTTCCCCTCTTGAGAACATTAATTTCATAAAACTTTTTTTCTCCTTTAAAGATCATAGCACCTCACTACACCTACTTTATAACATTTAGTTGGGCTTTTTTTGCTGAAACTTTTTTTCAGAAGAACTCCAAAAAACAACCAAAAAGAGGAATAATTTCACACTTTTTATGTGACTGCAAGAGGGTCTCTAAAGAAGTTTTAAACTCCTAAAAAAAAGAACAATCAAACAAGACAACCACACAAACAAATCAATAGCAGAGTGTTACTCCCAACAAAGGCACTCACAGCCCAAGATTGTGCAGATCCAGCTATGCACTGTCCCTTGCAAACACTCGTCATCATAGCATTTGAAGCTGAAAATCCCAATAAAACTTGCAAACAGCAAAGAGAAAACATCACGTTTCCATCCACCAGATAGATGGGAGGTTTTCTTAGTCAAGACACACTGAAACACTAAGTCTCAGGCCCCTTGAAACATGGCAGAAAACACACATATCCATGTCTTTGCAGCCACAAATCCTAGCCCAAGCACAAGATCTCTTTCAGAGCACTAAGGAAAGAAGGTAAGAGACCAATAAATAAGAAAACTAAAGTCAAGAGTGGAAACTCCATTCTCATCGCAAGGATCCAAACAAAGCAAGGGGAAGTATGCCAAAACAACCGTAAAATCCGAAGGGGAACACTCTCCAAAGAGCCTCCCATTTCATTCGCTATATTCCTCTTGATAAAGAAAAAACACCAGAAAACAACCATTGGAAGGAAGAGCTTTCCATTGCTAAGTGTTCCAGCTGCCTCTTTAAAACCCCAAGTCACCATAACTTTTCCCCAGATCTACCAGAAGATACACATTGCGCAAGAAAGCCCAAGAACTCTCAAAGACAAAGAAGCCAAACAGCGTTTAAAGACAGTCACGCATGGAGCAGGCTTTCTTCCTGCTGAAACGAGCCTTGGAGCTTGTGACGGATGTGATCCCGGATCAGTAAGGCTACCGCATACCACACACAGAGAGCAAGATTTTCCTTGTTTGCCTTACAAGACTAACACCACCAAGACCTCCGCAGGGCGCCAGCACTGCCCGTCGCGCTGCGGGATCACCACTGCTCCCACGAGAAGAGCTTGGGCCCCTCTCCGTGGGGCTCTATTTGCACATCGCTCCCTCCTGCCCGCTCCTCGGGCACTGCCATGAGCCAGCAGCCACCACCACGGTCCTCTGGGTTTCCATCCGAACACGTGCTCGACAACAACGCCGAGCGTGGCTTGGCTTCGCACCTACAGCGGGGTAAGAAGAGTCTTCCACGCTGCCTTCCCAAAGTGCTCCGGCTCGCTTCCACTTGGGATTTGCACCCACGCAGCGCTATAAAGGTGTATCTCTGCGCTTACGGAACACCTTCAGATTACCAGAGAAACAACAGGGGCAGAGACAGCAAGGCGCGTTTCCTCGGGACTGTCCTGGCTATGCATTTTGCACAACGCAAAACACGGGGATTCCAGCCAAGAGAAAGAAAAGCAAAACAACACCACAACCATCAAAACTTCTGTCACCTCCCCCCTGCGCTGGAGGAGCGGGACAGTGCCCGGAGAGTCTCGCCCTCGAGCAGAAGCAGACGCGCCCGGCGGCTCCCGAGGGGTCTCCCGGGAGCAGAGGGACCCCCGGCCGGGGGGAGCGGGGGGAGACAGGCCCGGCGGGAGCCGCCGAAAGGCGGAGCGGGGACACCCTGGCAGGGAGGGGGGCACCCCTCAGCCCCGGGCGGCTCCCCGCGCTGGCACCGGCCCTCACCGTGTGGCTCAGCAGCGCCTCGGGGTCCGCGGGCTCGCACAGCTCGCTCAGCTTGCGGTCCCACTGCAGCAGCGGCGGCTGCTCCGCGCCGCTCTCGCACACCTCCATGGCGGCCGCAGGCACCCCCGCCGGCCTGGCCCGTCCGTCTGTCAGTCGGTGTGTGTGTCCGTCAGTCGGCCAGTCCGCCTGCCGGCCCGCCCGCCCCCGCCGTTCGCCCCCCGCTCGGCCCCCGCCGCCGCCAGCACTGCGAGGGCGGGCCACCCCAGCCTCGCCCGGCCCCGCCCGCCCAGCCCGCCAATCGGGGGCGAGCACCACTGCCCGCCCCGGGGTTGGCGGCCAATCAGCGCCGCGCCCCCGGCGGCGGAACGCGGGCGTGCCCCGCCCGGCCAATGACGCGGCGCGGGCGGCGGGAGTGACGGGCCCGGCAGCCAATGAGGGAGCGACAAGCCCGCGGTCCCTCAGCGCCGCCCCCGCGGCTCGGCCCGCCCACACCCATCGGCCTTTCCGCGCAGGATCCGCCGCGGGAGCTCCCGGTGCGATCCCCCGGCTCCTGCACCTCCATTTGGGCTTCAGCTCCCGCGTCCGGCCCGTTCCCTTCCCTCACACAGCAGCACTGGCGCAGCACGAGGAGTGCAGCCCCCGCTCAGGAGAGCCCACACTTTGCCCCCTGCGGACATAAGAACTTCCCAGCACGCGGGAGGGACAACAGCAACAAAAAGAGGAAAAATAATGGTGACTGCCCCAGGCTTGCGCTTTTAAGATTTATTAATCTTGTGTGGTTTGATTTTTTTTTAAAAGGGGAAAAAAAAAAGCTACACTGTTTGGTTAAGAATATGAAGGCAAAAAATCTCTAACTGCCCCAACCAAAGATTTATTCACAGTCATTGTGGAAGAAGTCAGTCCGATATTTGCCCTCAACAGCACTGAAAATATCTAAAGCCAAATTACTAGCACTTTGGCAAGCCCAGCCAGAGGTACAAACTCCTTGTGTCCTGGCACTGCCAGGCACTGATGTCAAAGCAATTTCATTGTGCCAGGCCAGAGATGCAGACTGTGACACGTGGAAAGGTCAGTTCTTTATCCAGAAGCCTCCCTGTTTGCACTGGATGTGTCCTTCCTTTCAAAGCCTTTGTGGCCTTGTGATAATCCATTTAACAAAAGGCATTCTGACATTAGATCCTTCTAAAATCACTGCTGTGATTAGATATATTCTGTGGGCTGGGGAACTAATGTTTTCCCCATATGAGAAGTTAAAAGGAGACCCATGTTTGCCTTATAAGCCAACAAAATAAAAGCCACCTCAAAAAGAAGAAGGTGATTGCATCTTTGCTTGCTGAACACAATGAGAACCAGGGGCTCCCAAGGACCAATATTTGACTGAGAAATGACAGATTTGCTTCATATGGTGGCACCTAAGAGAGCATACAGACCACACTGAAGTGTTTGTGCTGCAGGAACAGTTCTTCTTGGGAAAGAAAATCTATATTAACAAGTTTCTGCTAAAAATTGCCAGCACATACAGGCCACCAAGAAGTAAGAGACAAGAGTGGAGGAAAATGAATAATTAATATTCTCTGGAAAGGATTAGTGTCCTGATACAACACATGGGATGATAGCAGTTCAATGTGCTCACAACACTGACATTAAACCAGAAATCAGGCACTGTAGAAAGCACCACAAAAACCAGAAGAACGTTAGGACAGCTGACACAGCTATCCTAACTTTTTCCCATATTGCTTGGAGGACTTTAAATTGCGGATGCCAATGCCTGCTGAAAAATCAAGGCTATATCTCCATGTTTCATTACTTTCCTATTAGAGAAGCTTTAGTAGTATTTTTAAGTTCCACCTCATCTGAGAGCATTTTGATTTCTTTTGTCTGAAATTCTTTCCTCACCCCAATCTTCTGAACTGGGTTTGAACTCACTCTCCAGTACAGGGGAACAGTACAAAAATGGCCAAAAAAAATCTACAAGAGGGTGGGGGCTTATTGTCTGCAGAAATATGAGCGAGGAGAGCTCAGCTTTTGTTTACTGAGCATTCTGCAAGGAGCAGAAAGCCCACACAGAAAAGCATACAGAAAACCAAACTAAGAAAGAGGCTGTTAAGGCAGAGCTCCAAAAAACCACCACTTACTTAAAATATCAAAGAACAAAGCCAGCAATAATACAAAGCCTGGCAGAGGAAAAGTGCTCTCCTTTCTTGCAGATCCGGGTTACAGAAGCCATGACTCCTGCAACTGCATCATTACTCAGTTCTCGATCAGGTCAGTTGCACAAAGGCTCATTAAATATTTACAGATGACATTTTCCTGACAACCAGGATCAAGATAACCATCCATTTTCTACAGCCATTCTGTTCAAATCAGTTTGAGAAGCCAGCCAGCAAGAAAAGAACAAATAGCAACAGAGCCCACAGGATAGCAATTGCCAGGTTTCTAACAGCTCCCAATAAAAATCTCCTGAAAGCAATGGAAAACAGCCACAGAGAAGGTTTCCTCAAGAAACTTAACACCTCTTAGAGAGTGCAGGGCACAAACTTCAGGACTAAGAATACACAGAATGAGCCAACCAAGTGATCAATTTCTAATCACAGTAGTTGCTGGACATTTTTGTGAAATGGCCAAGTATGGTAATGAGCTGGTTTTTTTTACCTGGGACATAAAGCAACACGCAGAAGAAAAACCTCACACACACACTAACACACAGTTCCCACAAGAGGATGTCTCTGTATAAACTCTGTCAAAGTTATTCCAGTGTTGTGCAAACACATTACTTGCACTACCCAGTACCTGGTAATGCACTGACAAAGCAAATGCCTTGTGCAAAGGAGACCTAAATCACACTGCTGTGCAGCAAGCTCACCACTGCCAAGATAAACACACACCAAGTCTTAGTCTGTACATACAGACATGCTCAACTACTTGGCAAAAAGGCAACCACCTGAGAAATTTCAGGGTTAAAAATAAGTGTGCTTGAGAATAGTGAATTTCTTCCCACAATCCTGGCATTTTTTTTTCCTTTTTTGTGATATGAATACTCATGAAACAAGTGGGATAGCCAGTACTGAAGACAGTCCACTACTAAACCCACATAGTTGGTACACTGAGACAACTTCAACTTTGCCAGAATATTCCTTGCTGTTGTACCCAGGGGCTTCTCAAATTGCTAATTCAGTTTCTTGCCTTTGCAATTCATGGTCCCTCTGCATGGGCTTCCACCAGGCTCCCAGAGGCACTGCTGGTCTTCAACTGAAGTGTGACCTGTATTTGGGAACACAGACACAATTCCCCCAACCCCACAGAGAGTAACAAGAGGGCTATTTCAGTGAAGTGGGACATGATCTCCTTGGCTGAGGCATTCTCTCTTCTGTTTCATGGCTCATAATTTTCGCAGATTAATGAGAATCAAAGCTGAAAACATTCTTTGCTGTGTGACACAGGCACAATGCCCATAATGTCCTCCTCAAACCAGCCACAGAAACAAGCACAGAAGAAGTTTCCTACATCTTACACCAGACTGACAGAAATAACAGAGCCATGGAGCTGCACTGCAGACCAGAAGAGCTCTGGTGCTGTTAAGAAATGCTCAAAATACTTGGTGAATATGCTGCCATTTAAAAAAGAAAAAATCACCTTAATTTTCCATATTTTCCAATTATCTCCATAGACATGTAAAATAATTTCCTTGTTAAGGTCAAACATTTCTGAATGTCCTGGTTGATGCAAGCAGTCAGGGTTTGCCTAACCAAGTTTACACAAGAGATTAATAGAGAGAAGCATTTTCCAGGGGGCAGTGTGGAAAAATACTCATTGTGTAGTTATAAACAAGGAAACCCTGTATTTCACTCAGGTGGTACTACTTCCATTCTGCAACATTTCCTCACAGAACAAGTAGCTAGATGTGAAAAACCAAGAAAACCCAGATGCTATAGGAATGCCAATTTCCCATCAGATTTTCTCATAACCAAAATTACTTAAGTTACAGATTAACTTTGCTCCATAGCAGCAAAGCAGACAGAAGAGATACACACATATGTTTGCTACTGGTTATTTTTGCTGTAACTTACTCTATGCAGAATCTTTTGTGAAAGTCTACCCTACTGCCAAATTGTGATGAACTCAAAATACTGAACTGTTTCTCAGTGTGTGCTCAAAGTTGGTATGTGTTGCCTTTGTACCAGCTCAATCTTTAAACGTTTAATAGCTGCTTTAAATAGAACTGGAAAAGCGAGAAAACCCAAAGCTCTTGAGCAAATATTTTGCTTTGCTGGCACCTAATCCTATACCTGGTGCTAGCTTGGCTGGCTCCAGCTTCAGCCAGGGACAGAGATTAGCAGGAGCCATTCAGCAGCCACTGAGAGGAGTTCTGGCCACTCCATGTGTGGTGGCAAAGGGGACCCGTGCAGCCATTTCTGCCCTGAGTTTGGAGTGGAAAGCCAGCTCCCAGGCTCCAGAGCAGACGCTGTATTAAGCTATGTTGAATTCCAGCACCACAGCAGAGTGCAAACAAGGTGACCACTGAATGAACAGAAGCTCAGCTCATTCACTCAGTGTCTCTTAGAAGACAGCTCAAGACAAACGCCAGCTTTCAGCAAGCAGGAAAAATTTGTGTGACCAAACACACACTGTACTTGGATCACTAATGTATAAGTGCACCATCACAAATCTCCCAACAGTACAACAGGCTCCAATTAAACAAGTAGTTAAGGGAATTAAACTCAGAACTTCCTATTTAAAGAGATACCACAATCTCCTGTGGATAGCAACCCACTGAAGTAGCTAAGCATTTGCACTACATCTAATACTTCAGTATGCCAGTGACAGGGGCTCAGACACTAGTTAAAGCTTTAACTTCAACCCAAAATAACTGCTGAATGGAAAGAATTGAAGGGTTTTTTAGTACAGACAAAGCTCACAGAGCATAAAGCAGGAAAAAAACAACAACAAAACCAAACCAAAACAAAAACAATCACAATTCTGTAGGGGAAAGAGCTGCAGAGACTATAAGTGTGCTCTGTACTCAGCTCAGAGAGGGATCCAAAATTCCACCAGCACTGAAAGCAGGAAATCGTCACCTCTAATGTTTTTCTTTCCCTGGTCACACCGCACTGTATTACAATGGGAATTTCACCACTTTTTCACATAATGTAATGAAACACCTTTTAGCTGTAGAACTTATTAGTAATAATACTAAACAATTCTCAGTCTTTCTGACAACAAAACAAACTTAAAATGAAATAAATGCCACTCCCACATTGAGAACCCTGGACCAGGAATGTTTCTCACGCACCTCTCAGCACACACAGCCTAAGTCAATCGTTCCTCCAGCTCCTCCTGACGGCAGACGATGAGCACAGCACCCTAACGAGGGACTGGATAGAAATGCTGGTGTCATCCTGTGTCAAATGCCATAAAAACCAAGACCCAAGCACATGACCAAAGCAGGGTTTGGTGAAAGACAACACCTGATTTGATCAACTGCTGGGATCAGCAGAGGGGCAGATGCAAATGCACAGGAGGCCTTCTCCAGGTCTGTGACAAAAAACCTCCAGCTGAGCACTAGTTAAGGCCAACAACTCACTGAACTTACTGTCTAACTGGCTTAGTGGAGGAAAAATGGGGAATGACACCTATAGAACATAGGAGGAATGTCAACAGTGAGAGGGATAAGAGGTAAGGCTGTCAGGCCCCACAAGACAAGAGGAGATTGTTAAGGCAGCCAAGGCTGTAAGGTTTGAAAATGGCTAAAGATGCAAAGAGTGATTTCCATTTATATATTCATCAGCTCAAGCATTAAAGCAGCTGCCTGGGTTACCTTTTCTCTTAAGAACCAAAAAAGAAAGGAATCCAAACAATGATAACAGAGAGAAAGCACATGGAAAAACAAAACTCACAAATACCCTATTAGGTAACAAACATTTTATTTATTTATTAAAGAAACTACAGTAACATAAGTGATTACAGAATTATGAAGCACTGAAAATCTAAAGGAATGAAATGGCCTGGGTTCAAGCACTAATGATGTCACTCCTTATCTCTTGCAGAGCCATCACTCAGAAAAATCACATTATCTGAAAAGAAACAAAAATTTATCTTGAGGATTGTTTTGCCCTGTTGCAAGCCTCTACACCCACAAAGACCACCTATCTGTGTTAACACAGGCTGCATATTTCAGAACAGAATAGTTAATAAAAGAGGGTCCAATACAAGGTTCTTCCTCTATCTCTCCTGAAAGCTGACAACTCATGGTGGTCATATGTAACATGAAACAAGTGTGCTAAAGCTGATGAAAAGCTACTGAAGAGTCCAAGACACTAGAAACGTTTTAAAATAATGGTTTCATTCTTTGATTATAATCTGTATCAGCTACAGCTTATTTCCTTTTTCAGTCTGCAGGACCATGTCAACTGTCTATAGGACTACAGGAAACTCCTACTTCATCAAGCCTCAGGAATTTCTAAAGCATCTTGAGATGGGCCTCTTTGAACATGAAAAAACCATTAGGATAATATTAATTACAACAGATACTTGCTTCTCCCCTACACCAATTTATAAAAACAGCTACTTACAGCACTGCTAGCTGAACTGCTCACGTGAAAGTTTGGTTGCTGTTGTTTTAAAGAGACTGCAGAAACATCCAGAACTACAGCTGTTCTTTTTCCTTCCTTTTCCTCTGTCCTAGGTTTTTTTAGACATACTTGTGTAACAGAAACATCTGCTCTACTACCCAACTAATTTAGTCCTCCCTCAAAAGCCACAAGGTAGCAGCTCTGCCCACAATAAGCATGCAGGATGCTCACGCTATTTAAAGGCTCAAAGAAAAAGCCGAATTTTCTAGTTCTTTTCCTCTTTGTGTCTATCCAAGGCACAAGTGTACTCCTTATCTATTCTGTGCTGCTCTTGTCACTACTGGCTACCACAACAAGGTGTTTCTAAATTCCCCAACAAATTACTTGCACATAAAACAATCTTTCACAGTGGTCCTTAAAGCTGGTGAAGTCTCCAGTCTTTAACAGGAAGAAAAAATTCCAGCAAAAGCTACTAAACAAACTCTGCTTAGAAAAGGAATCTGCCTGACCTGCAGTACTACATACCAATGTCTGCCTCTGCACCAACTGGTTTGTGTGAGCAAACGATGCCAACAGCATACTCTCATTTTCTGTGTCTTCACAAGCAGTGCCAGAGGAAATCTACTGGTACAGACTACTCATTCTCTCAAAATCCCTGAGTGTGGATGCTGAGGATGCAGACAAACCAAGCTCCATTTCAGAGGTCCTCCACCCCCTCTCCATTTTAAAAAGGCCAGGAGAGCCTTGGTGTGTCACTCCTTACCTGCTATAATTGTTGTGGCCTGTCGCCTCACATTGTTTTTATCTGTATATTCACCATAATCTATCTTCCCTTCAACGTAAATTCGAGAACTGAAAAAAAAAAACCAACAAGAATTTAGTCCTGGTCAGAGAACTTAACTGCTGTTTTCCACTCTATATCTAGAATCATAGAATGATTTGGTCTTTAAGGTTCCTTGCAACTCATTTAGTTCTGACTCCCTCCTGCCAGAGGCAAGGAACACCTTCCACTAGATCAGGTTGCTCAAAGCCCCACCCAACCTGGCCTTGAACAGTTGCAGTGATGGGGCATCTCCAGCTTCTCTAGGCAACCTGTTCCAGTGCCTCATCGCCCTGACAGTAAAGAATTCCACCCATACATCTAACCTAAATTTCCCCCCTAAGTTTTAATTCAATACTCCTTGTCCTCTCAGTACAGTTCCTGATAAAGAGGCTAAATTCAGAATCTGAGTACACAGGTTTTTTTATCAGTTGTTTGTAGCAGGTCTGCTGACATTTTAAGGCACCTCTATCTTAGTATAGCTCCTGGTCATCATAATTATTGCATTGATGAATTATTAAAGCTTTAAATCCTCAATGACATTTGTTATTCACTTACCCCTTTCTCACATACTGATAGGTAACATCCCTGAGGCCCGGTCTGAAGACAGAGATCCTGTGCCATGTTGTCTTCTGACTGACATCACCTAAGGTACATAAAAACAACAAAGTTAGATGCCAAATCCTTTTTGACACAAGACTCAGAAATTAATTTATGAGAAGTGATTTGAAAACACAAGTGTACTAGCACTCAATCTCCCACTTCATTCCAGAACTCAATGTTCCACTGATCTGCAGCCATATGAAAGTACAGTGCAGGAGCACAGTTCAAACCAAGAGATCATTTTTCCTGGAAGACAGTGCTTATACTATAATTGTTTCCTCCTCACACGCTCTAACAGAAGTTAGAGAAAACAAGACACCTGTAGCTTCAGGCTGATGACAGAATCAAAGATCAAATACACACTATTTTACCCCTCCCCCAAAATGCAAATAAGAGGAGAGGACCTGTTACACCCCTGATATATCCTCAACAGTGACAAGCTGTCAACACACTCTTCAGAGGAAGGCTGACAGGCAGATCTCTCTTCATACTGCTGGAGATCAGGAAGAGACACTAAAATGCACCAGCATCTCTACTGACCCCAAAGGAACTTCCCTGCACCCAAGAGATTTACACAGCAGCATGAAGACAAAACATGGTGGTGCTGAACATGCAAACATGAGCTCAGAACACAGCAGAAGCACACTACTCACTGAAGACTCACCTCCCTGGCCTACTTCACTATCCCCTGTCCGCCACATCTCATTGGTTGCAAGAGAAAATATGGTAACAGGATTTTTTCCTTCCACTTGCCTCATGATAGGGTCCTGTCCAACCCGACCAAGTAACTGAACACGATTCATGGCTGCAACAAGAGAATAAACACATATAAAGGTGAACTATTATGTTTCTAATCCTGGAAAGCCATAAATTGGCAGTCTTTGTGAAGGGCCAGCACCACAACTTTCTGCACCTCCTAACCACTTTTCCAGCTCTTGTGACTTTTGGCTTATTCAGGCCCCCACAGATAGCTGACCGTACCTGTGCTGTCATCACTACTAAATAACTCACTTAGAAAGCCAAATGTTCCTTTTTCATCTTCTTCCACAGACACATCCATATATCACTTGACACTACTTTGCATTTACTTGTCTGGGCTTCTGTTTCATTATAACAAATTATAGCATTGCACTGTTTTTTCCTTAAACAAGTACCTTTAAAACAATACAGTTGCATTATTATACTCCATCCTCTGAACTACACTGTGACTAGTTTTGACTCTGGTACCAGTCATAGGCAGACACAGTTTGTCCCTCTTCTGTGTTCAAGGACAGCTGGAGGAGGTCAGGGGAGTATCACTCCTGCACAAGCATGTGAACTGAACAGTGGAGTCTGAACTGTACATCTGGAGCAAATCACAGTGGGGCAGCAGCACCCAAACAAGTCCCCAGGCACACAAGCACATTAGACACCTAAAGGCAGGTGTTAGAAATCATGACAACAGCACACCCAATCACCTGCCATTGATGAAGTACAACTGCCTGCCTTTTACAGGTGGTACTCCATGTCCAGGCTTTTTTCCTTTTTCCCCCTAAAGTGATGCTTGATTTGACAAAGACCAGACAGGAAACTACTCAAGAGTCTGTGTTTCAAACAACACATTCTTAGTTACTACTCTGAGGAGCTACTGTACCTACCTGTTTCTCTCCTGCCATATTTCAGATGTTCTAAAACTGACATAAACAGTAACAGCTAAGTTGCACCTCAGGAGGTACTTACATCTTTCCAGTACCAGTGAGGTAACTGTATCAGAGTCATGTCTTACAAACTGGCGAAGCACCTGAAGAACAGACACACGTTAGTTTCCAGGACACAAAGTACAAACAGCATTCACAAGCCCTTACACCTCGTTTTCAGAACATTTAGGAAGGTTCTGTAAGTATGTTCTTTTCCCCATTGGAGAACTGAGGAAAGGAATCCATTCAGCTAAATAAAGTCAATGGGATTATTCAAAGAATATCTGGTTAAAGCAGAGTTTAAAAGCTGCCTAGGTGAAAGGGTGGTTCACTGGGACATCCCCAGCAATTATTTTTGGGACATGCAATTACTACTCTTTATTTCTGTAATACATAAATAGGAGGGAAGAGGTTTGACGTGATTGCTCAGTGCTTTGGTTTTTTGACACAACACCAGTTTTTATAGTTCCATCAACTTTCTGTGTTACTTCGGAGATTAACAAGACATGCCCAAAATGTACATCCACCCCTTGTTCCCGAGCAAACAGCAAATAAAGGACCAAAAAAATCAGTGATTCAACTAAACAGAAGCAGGTGAAAAAATAAAGGAACTGCCTTGATGCCAGCAAATATCCCGTCCTAGAAGAAAGGAGCGGGAAAAAATACCCCAGGAATATTTCTGCAAGAGGCCTGTGTGCAGAGACCGGGAAAAAAGCTCATTTCCTAAATCACGAGGCTGCAGAACTCAAAGGAACGTGAGACTGACAATCTGGTGTTGAATAGAGGAGCTAAGCCAGAGGAAACGCAATTTGCAAAACAAAAGCTCTCTGGTACGTCTGTGTACCTCATATACACGTAAATAATCTCAGAACTCATTCCGTGCACAAGACAGATCTTTCTGTACATCACTTTCCCCAGTAGCTCAGTAACCAAGGCCCGGCATTTGTACCCTTGAAACCGGAGCGCAAAGCGAACACCTTCGAGGGCCGCCCCACGTGTTTCTGGGGCAGTCACAGCAACCCCACCCGCGCCTTCACACGCTCTTCCTTCCCGCCCCCTCGGGGCAGACCCAGCGCTGCCGTGCGGGTCCCGGGCCCGGCCCCGGGCTATTCCCTTCGGGAGCGGCGCCGCCGGGATCGGACAGTCACTGCAGACACAGGACAGGGGCAGGAGCCGCTTCTCCTCCTCCTCCTCCTCCTGCCCTTCGCTGCCCCCCGGCCGTACCTGCCACGCCGGCCGCCGCCACATGATGCCGCCGCCTCCTTCGCCGAGCCTGCGGAGGGAAAAACAGGGCTGAAGCAGCGCCCGAGGGAGCCCCGGCCCCGCCGCCCGACCCGCGCCCTCCGCACCGCCCGGAACAGGAAAGGGGCCGACGGGAGGTTCCGGGCGGAAACGCGACTATCCCGGGGGGAAAGGGGCGGGACACAGCCACCCCATCCCGGGCGGAAACGGGCTGGTGCGGCCGCGGGCAGCTCCGGCTTGCCCATCCTACGGGAAAAAGGGCTGGAGCGGCCGCCCGCCCCGGCCCGCGGGCCCCGGGAGCTCTCGGGTGGCGAGGACGGTGGGGGGGGGGGGGGGGGGGAGAAAAGGTCACTCCATTATCTGTTTAAAAAAGGATAAAATCTTTATTTGCACGTTTCGGTTCCTAAAAGATAGCATCTCACAGCTGAAAGCCAGCGTCATAAAACAAGCTTCAGTAAAAGCTGGAAGTAACCGAGTTGCCAGGTTTACGCTCCCCCTCGAAACAGCGCAGCGCTCTGTCCGACCGAGACACGCAGCCGACAAGGACCCACAAAGATATATTTAGCAGGGAGGGGGGTGTAGTGTGATATGTAATAAAAAACGAAATACCTACCGCAATTTACGCGGGCAGCTCTAAAAGCCTGGAAAAACCCTTTCTAATTCCCCTCATCTTTGCTAAGAGGCTGCAGTTTGCAGGCTGCACCACATGTGAGATACTGGAAGAGGAACGGGTACCCAGCCCCAGCTACCAGCAGCTCATCGCTGTCGTATCCCCCACTCGAACCAGGAGTCCAGAAAACAAGTCAGGCATCAGGGACTAAGTATCCTGCAAAAGCTTACCCAGTTACAGGAATTCTATTGCTGGGAGCTAAGGGAAGGGAAGCTTTTCTTCAGCTTCCACTCCTTAAGGGGTTTCCTTTTAGTCTGTGTCCCCACTCAGTGGAACACCACTCCAATTGCACCCCAAGTCCACCAGGACTGCTGTGCAACCAGCCTGTCTCCTGATGTGTAGTTAACACTGTGAGCCACAGTCTCCATCTACTCACTCCTAGAAGGGCCCTGATGTAGATGCCGTCTCCATGTCCAGCCGCTGTCACCCCTCCAAAAATACACTGAGCCAGAGCATTAAGTCCATAAAATCATAAATAACAGAGCCCAACTAAAGAAAGAGAAGTGAGGGGAGAAAATGCCATCCTTTTGCTCATATGGCAGAGCTACACTTAGTCTGTATCAAGACCAATTACACAAGAAATTAAACAGATAAAAGCCCAAGGACAATAACCTTAAGTTCCATAATACACCGCCTGTAAGCCAGTCATTCTTCCCTTGGCCAATACAACATAACTGATGAGGGAACAAAAAGAAAACATGACAGGGGGAGATAACATGGGGCATTAGTCTGTGCAGACCCTCAGCTTTCACAGGGCCATTCAGCAGTCAGAGCTTTTTGGACAACACAGATTCAGTAACCCAGAGTAAAGCTAAACGAGCGACAGCTCTTCCCTCCCACCAGGCGCTTGCTCTTCTGCTTAGAAGAGGTTTCAGACTCTTGCAACTTGGCACTTCCTAAGGCTTGGTCCTTCATGAGGGTCTGGGCAAGACGAGCTGCTTTAAGTTCCCTGCAGGGGGAAGACGGAAGGAAGAGGAGAGGAAGAAAGCCATGTCATGTGTGAACGCCCACCAGCTATAGAAGCAAGCTATGAACAGTCTTGCACAAGCGGGTTACTGTAGTACTCCAGCACTGCTGAAGGGGGGCAGCTTTTCATCCCAGAGGGTGACATGAAGATATTACTGTAGCTACCTCTGAGGTTTCTACTTTAGTATCAGCACTAAGGATTTACCAAAAGAAAATTACGTATCAGGTCAGCAACACCAGCCTGAAGAGCCCCTAGTTCAGTTTTTCTCCCATTGTTTCAGATACTTGTGAACAGTGAAATTTGGATTAACATCATCTCATGTTGCACAAATACCTAAATAAAGGCACATGCTTCTTTTCCATTGCCTTTCTTCCCTGGCACTTGCTGCTCTTCCAGAGCATACTCTTCTGCCTACAGAAAAAACCGGCTCCCCAACTGACAACTCCTCTGAGAGGGGTGGTGGGGCAGTTCCTAGATCCCAGCACCTCAAAACATTATTGCCAACAGCAATGAGAGGGAACAAGGGGGAAAAGGATGTCTGCCACCACCCGATATTTTCCTTCCTTCTGTGCTAGACCACTATCTCAGTGCATTATCAGTTTCTCATCTGCTCACTGTGTCAATATTTTGCATCACCAGTGGTTGCAGTAAGTGCACAAGTTCACTGCTCTGACTCAGCCTGCTCCTCAAAGCCAGAACTTGAAGCACAATTGCCTGGGCACTGCAAGTCCCTGCTACAGCCCCATCACCCTCCCAGGCACAGGACCTGGCTGGGTATTTCTGCCTGTGCAGGTCCCCAGCACTGCCACCCTACATTAAAAGCTAGTGACCAGCACTTGTCACACCCATGCCTTCTCCCTTTCATGCCCAAGCCAGTCCTACCTTTCCAGCATAGCAGTCTTGCATTTCTCCACATTTAGCTCTTCCTGGAGCTGCACAGCTTTTCCACATGAAGGACGGAGGACAGGATGTTTAGTGAGAGCTGTGGCAGAAGGTCTTTCTGCTGGATCAGGGTGGATCATGAGCTAGAAGGCAAAGGAGTTCAGTTTAACATTCCTGCCACACACCAACTGCAAAAGCCACCATCCTGTCAAGACTACTTCCTTACCGTTAGGAGCTCAAGAAAGCAGTGGGGAAGGTTCTGGGGGATGGGTGGGATATTGCCTTGGCGGATGTGGTGCCACATGGCCCCGTTGTGCGGCAGCGGTGCTGCGCCGGCTGCCAGAGCTACCGTGAGGGCCAGGGCAAAGATGTCTGCCTTGGGCAAGTTGCAGTATTGCTGCAGAGAGAAAGTAAAAGGTTATAGAAAGGGAACATCTTGTTATACCAAACAAAGGTGGGTCAGGGTACAAACTCAAAAAGAAACAGCCAAACAAGTGTGTTTATGGCACTGGCTTCACCATTCCAGTGAGCTGTTTTCTTCTCTTTTGGACAAAATCATTGACGGCCATGCCCAACTCAAACAAAAACGGCATGTAATACATTGACTGAGCAGTTCCTAAATCCAGTTGCAGCACAAACAGATATTGTCACTTAAATAGCTGAGCTGATAAACACATCCAAGCCAGTTGTTCAGTATTGATTTCCTTTTTGTTCACTGGCCAGTGACAAGACTGCAGTCAGTTTAAGAGTGAGTTGTGCCTCCCACCTCTCCCCACTACCTGTTGTGCAAAGCATCTGTCTGGGTGAATATATTCCTCAGTAATCACATCCAGCAGTTTAACCTCAGCTGGATGTGCAAATCAAATATCTTCAAATTGATAAACATTTTGTCCCATTGATCCCTCACAGGGAATAGTTGCAATAATCCAATGACAGTAATTTATAAAGTATTGTAAATACTTACATGACAAGACCCACACCTATACTGTTCATAATAAAGCATTAATTTTGCTGATTTCACCACCAGATCAGACAGAAGAAAGAGGAAATAAGGTGAGAAACACGCTTGGCTAGTGAGTGCACTACAGTTGATCTCTCCCCACTTGCTCCCCCACTCTGTTCTTCCCACTGCCCTGCCAGAAGTTGTACCTCTTGCAAAATCTCATTGGCCAAAAACCGTCTGTCTCCTTCCTCCACCTGAGGGTTTGTTATTGATGTCACGTGTCCAAGGTCACCTGGGACAAAGAACAGGCAACTGGAATGTAATGAAGCAACCTGATGCAGTTCTCCATCAATAAAAGCCTGCATTTTGTAGGCACCAACAGAGCAACAAGGAAATACTATGTGAAAGAGCAGGCCTATTCCTACACAGGAATCTGGGCTTGGAAATAGGCACATGAGTTTTCTAGGACTTCTCTTCTTAGAGGAATTAATTCTGGTAGGTAACTGGGGCATTCAAGACTTTTCTAAGAGTTTTGTATGCAAGTCTCTTCAGCCAGCAGGACAGAGCAGTATCAAGCAGTAATGGGCAGCCATAATCTTAAGCCAGTTGCAAAGCAGGCTAAAACCTACCAATCTTATACACCACCCCAGAAGAGGATTCATCTTCACTGTCACTCTCCTCCTGCCCAGCAGGGCCTGCAACTGCCAGCTTGTGACAGATGAAGATATTACCTGCAAGACAGAAAAGTTTAGCAAGTGTGGTATCAGTAGTCAGACTGCACCAGCCTGACAACTTTGTAAAAATCCTGCCTGTCAAACTAGTTAAGCTTTGCAGCCAGAAAAACTATGCACATGCTTCCCCATCATTTAGACTGCTTTCTGCCCAGCTCACGTATTCAGCAACACAGCTGGCAGAAGACAGCTGTATCCTGTGCAGAAAATATCCTACTGAAAGCAATTTCCCCCTCCCTCTGCCCTCTAAGCTAGAAGCACGATTTCAGCAGCATAAAGGAGCTCCACTATAAGAACATGAAGTCTGTGACTGAGGGGAGCAATGCCCTGGAGGTACCCATCCTCAGCTGCAGAAAGGAAGCCTTGTTACTATTTTTGCAGGAACTTAATCCCTCAGGGTAGGCACACATAAAAGTCAAGTCTTGTGCAACAAGGCAGCAGCATATAAGGAAGTCCCCATCTTCACTGGCCGCCCTACTTGCTCCACTGGTATGAAGGTGAATCCCAAGAGCCAGGATTATGAAGACTATGAGACAGAAGTAAAATGCTGCCAACTATCAGAGAAGTCTCACTTTTAGAGCAGCAGTGGCACAAATTAAAATATAAATAAATAAGAAACACAACCAAAAAAAACAACCAAGCAAAAACAAAAACAAAAAACCCCAAACAAACAAAAAAACCCATACACAAGATATTCACCTTTTAGGGAAAGGTTCTCTTTCCTTTGAAGTATTATGATAGGTCCAATCAGAAGGACCTATTACAGGTCCTACCCCTGAAGGATCACTAGGAAGACCCTCCACAATTTAGGAGAGCATTATACTTACTAGGTTTGATATCCAGGTGCACAAGGCCAGAGTTGTGGATGTATTTTAGCCCCATGGAGACTTGTAACAATATTTCCTTAAGCTCTGCTTCTGGAAAATACTGCCCAAGCTTTGCATTTTCCAGCAGCACATCTTGGAGACTCCCACCTAGGTGAAAACACTCAGTCTGAGACCTCACAAAGGTTTCATAGAGCAGCATATTTCAAATAGCTTAGTAGAAACTACTGCCCAGAACACTTGCAGCTAACTATATGCTCTAGTGATAAACCTGGACACCACCATTTGGCTTCAGCCTTTCAGTTGCCTCAGAATGCCCTTCCCTCCTGCTCACCAGAAACTGAGCAACTACAGTTCCACCTACAGCACCAGGAGGGCTGACCTGGTCATGACACTGATGGTGCTGCAAGCAAACAGTGGAAAAACTAATGACTTCTGCCATGCTTACAGGCAGCAAGCAGGTGTATAAATGGTGGATCAAGGAAATTAAGTTCCCACTAGGAGACTTTTTTGACTGAAGAATGTAACATTTGACACAGACAGAGTTTTGTGGGTCTCCATTGAGCCACTCTGGCTATTTTATTGCTGGCAAATATAATACTAGCCTATCTCTCCATCAGCCTACTTTTCATCACTCTCCTTTAGTCTCAGATGCTCATCCACTAGAACACAAGCAATACATCAATTCTGCAGCAATAAGCACCGCAAATCTGATTACATCCACCAGATTTGAAAGCATTACTCCAAACAGCTATCACCACTCTTCACTGAGCCCCAAGACTATAGGTGCAGTTGAAAGATGATCATTACACATTTGCCTTCGGCTCCTCTGTAGCCAGAGGTGTCTTTTCAAACTTCTCTCAAACATTGGTATGGCCAAAGGCAAACTCAAATAAGAGTGTACAGCTCTCCCTGCAGCACCCCATTTACATTTTGTCTCATTGTTTGCTCCATTCCCCCGCACCTGTCAACCCAGTCACGATGCAAGGTGCCTTCCTCTCAACCAGGTAGCCACTCTTCCAGTCACCTTCATTAAGAAGAGTTTCTTGCCAAGGTACATGACCCTTAAGTTAGCTGCTCTTACATCTATTATATATCAGGTGTTACCTGGACAGTAGCAGGCACAGCTCTAACCATCAGCACAAGGAGTGCTTTTCCAGGCCAGGCAACACAGAGGAACAGTTTTAAACTCCCAGAAGTGAGAGGGTATTCACTGCTTCTAATACACTGGTACCATTCAGAGCTTCATCTCAATATTATGAGCCCTTACTGGAGTCTTCATGAATATGTCACCCCAGTGCAGTTTGCTTTGTTGTAAGCCAAAATGTCCCATATTCAAGTACAAAAGAAGGTAACTGCACCCATCCTGAGATTTCAACATTTAGCACTGTCCCAGCTCTTACCATTGCAGTGCTCATTTTGGATAATCATGTGATCATCCTCTGCCCAGGCTGAGTAGTAGCGCACAACATGGGGGTGGTGTCCAAGGACGGCATGAGCATAAACCTCACGCAGGGCCAGCTGCCTAGAGAAGCACACACAGAAAAAGCAGAGGTGACAGGCTGCTTGGGAGCCCAGACTGCAACCTGGCTTAAGAAAGTCTGAACACCTCTGCTCCCCCTTTCTCAAGTTTTGACAGACAGACTGGCTCTCACAGCTGCTGAAGCAAAGCCTGCCCTTGCTCAAACGTGCTGAGCAGTTGTCAAAACAAAATAATCACTGAGCAAGTCTTTTTGTTACAGAGGCAAAAGCAGCAGCAGCTTCAAAGACATTGATTTAGCAAGCAGGATACCACAAGTCGATCAACAGAGATGTGAGCAGTGCTGGCCATACAGCAGGGCAGGGACATACCACAAACAAACTACTTGACAGTTGTTACTGTAAAGAAAGTGTCTTGATGGACCCAAGGAGTTCAGGTAAGCCATCATCTCACTTTGCAATGCATGTGACTTCTTCCTTTCTTAGACATTTATATCCAGTAGTTACACAGTGGTATCTTCCCCCACTCTTCTGTTACTCAGAAGTGCAACAGCAGCCAATTTTTGCTCATGCCATCCCTCAGATACCTTTAGATCCACACTCCCTCCTTCACCATCACACCTCTCAAGAACATGCCCATCATTTCAACTGGCAGTTTCTAGCTAGCACACTCACTCATCTGAGGATCCTGCCAGAGGCCTTTTGGAGCGTTTGATGGCATAAACACATCCATCAAGGCGTTTGATGCACTTGAAGACAGAGCCAAATTCCCCCACACCAATTTTTTCTAGTTCCAGGAACTCCTTCTTATAGCGGGAAACCATGTTGCTCTCCTTCAGAGGATATCTCTAAAAGGTCACAAAAACAGCAATGAGTGGAAAGATTTAAACAAAGACTTAAACAATAACATCTGTCACATTTTCAGACGTGTGTAGCACTTGCTCTCAGACTGCTCATGTTGCTCTCTCTCCCATTCTGGATGCTCATCCAGGCACATGTGCAGGTGTGCTGCCAGTTGTTGAAACACTACCTTTCACTTAATCATGTTGTGTTTTTCCTTACCACCTACCCAAGGTTATCTTGGCATAGTTTGGCCAAGTTGTGGGGCTGGTTTGTTTTGTTGGTTTTCATAAAACCATTACTTGCTAGCCATAGAGGTAGAAATTGAAGCTAAGGAGAATTTTAGTGTAGTTGGCTGTATGTGCCTAAGCCTTCTTGGGTTACTGCCATCCCATCTCTTCTCTTGGCAGCCCCGACCAGTTCCTAGACCCATAACTGATGGAGCCAGTCAGGGAAGAACAGCAGGCAACAATGAAATGCTGAAGTATCTGGCCTAAAGACAAAGCTTGAGAAGACCTCTTACCAGCTTTGGTAGGTAGAAATCCGGTATCTCTGAACTACAGTCATGTACTGAATTTGTGTTTAAGTAAGAGCTACTGTGTATTTTGAGCACGGGAGAGAAGCTTGGAGTGTTGGCTTCAGGTGGCCCCAGCTATGTAAGAGCTGCTGTACTCTGGCAGCTGAGGTTGCCTGCAGCAAGGCCATTCTGCATTAGTTCCAGCTCTTCAAGTTTGAAGCACCAGCTGTTGACTAATGGCAGATGGGCTGATCTCTGGGTATTTGTCTGTATTGCCACTGATTTCTCACCCGGAGACACTTTCCCACAAAGGGTTGAAAGCTTGAGAACAGTTGGAACATGATTACTGCTACAATAATGGCCACTAGGGAAATAGGAACTGCTGGTACTGCTTGTAGAGTGATGCCTACTGGCAGGGGATGTAAGTAAAGATAAGCAGTGGAGCATGAAGTGAACAACAAGAGAGTGGACTAAGTGATTTTTCTCCATGCTCCTGCATCCCTTACAGGGACAGCAGCTCACATTGCATGGTGGTTTCCACAGAAACCACTGCTGTGATTGCTATAGTACATGGTATAAGACCTTAAAGAGGAGGGGGTAAGAGTTGGTCCTCACAGCCAGTAAGATGTGGCTCATGTGAAAGACCAGCCCTTCACAAAAGGTTGCATTTCATAAGGCAGCTGTATTTTACACTATCTGAAAAAGCTTGGGAATAAAGATACCTCACAGTACACAATTTTATATCTATATTACATACTCAATCCAATGAGCACTCCAGCAGAATAATATTTCAGTAAATCACAAGCTACTTGAGACTTCCTTCTAGGGAAAACAATAATTGTGGCATCCCCGGATGTTGCCTGGTAGCAGATTTGCTCCGCAGGTAATGGTTTTCCACGGAGCCCAGTTTTCCTGCAATACCAGTCTGCTCGGCTAGAGGGTACCGTTATTCTTCCGTCAGCCTAACTCACAACTACAAAGAACAACTCTACCTTGCTTGCATAAAACAAGATACTTCCTTCAAGGGGCTTCTCAGGAAAATCGAGATTTTTTTTTATCTCATCTAAATGAAGATATTTAATTGAGGCTTGGCTTGCTTTCCAGAAGCCAGATAGATAGGTAGCACCCCTCCAGGTTAAACTGGGAAGAAGGAGGAAGATTCTGGGACATGGGTTCTCACACCAGCTGCCCACCTCTGCCATCACAGCTGGAACTACATGGGACCTCACACCAAGGCCAACACCCCCTGCTGCTGAGGTTTGCCAGCAAAGCACTGCCGTCATCAACAGCAAGAGGACTCTGTTTGGAGCTCTAAGACAGTGTTTGTTGTCCTGTAGCTATTTAAGGTGTGGTAGGGCCTTCCCCTGGATCCCAAGGCACACAAACAACTCCCAGCTGGACTTTTTGCCTGCAGAGAGTACAGAGTTTGCCACCTTGCTTCAGAAGTTTGCCATTGGTACTACTGCAACTCAAACTCTGCCCTCAGTGCTTATCTACAGCTCAGTCTTTGTGGTTTTGGAGTGCCGATCCAAATGTTATTTGCAATATGAAGCTGTATTCCATTCACATCCAAAGACTCTCAGTACACCAATTCATAGGAACAGCAATACACTGTCTTTTTAGAACAACAGAGGTACAAACCCTATTTATATTAACTCAATAGCATAGTTCTCTGAGGAACCCAAATTATATTTCCTAGGAAGACTTCCCAACCAAAATCAATGAGTTTTAGTATTACCTGTTAGAATTTCAGATGTGGTTTAGTACAAATTTCCTTTAGAGATACAAATCATTCCCAAGTTTGTAATCTCAAACAAATGTTAACAAAACATTCACCTTGGAATTACTGTGTCATAGGTATTCATCCTCTGGCATGATGTCATGATTTATACTCCAATAACAGTACAAATTTCAAACACCAAGTCTTTACAGTCATCTTATCTGCTCTGTGGGAGGGAAATACACAGACACTCACCTGTGTAGGTAGGTCCTGTATAATCTGACTTCTTGAATCAGGATGCTTCCTATAACAGAAATTTAGGAAAGTCCAGTGTTATCATTTCAGTGCAGCAATCCAACCAAGATTTGAAATTAAAACATTTTTCCAAAGAACCTCCAAACCTTGCCTCCTAGCTTAAAAATGTATTTTATAGAGTTAACACACACATTTTTAGTTGAGGCCTTAAAGATAGTCCCAGGTTAGGAAATCTTTGTTTCCATTTAGAAAGCCTCCAAAAAGCAAATCCAGTACTGCCCACAGGGCAGAGTGTCATTGTCCAGAGGCATCATTCTCCTGGCCACCTTGTTACTGGTGAAGCTACAGCCATAACACTGAGGTTAGCTGTTGATCCTCCACTTACAAAGGAAGTGATTTATTTTTATTCATATTTCTGTAACCTTTACAGGTCTATTAATGTTTGCTCTGTACCAATGAATACTACAGAAGTGAATGACTCATTGTTAGCAAATAAGTCCAGATACTGAATGTCTCCATTACTTATCTCCTTCAAACAGTCTGCTTCCAGTCTGTTATTTAAGATGAGCTCACTTACAGCTCTCCGCTGGTCTTCCTCTTGCCATGAGGAAGAAAGAGCATTTGTCGATATGGTTCTGGTGTAAAGGGATTAATGTTGACAAGAGAAGCTTGGGTAGAGTCATCTGAGTCAGCACTGGGATCATATCTCGGCTGCCGGTAGGCTTTGGCTTGGACCTTTGTCCCAGAGGAAGGAAAAGCTGTCTTCGATAACAGGCTCTGTATCAAGAGAAAGGGGAAAAAATGTGGAAAATAAACCAGTAAAATATTTGTGTCTGCTATGACAGAAATTTCTGTTCTCCTGTAAATCAAGAGCTGCACTCCTTTCCTTGGAATAGCTGACTCGTTAAATCCCTGTGTCCCCACTTAAGTCCTGACAGTTCTCTTCTTCCACAAAGCATTTCATTCTTTGTTAAGCCTTTTCAGATTCTATTCCCTTCTCCCTTGGGTGAGGCCTGCAGAGCCATTTTGGCAAGGAGAATCCCCAAGAGGAGCCAGCTGCTCCTTTTTCCCCACCTACGAAGACAGAAATTGCATCATATGTTGCATTAACATGGAAGACCTAGTTGTGTCAGGCATGGACTGTTGCATCACTTTGGTCAGGACAGGTTTGTCAGGAGATGAGCTGGAACACCACCCAAGTTTCCCTGTGGTTCCCCAGGAAGGGATAGGGGAAGCTGATAGAAGTATTTTTTATATGGCTACTGGCAAAGTAACCAAAAGTCATTTCTCATCATGAATAAAAACCAGAGTTCCAGAAATTTAAGTTCAGAAGGACCCCCTGGATCTTCTATATTTCAGCTTCCCATGGAAGACAGACCATTGGGTTTCACCAAAACCTTGGGCCATGGAAAGCCTAACTTCAGAGAAGCACACCACTCGAGTTGGGGGCATAAACCTCTACTCACTCTGCTTTGACCTCTTTAGTGACCATCAGTTTTTTAAAATATAAATTTGGTGTTGACTTACTTCATCTTCAAGAGAGCAGTATAAGGTCTAAAGGGTTTTTTAACATTCTGCTTTCTTCTAGATAAAAGCCCTTCAAGAACCCAAAGTTCTCCCTGTTGCAGATCAAGGTACTCCTATACCTTTTCAATCCAGCAGTGGTCTCACTCTTATGATCTCACAGCCACATCTCCATTCACACCTAGAGTTGCTCCTTTCTCTCAATGAAAGTTTGTGAAGATAAAAACTAGAGCTGCATGCAGTATCCTGCATCCACCTGATGCTGCACTCATGGATATAGCTACTTCTGGGACATTCCTTTATGTCTATATTGTACTTAAAAGTTTGGCTGCTCATTTACTGTGACCCTGAAAATTATTCTTGATCTTTTTCTCAAGCTCTGCATCTCCTTGCTCCTGTATGGGAAAGTCCTGAATGTGTTAAAAGCAGTATATGTCCAAGCCCGATTTACTCAGCAGCCTAGAAGCTCTGTAGGATTGTGGCCATGTTCTAGTCCAGCCACAAGCCAAGGAAAGGATCTCAAATGCCATTCCAGCCTGCTGATGTGTGCACACATGCAGTTCCCATCTGCTCCACGGGGGCTTTATTTTTACACCACTATCAAGCAGACTTGTCTCCCTGTAACATCACACGAGAGTGGCTGCTGCCATGCAGTGTAGGGCAGCTACCATAACCAGCTCTAGCAATCTGTTCCAGGACTGAGCAAACCTACAAAATGCTATCATCTGCCTCCTGCCATGCACCCCAGCTGAGGCTATGATGCTCATCTGTCTGCAGTTACGTGGCTCTGCTTTCCTCCCCTTCCTATCACCTTCAAATGTTCCAAGATCAATGGTCCCAGCCTCGTTTATAAGAAAACTTGGACCCTTTAGAGCCCACTTTCTGCAGCATGCTTGGAAACAAAGACCTTTCTCCCGGAGGACAGGAAAGGAAAGAAATCGTTGCTTTCATACAGTTGCTGCTTGTAAGTTACAAGGTGATAAACTACAAAGCACCGTGTCTTGAAGCATCCAGCCAATATATTAGCTACACGAGGGCACACCCTGAAAGCATCCTCCTCTACCAACTAAGCCCTTTGCTTACAGCCCCACCCCTTTCCCCAGCAGGATGGGGAAATAAGGTAAAACCCTGTGAGTTGAGAAAAGAACAATTTAATTATTAAAATAAAATATAATTATTATTATTACTGCAATGAAAAGAGGCAAATAAAACCCAGGACACACAAGTGATACACAATACAATTGCTCACCACCCACTGCCCAAAGCCCGGCCCATCCCTGAGCACCGATCAGCCCCTCCTGGCTAATTCCCCTCTGTGTACATACCAAGCACAACGTTCTGTGGTATGAAACACCCTTTGACTAGTTCCTGGCAGCTGTCCTGGCTATGCTCCCATACAACTTCTTGTGCTTCTACTCACTGGCAGAGCATGGGAAATTGAAAAGGCCTTGACTTTGGGTAAACACTACTTAGCAATAACTAAAACATCAGTGTGTTAGCAACACTATTCTCATACTAAACCAAAAAAACACAGCACAGTACCAACTACCAGGAAGAAAATTAACTCCAGCCAAAAGCAGGACAACCTCTCAGGTATGTCAGGGTGAGAATTAAGGAGATTGTTTTTTTTTTTAATAAAGGGTCACTGCAGGAAATTCTTATAGTGATGCCATTTAGAGCTGCTCCTTCCCTAAAGGGTGGCAGGCCATTCCTCAGCAAATATTGCCACACAGTTGATTATATATGGCCAGAACGTCATCCATCTCTCCACATAACCAGGTTTTTGGAGCAGGAAAGAAGTCAAATCCTATCTCAGAAGTATTAAAAGGACTGATCTTCTGTTTACCACTTAAGCAAAGGAGCAACCAGTCTATCATTAGAGCAGGAATATTGAGAGAGGGACCAACAGTTCCACTTTACTGCAAGTCTTATGACTAGGAGCCAGTGCATACCCCAGAAATTATCTAGCTCCTGCTAAGTCTCCACCTGTGCTCACAGAAGACAAAAAGCAGTTGTGCTGTGTTATATTCTATACAAAAAGTTTCACAGAAAAGAAAGGCTAAGATCATTCTCCTAAGAAACTAGCTCAGTACATAAATGGTCTACTCTTGCCAGACAAAGTATATCCCAGCCACAACAACATTCCCAGCTTTCAAGAGAAAACCCACTTGCATCCAAAAGCATGCTGAACAGAGGAGAAAGGGCAGCTACCTATCTACAGGCTCCCCTGGAAATTAGGAACTTTCTGAAGGGAAATTCATTTGTCTCCTACAAAGATGTTACAGACATCTACTTGTCTGAGCAGAGTGTGAAGTGCACATGGGCAGCCAAAGCACATGGTTGCTTGGGGTTTTTTAGTCAGACTGACGCAATACCAGTTAATTGGTTTTAACAACAGCTTTGAAAGAGTCAAGACAATTGCTCCCACACGCAGGTTTCTATTCACATGCACAGAATAACCCTTCCTTAGCTCCTGGCCCAGGCTTCTAAGGGAATAGCACAGGCTGTCAACAGTAACATTAAAAAAATGCTTTCCACAGAGCTAGAAAGAGATCCCCTCACCAACCACACAGTAACACCAGAGACCTTGCCTGCTCAGACACAGAGTTAATTCACACCGTTACCTTGGGAGTGTGTGGGGTGTCACATAGCTGCAGCTTTTTCCAGGTGAGATGCAGTGGTGTCTTGGCATTAGCCCAGCTCTTGCTCACAGCTGGGGGGGAATCCTTCAGGGTAGGACTCACCCATGCTTTCGTCCTGCTCAGGAAAATCTCACCAAGCTTTCTCTGAGGGGGGGTTGCTGGCAGTGGACTACTCTCTTGCCATTTCTGGAACTTGGACCTCCTGGGAGGGCTCAAGCTCAGAGAGTCCTCATTTGCACTTCTGTCTTCACTCTCTTCACCACAACTGGAAAAATCCAGCCGCTGAATGAATTCATCACTGTTGTCCCAGTCATCCATGTCACCACATGAAACAGAACAGTTATAGCTGATACTGGCCTGCTTTGTTCTAGGGAGAAGGACAGAGGGAGAGGAAGACAGAATTATTTACACAGATTAACTGTCTTCTTACTTGCTTCATCCAGGGCATCAGTTCTGCTGATCACACTCCCCTACCCCAATCCCACAGACACAGAAGCCCTAATAACTCTGAAGTGTCATTAGACAGCCTTGGTTAATGAAGACTACCCCAGAATTACAAAGTACAGATCAAGTGAACTACTGCTCATGTAACAACAGATTTTACACTTTTGTGAGGTGTAAGTCAGATACAACTCAGATGCCACTGCCTTTCCCAATAAACCTCCAAGAGAACTTCCCCATCCACTCACTATTCTCACCAAACAGAGAAACAAACCTATTGAATCTTAAAAAACGGCACACCCCAATTCTCCCCTCAACCTTTTCTACCTAAAATTTCTCAACCAGATAAAAAGAACCCCTAGTACATACAGCTGTAAAAGCAGAGAGTGCCCTGAGGAATTACCAGATACCCCACAGAGAACCTTTCTCCTCCCCTGGCACATTTATAACCACTCCAAACACCTGAGACAATGCTAATGGGAAACATCTGGAGCTTGCCAGCACCTGTCCACAGTTACCTGGTGGATGAGGGGTTTTGCTGTGGATGTGGGTTTGCTATGCATGCAACTAGCTCTGGAAGGAGCCAGGGTTCCCTCTGAGGTTGAGTCAGCTCCTTGCTTCTGCACACTCTTCCCTTCTCCAGCTTCCTGGGGCCTGCGAGGGGGATGATGTTTGCTGACAGCTGGTCTGCTTCAAGATAATCCCATCAGAGATCCAATCTTTATAGGCTTTACTTGTACAAGTTATTAGTCTTGTGGTGATGGGGCCCTGCACGTCCTTCTTTTAGGTCTGAATTTCACTTCCTGCATCTAGATGTGTTCATTTGGGCAAGAGTTGCAGCCTGCTTGGAGAGGCCAGTAACCTAATTTGTAATGTATAAATTTATAACTGTAAAATTTATAAGACTTCAGGAGAGAGTTAGGAACCATACACAGGTCTATCTTGAGGTTTCAAGGGAGAGGAGGAAGAAGGTGGCTGTGTTGGTAAAGGCAGCCCTGAAGGTAGGGCTACTCACTGGGAGCAGGTCAGTATGTCCTCTCATTGCACTTTGTAAAAAGTAGGGATCTTCCATGTCTTTGTGAATCTGAGCTTTGAAGGGGGACTAGAGGAAGTTTTAATTAACTGGGAATGAGGTTACAGCAGCCTTTTTTCTTGGCTTCGAGGAGAACTTCCAGAGGGACATGCAGAAATTGGAAGTGGCTGCAGCCCAGACAAGATATCTGGGGGTTTGTCACAACCAGCACCTGCTTTCCTGAGGCACACATCAAGGGCAATTCCCACCAGAATATAAAGGGACATGTTGATCTGAGGTCTTTCTGCTCTCCTAACACATTCTTTGAATGAAAAGCATGGCCACAGGGGTCTCTGAAGTTGCCTGTAAAGACTGTGATGAACAATTCATTTGATATAGGCCTCCAAAATGGTACCAGGAGGACATGCCAGGAACTCAGCACTGGTTGTATCTGGCTCAGACAGCCAGTATTTCTTGTATTTCTAGTATTTGTCGCAGGCACAGAGCCTGTTGCTGCTGTGCAGCTCTTCTGAGCCTGAACTGCAGCTGCTGTGTCTGCCTGTGCCTTACCCTGAGTGAGGTCCAACAGTCTGAGAGTGCCAGCACTGGCTGCTTTCTGCTATGACAAGCTGTCTCTGCAGCATCTGGCCAGCTGAGATCCAGGACCACTTTAGTACTGCTGCAGTCTGACTGTATGAATCAGATCCTTGGTACTTGGAGTGTTGGACTGGAATATGTTATTTTAAATCTGAAGAAATAATGGCTTTAGTCCCCATAACCACACATTGATTAATAATCCAGCAATGAAACTCCTTCAGACCACAGTTTTTAATCTCACCTGAAAAAGAAACTTTAATTCTTTTTTTCTTTTTTGTTTCCCTCAGGATTTATAGGCAGTATTCATTTTTCTAAGGAGGGATGTATTACATAAGGGAGAAAATTGCTGTTTAAATAAGGCTCAACTTGTTCATCTTGCATCTTTTAAATAAAAGCCACCAGATTTTCATTTCATACTTTTTCTGGAGGACTGCTCAAAGATCTGATGACAATTTTCTTAGCCATCAGCTGGACAAAAAAGTTGTTCATTTTCTTTGGAAGAAGAGTTTTTTTCTTCTAAAAGGGTATTATTATCCCCTGGCCTAGATCTTTTCAATTTTGGTGAAATAATAAAGTAGAGAATGTGGCCTTTGTTTTCTGTGTGTATCCAACAAACACTGTGCTCTCAGCAGGCCCAGGTTGCTGGCCAAAGCAGTATCAACAGCTGTGGTGCTGCCAGGTCTCTTGTGCCACGGGGTGTTTTCACCAAAAGCCAAGAGCTCAGAGCGTGATGACATTCCACATATCTCGGAGCCAGCACTGGCAGCCTCTGCTCCCTGTCACTGGCTGTTCTTCCCGCTGTATCCCCTCCCTCACGCTGGGACAACCCCGGTGTGACTGCACTGCAAAGGGGGCCCAGGACAGCTCTGCACCACAAATAGCTCATGTGGATCCTGGAGGAATTCTTATTCAGAATTTGTTTCCTGTCTGGATCACTGGGGACTGACATTTCCAGGAAGGAAGGAGAAGACAGAAACGAACTGTCAGTTTAGCATCACCAACATGCAAAAATATATTTATCCAAATGAAGCCTGGCACTGTCTGTATGGTTAAAGCAGAACATGTGGCCACGTATTTGAAAAATCTGGCTTTTCTTTATACAGTAACAAAATATTGTGCAGGGTTTGGTGTTTTGTTTTTTTTCCTTTACCAGTCACCTTCTGTGAAAAACTCCATCTGCTAAACACCACCTACTCTGGTCTATAGCTCTGCAAAGTAAACTTGTGCATGGACTTTGTGAAACAAAATGCCCACTCAGTGTTGGAGCTGTCTGAAACGAAGCTCACAGCAAATGGATTCTAATGGTACCAAAAGAGAAAGAGGAAAAAACCAAAACCATCTGCTGAGGAAACTGGATGATGGGTTTCTTAATGGCGTATTGAACACTCAGAGCTGCTCAACAGGAAAAAAGTTAGACAATTAAGGCTTTTATGACAATATCTTCCTTTTAATTGTGGCCTGCTTAATCGGGTAATTCAATTAATCAGAAAGACCTAGGGAACAAAATTAAACCTAATGACACTTAATGACATTGGTGGTAGCGTAATGAGGACGGTAATTACAAAAAGTTGGCTGCCTGTGGATGCCTTGGTCATGCCTGTGTCTCCGTCTTTCAACCTCAAGCTGATTCTGCCTGATTCTGAAAACTGTTTCACATCTTCCTGTAGCACATCTGTGTCTGTGTGTGTGTGTGTCTATATATATATATATATAAATACACACATGCACACACACATCAGTAGATATTGGATCAGTATCCCTGGCTCCTTCAGAGTTGAGGCTTTTGCAGCTGCCACCACAGCAATTCGGGGAGGGGGGG